>VZRF01007796.1:243450-340950 GCA_013396875.1 Vireo altiloquus
TATTCCTGCAGCATGATAAAACTGAATCCTGTGAATAAAACTCAACGTATACAGCAATACCAACACCAAATTCACTGTGAAAGCTGGCAGGATCTACTGTTCCTGGGAAATGGGAAAACCTCCTGGCTCCAGAGTAAGCTCAGAAGTTGTTCACAGCCCTTCAGGATTGTCCCAGCATGGAAAGAGCTCCTGTCACTGAATGGAACTGGCCTGAATTGCTGGATCACAGGAGATCCGAAGCAGTAACGAGCTGGCTGTGGATGCAGGAGTGGGAGGATGTGGATGTTTAGGGATTTATAAATTCACATCATTTACGGCAATGAGGGTGTGATCTGCTGTGACCTCCTGTCTAGCACAGGCCACATGATCTCCACTAATTAATTGTACTGCCTGGAGTACAGTAACTCTGACTGAACGAGGGCACAACATTTAGGCAAGGTTGTAATTTTTTATTAATTTTTTTTTCAGTTAGGGAAAATCTGCCCTGGTTTTAAGTGAAGAATAATAAATTATTCCCCATTTTTAAAATATGCACCAGTCTAAATTTATCTGGTTTCTACCCATTGCCTCTTGTTATTCACTTGCTTCTTAGACTGAAGATAAAGCCTACAGAGGTTTTTGGGGGGAGAACATGTTTGAAATCTCAGAGCCTTCCTATTACTAAATTTTCAAAAGAGATGAGTATGAAAGTTCCAATCTTTTGGTATCTTTAAAATAGAGGGAGGCTCTACCTCACTAAAACATCCCTTGTGAAATTCCAAGGCTCTGTATTCACAGAGAATACCTCTCGAGAAAGCAGTGAATTTCCTTGCTCTACCTAATCTGTCTCAAAACTGCGGAGTACAGGTTGAGCAGTTTAAAGTTCCTTTCTGTACAAGATGCAGGTGCTTTGCTGGGATCATCCAGCCGGAAATCCAGTGTGAATTTTTGTCTGCAGGGTAGTGGTGACCACAAAGATCAAAGATATGAAGCTTCTGCTCATTCCAGGCATCCTGTGGATCCTCATATTCCCAGACTTGTTTTGCATCCCCTCCTGCTTTGGTGTGTCCCTTCTTGACAGAGAGTTTAGTGAGAAGCACTGTGTTTGACATTCAGGATGTCTCCTGGCCCTGGTGTGGGGTTCAACTTTGGAAGAGAACATTCCCAGCAGTGTGAAGTCTCATTGCAGCTGAAGAAGGAGCACATGGGCAGTGACACTAATGCTCAATGCTGCATTGGCCACAGCCCTGCTTCAGCACAGCAGCTGCTGGCAAAACTCTTGCATTTTCCAGGACCCTCCTGGACAGGGATAAATTTTTGAGCACGGAGCTAAAAGCCAGCTATTCAAAGCAATCCCTTGCCTTGGCTGTGACAGCTAATTTGCCACTGCTGATAACAGTCACGGAGCCTGTGATAGTATTTATGATGTAGGAGTTTTTATCACTTAGGCTGGGGGTAGGTTAATGCAGCAGTGGGGAAAAAAACCCAAAACAACCAAACCCCAAACATTTTCCTTCTATCCCTGCCAGGAGAGCACTGGTGGTAAACTGGGGGCCTGCTGTTCCACAGTGGATATTTGTACAGGAGAATGGCTGTTAAAGTAGATGTTTGGGTCTTACCTGGGCCTTACCTTAACTCCAAGATGTTTTTGGTCTTACCTTACCCTCAGCTTCCTCCTGAGGGACAGTGGAGGGACATTTCCCATCTCTGCTCTGTGTGACCATGGACAGGGCCCAGGGAAGGGCTGGAGCTGCGCCAGGGAGGGTCAGGTTGGATCTCAGGGAAAGGTTCTTTCCCCAGAGGGTGCTGGCACTGCCCAGGCTCCCCAGGGAATGGTCCCAGCCCCGAGGCTGCCAGAGCTCCAGGAGTGTTTGGGCAGCACTGCCAGGGATGCCCAGGGTGGGGCTGTTGGGGGGTCTGGGCAGGGCTGGGGCTGCACTGGGTGATCCTGGTGGCTCCCTTCCAGTTTGGGATATTCCATGACTCTCCAGCTCTCTGCTGTGTGTGGCCATGCCCTGGAGCACTGTGAGCCCCAGTTCAGGGTCACTGCAGAACCAACATGGGAGCGACAGCTCTTGCTCAGAGCAGAGGAGGCACACAGGGGTTTGGGGCTGACTGCAGGAGGTCCTCAAGAAGAGAGAGATGGAGGGAGTGAGAAGTTCTCCTTCCTGGGTGGGCTGCTGGGACACAGCAAGGTATCACTTCTGCCACTGCTTGTTGGTAAAGGGGGTGTCTCCAGTGGTGGATGCTCTGTTGGAAAACATCCCCCAGCTATCAGAGAATCCCAGAAGAGTTTGGGTTGGAAGGACCTGAAAACCCATCTCATCCCACCCCTGCCATGGCAGGGACACCTCCCACTGTCCCAGGCTGCTCCCAGCCCCAATATCCAACCTGACTTTGGACACTGCTTCACTTACTCATTCTCAGCCACTCCTTGAATAACAAATGGCTGAGTTCAACTGATAAATCAGGGATATTATTCTTACCTCTAAAAAGAGAAATACAACTCCTGTTTTAAATTCAATTATTACAGTTGCAGCATTCTGGGAAAAAAAAATAATGCTTTCACCTCCTACTAAGAGATCACAGATTCCAAATTATAGAACCATGTATGTCAAAAAGGAAATTTGAGCCAGGCAGGCCAAAGTGTGCCATTGTCTTTACAATTTATATTTACTTGCTCTACATTTAGAATAATCCTTCTCTTCCCTCAGGTCTAGCACAGACAATTTATCAATTGTACAAAAATGATAAAGGCAGCAATAAATAATAATAGTAATAATAATACATAACAACTGTGGGAGTGATGAATTACAAAGCAGAGAGTGGAAAAGGGAATGAAAGCACAGCACAGAAGCCAGTTTGCAGGGCTGAGTACACAGGCTGAGCTATTTTTCTGGCATTATGACAATGAGGAACATTTATGGGAGTTTGCAAACAGCTTAGAACACAAATCATTTTGTTTCAGGTTATATTTATAGGGCTTAGTTAAGGGGTTTTTAGTATCCATTAAAATCCAATGTTCAGAGGTTTATAGCTCAGCTGTTAAGGTCTTATCCCTAAGGATCAATTGTTTTGGGTTGTTTGGGGAATTATTATTACCATTATTATTCATACAATTCCATTTAACTTGTTTAGGCTACTGTGAAGACACAGAACTCAAAACCTAAAGAGGTCTTGTTTAGGAAAGAAGAGATGGCTTTTTATTATTTTAGTTTTGTTTCAGATACGATTTCTACCATTATTTTACCCTAGAAATCAATGGAATCTCTCTTTGTGTGGGTTTCAGTAGCCATGTTGTGCTCATAGTTGCTGTAGCCTGCACAAGAGAGCAACCCCTGTGCAGTGCTGTCGATGCTGGGCTGCTGCTGCTCTGTGTGTGTTGCTCTAAGTGAAAATAAAACTAATTTTCAGTTGAAATGATAGAGTTTTGCAGAGGTCATGCACTTTAGTTGGTGGAAGATGAGATCTATACTGAAAATAGGCATGGTGTGTCTAGGGCCTGAGCCAGGTCTTAATGCTTTTTTCTTCTTTATTTCCTCTATTTACTAAGACCACCACTCTCTAAGAAAAATGCCTTATTATCCTGCACACTTTATAAACACATACAGTGAAAGTAAGCAAATCCTAGGGAATGTACCATTTAATAGCCCAAAGGGATGAAAAGTAGAGGGTTGACAGCAGAAGGGAGTAAGTGACTTGCCTGAGGTGATCCTGATAGCCACTGACAGAGGTGCATCTCCTGAGTCCCAGCCCAAAGCTATCTTTCCTCCATCCTCTTGCTTTTCAAGCTCCAGTGCAGTATTTTTGGTGAGAGGTGAGTCAGATCCAAAGGGTATTGGTGGATCACTCCCAGTTTGGTGGATGTGGAGGGTTAAGGACCTGACACACAGGGAAAAGGGCAAATAACACAACAAATGATTGTTGTGTTTCATAAACAAGCACGGGAGCAGTGAACTGTGTTCTTGAGAAAAAGAAAATTATGAATTCTTAAAGTGCACCTCTTTTGGAATTAATATAGTGGCTGTTCTTATTTAAATCATTTTCTGTTGTACCCAGCTTCCTTTGTGGCAGTAATTCCCAGCTGTTTCTTGGTTAATTCTAAATATTCATGACATTAATTCTATTTAAGTCCTATGCTGTTATCTGAGACAAAATGTCAACATTTTATGACAAACTGCTGCATCCATTGCTTAGAGTGTCCCCGAGGAACCTGTTTGCTGTGGCTGGCTATCAATCTCTGATGGAAAACCTGATTGACACCAATAAAAGCTTGGTAGTTCTCATTTCCCCATTTAAAATGATCCAAACCGCTCAATAGCCATCCAAGATCTTTAGAGTGTTTTTAGCCTGTGCATAATTCATCATCTCAATTATTGTGCTTTTTTAACGTCTAATTTTGGATTATCTTCTCCATCAGGTCAATAGAGCATCCAGTTTCTCTCTCTTTACCCTTTCCTCTCTTGCTGCAATCACACAGGACCCCAGGTTCCTTTTGGGCCCTGCAGAAGCATCTTTTCATCCTCTTTGATTCCACAGCCCTTTCCGTGGTTTATTCTTTTTACTTGGCTGTATGAAGTGTAAGCTCCAGACCATCCAAGATCTGTCACACATGCAGAGGAAAACAAGTTGTTGCCTCCAACCTCTTGATTCCGTTTTCAAAGTTAACTCAACCCTCACTTAGCTGGTTGGGGTTTTTTAGTTGTTGTAATTTCTATTTCTGGCAGCGGTGAAGAAAGGAAGACACTCTCAGACCCCAGACTGTGAATATAATGCTGACAGTAAGAAAAAACATTTAAGAGGAATCTCTGTGAGATACTGAGGTCAAACTTTGGCCATCTGGCAGTTGGGAAGAGCCATGTATGAAGGCATGCCAGGCACCTGCTGAAGGCAGGGCTGCAGCAGCAAAGTCTTCAAAGATTTGCTGGCTGCTCCCAGCCATCGCGTGGGTTTCATTTGTAGCTTCTCTTATCGAGCACAATTTCTAAATGAGGATGGTTGCTTCACTTTAAGGACGTACAAATGACTTGCCCTCACCTGTCAAGCATGATCCTTGTATTTTACCAGGCCCATTATGAACGCAATCTTTCTGTCGAAAATTTGCATACCTCCTTTCTTGAAAAGTAATGACAGCAATTTCTTTCCCTCCGCTCACTTTCTGAGTGTCTCATTTAACAGCACCTGGGAAACCGACAGGCGCAGAGATGAGAAGTGAAAGAGAGCAGTTGATTAAATCATCATCAAGTCGGGCCTCAGAAAGTCAATTCTGCTTCCCGTCTGCAATGATATCCTTTTATCTTAAAGTAATGAGCTATGGCACTTTTGCATCCGGTAATGCGATAAGTTCTATTAGCATGTTCCATTTGCTTCACAAGCAAGGGCAAGTCATTTCAGTAAGCTCATATCACTGCAATCAAAGCAATTGGCTTCACAGGCAGAGAAGAAAGAGGAAAGGCTCAGGGTGATTTTTATGGATCACAACACAGTGTAAAAAATAGATTCTTGTATTATTTTAACCCGTAACATGCTTTGCTTCTTGTCAATCAAGGTGTTTTTATTTCATTAGCTTGTAAGTACCTGGAAGACTCAAATTCCAAACAGAACTCATGAGCTAAGACCAGGAGTTCTGAAAAATAAGACTCTTTTCTTATACAGATAACACCCACTTACTCAGTATTAGGCACTGACTTCATTAACCACTGATTAGTTTAAATCTTTCCTATTGACTTAGTCCTTCAGTAGGAATGCACGTTTTTATTATTATTTACTATTATTTTTTTTTTTTTGAACCCTGAAAAAGTACTCATGAGTTGAGAGGATGCTAAACATGACATTACACACTGCAAATTGCCTTCAATTGAGAGGGTGCTAAAAATAACATGACAGCTGCATGTTGCCTGCAGCCAGCAAGGCAGGTAAGGAGGCAGCAAAAGTGCATCCTGAGTCCCAGGGGAGAGCCGTGGAGGCATTTTTCCTTATGGAGCCCTCAGGAGCTGAGGCAGGGACTTCACCCTTCAATTGCAACAGAGGATGACTTCCTAAAATCAGGATTCCTCTCTGTGTGTGGCTGGCAGGGCCTGGTGCCAGCTGGTCTGGTGGGATTTGGGTGCCTGGCTGGTGGTGGGCACTCTCTGAGGGTGCTGAGCTGAGGGATGCACGGCATTGTTAGTTTTCCATCTGGAGAACACATGTAATCCTCCCCTGGCCCTGCTGGGAGCTTCATCCTGCTCTCTGGGCATGGCTGGATGGGGCCTGGAGCAGGTGTGGGGTCACTGAGCAGGGACACCATGAGGAGGCCACTGGGAGTGGGATCTGGGGGCCAGAAGGTGCAGGAACCTCCAGTCCCAGCTCAGTTTCCAAGGAATAAAAGAGAAGGAGTTTCTCCCAGGGCTGGTTTCACGTGTCCCCGGGGTGATGTGGAGCTGGGGCAGCCTGGCAGGGCAGAGGGTGGCAGCTCAGCCCCAGGCAGGTCCTGTGCTCCTCCCCAGCAGTGCCCAGCAGCCTCCAGTCCCTCCCAGTGACACACAGCTCCCAGCCTGCCCCATTGGGATATCCCTGCAAATACAGCACAGCAGAGCCAAACCTCAGAGCAGGACTTGTCTTTAGGGGTCTTTTCTGCAGGGAAATCCCCCCTTGGCTTTACCAACTCCCTGTGGCCTACCAGAAATATTTGGGCCTCCCACGAGGTACTAAGGATATATCCACATCCTAGAGACATATAAGGTGGATCATGTTTATCCTGGACAGCCATATAATACAGAGTTTTCATTTTAATGCTCAAAATATAATTCTTTCCTATCAAATCATTGTTTTGTTGATGGTAGAGGTAAAAAGAACCACTAATTGTGTCATTTAATAATTCAAAACCATCATGAAAGTCCTGGGAGGGAGGAATTGAAAAGAATTGCACCTGAAAGACATTATAAGTTCTGAATATTTTTCTTGTAGGGGGCCAAGAGAACTTCAAATGTCCAAGACTGATACATTTCATCTGAAGTGAAGTAATTTGCGTAAAATGGAATTCAGATTAAAGGTCAACATTGCAATCTTTTGTCCAGACTAAGATAATTTGTGTAAAATGGGACTTTTTGGTGAATAATCCATAATTTTAGCTTTTAAGAAAGCAGACCTTAAACTTCTCAGACCATCTCTGTTTCAGAGCCTTTCCTTACAGTGAGTGAATCACAGTGGATAATGGTGAGGAATTGCTAAGCAGACTGTGATGTTAACCAATTTGTGAGATGCTATATATAAAAGATTCCTTGGCAAGGAGCTCCATGCTGAATGCTACTTGCAGGCAAAGCCACGGATAGGAAGGAAAAAGTGAAATTCTTGCTCTTAGTTTCTTTGTGACTCTGCCGGTCTCCATTTCATCAATTAGAAAATTGCCCATTTATTCCCTGTCTGTGTCTCCTTTCATCTAGGAGATGGTTTTTTCTCCTTTTTTCTTGGAAGCAAAGGTCTAATTGTATAGCTAAAATACCATCTTTGCCCTTTCCAGGGCTGCCAGGTTGTCATTGGTGGAGAGATGGACAAGAATATTGTAAATGTCAGTGTGAACAGGCTGAGGTCTGGGTTTTCCCTCATTTTCTTCAGATTTCTTTTCAGCAGACAGATGAGTAGAATCACTTTGTTCAGCGCTGGCGTTGCAGCAGCACTGACTCCTTTGGTGGCAATGATAAATGGCTCCAAGGTATGAAATAGCTGTTCCAGCAAAGTCCATTGAGCAGAATAGAGAACAATGCCCTCCTCAATGTCATTGTACATGAAATATTCAATGATTGCCACTTTTTGCACAAGAATGTGTTCAATCAGCAGTACAGAGAAATCCATGGTGTTGCTTCAGCCTGAATGAGCTGGTGAGGTGGCACAGACCTTTACTCAGCTTGATTTGGACCAGGCTCTCGCAGGTTATTAAAATGGGCTCCAACGAGAGCTGTCACCACATGGGGTGTGTGATTTTTGAAACGTGGCTTTGGGATCAGGCTCATTCCGCAGGTGCTGGGGGGATATGCTGTGCATTTTAATTTTCTCCATCTGTGACAGAGGACTGGAGAGGTGCAGCTAATCTTTAGCCTGATCTCCAGCTTTCCTGTTCTTCTAAAAAACACAGCAGCAATTAGGCCTCAGCTGGGAATTGGGAAGTTCTTTTTGTGTGTGCACACCTCGTACTGCAGGGACTGCATCTGCTGCAGCCACGGCCCAGGCTGATTGCAGAGCTTCAGCAGGGTCAGGCTGAGGCAGAAAGAAAGCTTTTTGTTTTGTTGGTACAGAGCTCTTTTGAGTTTGTATGTCCTCTTCCTCACCTGGGCTTGATTTTAGGGATAATTATTTGAATTTTGACTGCATCACACATATGAAAATGCTAGTTTTTGGGTCACTGATTGTGATTAGCATTTCTGGAGCAGGAAGTTGCAGAAATACTGCAAATGGAAGCTTGAGCACTTGGCACATGTGTGTGTCAGGTGATGTGATGGCTGGTGGCTGTGCACTTTGGTTATTTCAGGGATTGGAACAGCTTCAGCAATAACTATGGCCACTTTGTGCAAATCACAGTCAGTCTGGTCTCATTATTACCCCTGATTATGTGGAAATTAGGAACACCCTTAACGTTTCCATATGTCCTGTAAGAATTCTATCTGTGAAGATCATTTTGACTGAGCTTTACTTGCTTTCAATTTGGTAGGCAGCGCCGTCGGTCCTTTGGGACCACTCCTTTGGTCCTTCTGGCCAGTACAAGACTTTGGAAAGCACAACATGGCCATTTTGCAGAATCCTCCCTCTGAGGAGCCTGTCAGGCTGTGATTTGAGAAGCTCTCCCAGCATTTGAAGACTTGGCCGTGCAGGGGGCTGTGGGTGCTCAGCAGTTCTGTCCATCTGGGCTTCACTTCTGTGCCCAGCACAAGCCTGGGGGTCGTGTAGGGCAAATTTGGCAATGTGGCTCTGGGCTCATCTCAAGCCTGGCCTGGGGTGAATGTAATCAGTCACAACTTGTGTTCAGAGTGGAGACAGTAAGTGCCTTGAGCCTGAGAATCAGAGCAAGAAGCCTCTGTTTGTTCAGGTGTAAAATGTGTCTGCAGCCTCCTTGTCCTGATTTGTCACATTACCACTCTCAGCTTCCAGTGAAGCTAGTGGCAGTTATCCAAAAATCAGGTCATGCTATCTCTGAACGATATTTTGGATTCCCAGTTATTTGCAGAATATTCCAAGGCAGCCTGTGCACAGAGCCATGGTTTCCTGATAAAAGACATGGGAGAGCACCGAAAAATGAGCTTTTTGTAATAGACACGGAATACTGAAACTCAGCCCAAAGCAGAAGGCCAAAGTATTTCCATCGCTTCAATTCCAAAACAGTCTGGCGCTCTGAGAACCACAAAGCACTTAAATCATTTTACTTCTTCCTGTGGCCCTGGGAGGTAGGGAAGTGCTGGAGGAATTGAGGAATTGAGCGAGCAGTGCAGACTCGAGCCTTCAAATTGACCAGTAATTCTGAATAATCAACTTCACGGTTGTCAGCTTCGGTTTCCAAAATGTGCTCTCCAGCCGTGGGCAGCAGTAAGGCTGCAGGAGATGGAAACACCTTGTGCTTTAGCACCTCTGGGGAGAACTTGCATCCAGAAATGTAAATGAGCACATCAGAGCACGGGTGGCTGTGTGCGAGCGCAGTGCCCACAATGCCTGGGCTGACTCTCAGCCATGGGCACAACACACAGTTCCTCCAGTTGTGTTTCCAGCCTGAGTAGCAAACATCTTTCTTCTCCCTTTTTGGCGTCAGCCCTGCACATAAACTGTCTGATGGGTGGGTGTGCAGAACCTTTCAGTGCAGTGTGTGTCCTGCACACACACACACACACACAAAGGAGATGCACAGAAATACAGCCCCAGAGCAGAGCTTAGAGCCCTTTGCTCCTCCCTCCCTCCTTTTTTACATCCATCCAGCTGGTCCATAGAATGCTGCCATTGGCCCAGGACAGCCCTGCTGGACAGTGGGTGCTCCCCTGGTGCCCAGCCCCTCTGTGTGAGGGAGCCAGGGTTGGGAGCTGTTTGCTGAGTGCATTTATTGCCTTTGCATAATTTATGAACTGGAGGGGTTTGACCATCATCCATCTCTGCCAGAGGCTGGCACGGAGGGCTCAGGAAGCTGGAGCTGTAAATTGGATGGTGCACTCCTGCAGAGCTCCCAGCAAAGTCCTGGGGGTCAGTGTGGGAATTCGGTGGCAGCAGTGGCAGTGTTTTCTCGCAGTGCCACGCGGGCCCCGTGCACAGAGGCAGCTTTGGCAGCCACCCCAGCTGGCCAAGCACGGAGCTGTCACTCACTGGGCACCGTGGGAAGGGAGCAGGAGTGTTTTTATTCGCCCTGGCACCCGCTCTGCTTCCATAATGGACACCAGTAGGTCTCAGTCCTTCGCCATATGCTTAGCTCTGGAGACGAGGTGCTTCTGGGTATAGCAGTAATTATTTGATGTGGAATTAAGCGGACCTTGAAATTAGAACTGGACTGTCGGAGAGAGGAGGTTTGGAGGTTTAACACTTTGGTGGAAATGCTTCCCACCAACACAGCTCTGCAGATTCACTCGGCTGCAGGGAACTGTTCTGTTGGCAAATTCAGATGTCGGTGCTGGCAAATTCTCTTCTCCCCAGGTACCTCCACGCTGCAGGGAACACAAAAACCCTGAGCTTTTCCAAGCTTATGAGTTGGGAAAAACTACAGCAGAGGAGAGATTCCTTATGTTGGAGACCAGCAAAGCCAAACAGCTTTGCCTGTTCTCCTGGGGAACAAATTTACCCCCAAAGCTCCACAAGAAGGCTTTGCCATCGAAATGAGCCCTTGGGAGAAGCTGCCCCCACTGTTGGGTGATCAGCAAACACCAAAGAAATGAAAAGCTGAATTTCTGATATGCTACAGAAAAAAGGGTTCGTGGTTTTAGGAATTGCCTCATATATTACTATGGGACCAAGATGGAGATTTTAGGGAGTCGGTCGCTTGTCCTTCTCCTTCTTCCCTCTTCTCCTTCTTCTTCCCTTTTCTGTGACCTCAGTTCCTATCATGTAGTAATTGGTAGAGAGAATTTAGTTTAGAAGAGACCTGTTAATAATAGTGATAGTTATTGGATTTAGAAACAAAATAATGTACGTAGAATCTTCCTATTTGATGATAAAACTCTATAATCTCCCTGCTTTGAGTGTCTGCAGCCATTTTGGTACCTGGATGCAGTGGAGACACTGTGCTCCTGAACCCTTGATAACCTAGAATAAACAACCTGAAGCAGCACCGAAGTCTTTTGTTATTTTGTCCTGAGAGGAGAGATTGAAAAGAAAAAGCATCCTGGGCACAAACCACCTTGGTGGGGCCCTAACAGGGACCTCATACCTTAAACCAGATCAGAAATGGGGGAAAGGAGAGGCTGCAGAGTGCTGTGAGCACAGCTGGGTCACAGGACCTGTTGTCATGTGCACCAGGAGTGGGTGGCACCTTGAAACCCTCTGAGCCCTGCTGCTCAAAGGGAATCACCTCTTGCCACCTTCATTTTTCCTTTTGGGTTCAGATACCACAGTCAAGACTTGGAGTTGGCCTGGAGGGTGGGCAGAGACACAAACGAAAGGAGCAATTGCACCTGAGCTCCCTGGTTTGAAAGCCACAGGAGGTGTGCTAATGGGTCCTGGGGAGCTCAGGGGGAGCAGACTCCTGCCTCTGACCATCCAGGGTGACAAGGTGACCGAGCCCAAAAGCTGAATTTCTCCAACACTTGTGAAGCAGAGATAGTAAATGGAAAATCTTCGTGGCATTCTTGGTTGTGACTTGCTTTGTGGTTCTTGGGGATGTCCTGTGCGGACCCAGGGGTTGGACTGGATGATCTTCGTGGGTCCCTTCGAGCTTAGGAGATTCTCTGATTCTATGCCATGAAAATCCTTGGGCAAGCCTGCTTCTTGTAAATGTAGGGCCTTGTTCACCCTCATACCAAAATCTCATACAGGCGGTCCTGCTGAAGTCAAAATGCAGTATATGTATGGGGTGAAGCAGGAGTACTTTCTATCAATGCCATGCTGTTCTAGAAATGTTTTCCTTTTGTCAGTTGACTCTTCATTAATTTGAACATTGTCTAAGGTTTTCAAAATTCTTGCTAAAATTGTCCCCTGTCCTAATGTTGCTTCTTGTTTGTTTGTTACCAGAGCAAATACTCTGGTATTAAATAGGTGCAGCCGGAGCTATATAAATCAGTTATTAAATAAATTTCACTTCCTTTTCTATTTGGAATCAGCTGCAAGGAGATTGTAATTTTATCTAATCTTTGCTTCATTTAAAATTAGTTGAAAAATACCTTGAAATAGTTCTTAGATTTAATTTGTTAGTATGTAGCTCAGTGGTGTAGGCACCTTTTCACCCCCTGTACTGATGAAACAAGGAAAAAGCCAATGAAATAGAAAAGTTTTAATTAAACAACAGATGATGAGTTGATTTGTGCAAATCAAGTACGTGTATTTGTGGGTGTATTTGGCTCTGTCTATTCACATCCCACTGTACAGTTAACCTTTGGAATTCACAAAGTATAACTGGATTCAAAGAAATTTGGTGGTCTTACAAAAATACTCAAAGATGCATTAAACATGATATAAATACATAAAGAGCTTTATGGAGTGCTGTAAGAACCTGGTGTAGTGCACAATCCAAGCTGGTCCTTGGCTAGGAAAGCCTGGGTCTCTTGTTTGCTGCTTTGTGTTTTCCTTGGAAATGTTTGCCCTTAGATCTGCAGAGGTGTGAGTTCAGTCTTGAGTGATACACACAATTCATCCTCTAGAACCTACAGCTGTAGATGGAAACAAAACAAAGCCACAGAAGGAGGTGTAGTTACCCAGAATTTGGTGGGAAAGATCAAACCTGTGAGTTCCAGGGTTCTTAGAGTCCTGTTTCCAACACAGCTTTTGTACTTCAATGCAAATGTGTTTTGGGTTCTGATGCTTATCTCTAAGGAGCATTGAGTGATCTAGTCCTGCTCTGTTTCTACAATAGTAAAACTTATTAAACAATTGAGCAGTGGCACCAGATAAATATCAAGACTCTGGAGTTACCATTCAGCACTTTGTGAAGTTGTGTTTTCTGTGATACCTGGGCTACTCCCAGAGAACCTCAGGGAATCAGTGAATGTTCTTGCTTCCTCTGTGATCTCTGAATTCTTTAGTTCAGCAGCCATAAGCAAAGCCATGGGGTGACCTTTCCATGTGTTTCTGGAAAAAGGCAGCCTTGCAAATGCTCCTCTTTGTTCTGGGCAGAGCTGAGCCAGCTCCGTGGAGCTGATGGAGTGGCAGCCAGCGTGAGGAGCACTGTCCATCCCGAGAGAACAAACCAGCCCTTGAGGATTGTTTTTCTTCCTCCCTGATCCAGTTTTGGAGTCTGAATGTGCCCTGAGCTACCCTGGCAGAGGGCTTGGCAAATGGCTTTTTGTGTGTGCAGGGCAGCTTTTCCACAGTTCAAACACACAAATGTATCCTCCTCATCAGCAGTGAGGGGAAATTTCTTCCCATACAGTAACTGAACTTGTTCCTAAAGGTTCCAGATGTGGCATCCCAATATTTTTAAGTGTATAACCCACCTTTTTCACAGAAAAATTTTTTTTTTTTTTTTTTGCTGTAGCAAGTTTATCTTATCTGTGCTTTTTCTCTTTTTGTGTTTCAGTGTGACAGCGACAGTGATCAAGAAGAAAAGGTAAGAAAGAAAATCAGTATGGGAGCAAAACTAATTTATTGGATTCCCTTATTCCTCTTAATCTATTACTTATTCAAAGGTTCTTCTTGGATTGATATGAAGCATCTCTATACAAAGAAAATTTCTGTCTCTAATTTAATTTCGGAATAGACCTCCAAGGAAAGAGAATTCTAATGAATATTTTGGAGGCTGCACAGTTCATCTTTAAGCATATTGATGCCACAATTTGTGTGGGTTGTTTATGAACACCAGCCTCACTACCAACCCTTTCCATGGCTACACTTCCCCTTGGAAGTGGTAACAGCAGCTGAGTCTGTTCATAGCCCTCACATTTGCACTTCTTCACAGTTATTTAACCACTGTTAGTTCCTGTGCTTCTCTGCAAATTCCAACTGAAGTGTTATGGTTAATGTATCTATTTTTTAGAAACAACCCTTGGAAACTGTACATTAAGTCAAGTGACACAACTTGCCGATAACTGTCTCCATAATTTTGGGTTTCTGAGTGGGAAAGGGGAAGAATGTAATGCTGAAAGAGTCAGACATCAGTCTCTTAACGCTGCTTATTGTTCAGACTAATAGTAATGAAGAACTGGTATCCACACTGATGAATATTTTTATCCATTATTTTATGTTGTGAACAGGCTAGCCTTCTTTCTTTGGCAAAACTGAAATAATCATCACAGAAAAACTGGTCTAATTTCTTTATTTCCAGGTTGGATTTTGTGATTTTTATTTGTATGTTGAGCCTTAAGGGATGTTTTGATAATCTAATCACTTTTGCCTCCTCTTTCCATGGATAAATTGGGGGATGGAAGTCAGGGGAGGGTAAAATAATGTCAGAAAATATTGTTCCTATAATAATGTTGAACTGGTTGGAGTTTCATGAGTGGTTCTGTTAAGCAGCTCCAAGGCAAGCCAAGAAGAGGAGAGATGACCATGCTGGTGTGCAGCTTATCCAACAGCCAAGTACAAGTATGCTGTAAAATCCAGAGGGAAACAATGAGTGCAAAAATCACCTTCCATGAATTTAATCAGTTTTCTACAGGGTTTGTGTAACAGGAAGTCAAGGAATTTCTCAAACCATTCTGTATATAACTTCCAAAGCTTTTTGCCCTTAGCTCTGTTCCCAAGTAGAGGATTTTTTCCTCATGTTTCTTAATAATTTGCTAACTATGTTAAAGAACTGCTGTTTACTTTGAAATGCAATGATTTTCCTTGCATAAGGGAACTAATCACTGGAGTTAATCAGTGTGACAACAGAAAGGGGAGGTTTTGTTGGGTTTTTGCACAGAATATTAACCTGCACTTTTCAATATGAATTTTTAATGCATTACCATTACATTCCATCCTGTGAAGTGATTATTCATTTTCAGGATGTTCCTTATGCAGAGGAAGATGATAAACTGAATTTCAGCTCCTATGTTTATGGCACCCAGAACTAAAAGTGTAATTTCCTGTCACTGCAGCATTTATGGAGCTGAACCTCTGCCTGTTTCCCTGTATTTTTCCCTTGCAGCATTCCTGTATAAAAAGGCAGAGGCAGCTTTTGGGGATGGAGGGGGGATGCTGCTTCAGGATGGTTTCCACAACACAGTACAAGAGAGACTCAGGACTGTGCCTCACACAGAATATCCCAGTACTTGTGTGGGCAGGATTTAAAATCCAGATATTTCATCTCTGTGATCTCTATTCTGCCTTCCCCCCAATGGAATGAGATTATTTGCAGACCCAGATATCCCTAAAAATTCAGTGCTTTTCAAATGTCAGAACCAGGCCCAGCTTTGAGCTCTGCAGCTCAGGCCCAGTTCTAAGAGGTGGCTGCTCACCCTGGCATATTTATTCAGGCTGTGCTGGCAGCCCAGGCAAAGATCTAAAGGCCTTGTTCCGCTGTTAATTTGAATTCAGCATATGTAGCCTGTTATAAAATGCGAGACATCATCATTTGAGCAGGTCAAGCATATTCAGATGAAGACAAATGGTGCTTATTTGATTTTCTTAAAATCAGGAAATGAAAAAAGTGCTCTCTGGAGAAATCATGTTCTGCCTGACTTAGATGATAGACCAAGGCATGTACCCCAGATAAGAACAGGCGCTCGTCGCTGGGTTTTATCTCTGAAGGACGGTGGGGACTGTCAGCTCGCTGACATGTGCATTATCCATGTCATTTTAAACAAAGTGACCTGTAGAAAAGTGCACTCTGCCGTGACGTGATAATGGGCTGTTGGATGACAGGTAAAGTACACACTATAAAGGAGGCTGTGCGTTATTCCTTTGTTTAACTGACAAGTAGAAACTTCTTTTCTTCAGACAGGCAGGATCTTTTAGATCTCTTTCAATAGGACCCTGAAGATTTTTGAATTCCTGCTTTAAATAAAATAACATTTTTTAGGACAAAAATTTCCTGCGAGCACACTGTGCTGGGAGAAGCAAGGATGTTGGATCCTGTGCAAGGGATCATTTCATCAGTAGTGCCAAACATCCTCAGTTTTCATTAATAACCAGGGGAGCTGAGGGTGCTCAGCAGGATGAGAAGTTTGAAGATCCTTTACCCAAATGTCTTACATCATGATGATATTGGCCTCCAGCTGTGGAGCTGTTCTAGCAGCGAATTGACAAATTGCTCTTGGTTGGACCTCGCTCAGTGTGTTCTGAGGATTGTGGAGTTCAGCTCCTCCCACCAGAAATGGCTTGGCCTGAAATGCTTCTGGGAAGAGCATGATCTGCTTTCCTTTAGGACTGTTTCTTGCAGATTTTGATACCCTGTAGTGTACAGAATGTAGAGTTAATTGCTGCAGAGCAATTGTGTAGTTGCTCTTCAGAAAATGCAAAGGAAGCGATTTTGCTTCATTGAGGATTTTTGAGGGCAAACCCACACTGATCCTCCAGAGGACATCCACGAGAGGCAGAAGTAATGCATATAGGTACATATTTCTGCTAGAATAAATAAAACCTGGAATCCAGAAAGACAGACCAGCGCCTTTGAATAAAATATGGCAGATCAGTATCGGGCAAGGTGTGTGACAGATCGAGGGGCTGGAGGATGAGCTGGTTCAAGCATGACTGGATGGGCCTCTGTGAGCAGGAGAATGGGTGAAGGAGCAGGACCTGGGAGCCTGAGGAGCAGCTGGATGGTGAGGGGTGGCACAGTGGGAAAGGCAGAGTCTCAGCCTGGTCACATCCCTTCTTCCTGGCTCGGATCCGTGCCTATCTGGCTGCGTAAATCACGGCTGATATCTGATCTCAGTTAGGTGATGGCTGTGCCTCCAACCTGCCTTCCCAAGCCTTTAATTGGGAGCCGACAGACAGAGCTGCTTTCTGTCTGTGTCTGCCCTCAAATGAGACATTTCTCCAGAGGTTTCTCGGGAAGAAGAAACAAGGATATTTAATTGAAACAATGATGCAGCCCCTGCTTAGCCGTGCTGTAGCTAAGGCTATGTCAGCATCTCAATTTTAAATGACATATTTTGGGTGGATAATTTGTCTATTTATACAGATTCATGCTCCTTCACTCAGTTTGACACACAGGACTGGACTGGAGCACTCAAAGTAGACATTTCACCCTCCCGTTGCTGAAAAGCCTGAAGAGGTAGCAGGCATCTTTGTGGAGGGAGAGTATATTTGGAAGACTTGCATCAGAGTGAGAGGCACTAATTCTTAGAGAGATGTCATTTTCCATCCTGGGATCCTTTCAGCAAATGCCACTGGGATTTCTTACTGAATCAGAAAAAAGTGTGGATCCCAGGGGAACTCCGATTTTCTCCATTAAAAAGTCTGTCAGTCTTACTCTTTGAGCAGGTCTCTAGAGCTGATAATCTAAAATTAGGGCAAGCTACTGCACAGCTGACAAATTTAAGTGCAACTGTATTATCTTTTGATATCTCGATACAATCTTTAAAATTACACCCATGGTAATTAATACAACATTAAAAACATAAGTGCAAACACAAAGTTTATCTTCTGGAAATCAAAGGAAATCTTGTTTGGAAAAGACATACAAAGAACTCTGATAAGGAAGCCAGGTGCTAAAGATGAGGCAAGAAATGAGGTCCTGTTTTATTCTCCATCTCTCTACCATTTCCTCTCACCATGCTGTTTAATTTTAAAATTAAAGGATCAATCTGAGGCACTTTAGTGATTTTTCACTTCTCAGGAAAATATTCCATTGATCAAGGGAGCTGCTTTGCAGTGTACACAGAGCAGAGCTGCTTCTGGCTGGAGCTGAATCCAACTTTGATAGGATGTGCAGCTTAAAAAACCCTCCTTATTGATGCGTTAGTTCTGTGTTTATCTCAGGGGTACCCAGTCAGTTCTGAGGCTCTTGAATCCCACTGGAATGTGGTCTCCCAGGGCCCAGCAGTGTCTGGCTGGTCCTGGCTGCAGCCTGAGTGTCCCTGCTGGAATGGGCTCAGCTTTGGTGCCCCTGGTGTGGGATGGGGAGGGGACAGAGCTCAGTCAGACCAGTGGCTAAATTTGCCAGGGGTTGGCATCGGCTCAGAGGGGGAGAGTAACAAAGGGAAGGGACTGGGATGAGAGTGAGTGGGTGCTGTGCTTGCCAAGGAGCCTCTGCTGGTGGGAGTGTGTTGCTTCATTATTTTTCTCTTTGAAAGAAAATTTTCTTCTTTGAAGAGAAAAGTACTGTGCCATTAAAAGCACTAAGAGAGCTGAAGAATGATCTTCCTTGAATCAGATTAATGATAATGCTGATACATCTCATTGCTTTAAACCAGCTACAAACTACAGATTATGGCATGGGAAGTACCATAAATTATGGCTGCTATACCCAGGTAAAAGGGATGGCTATTTGTGTGAATCTATACCCACACCAAAGCATTCACACCTGCACCCTCTGTATGTTTCTGCAGTGCTTTTGGCCAATTATTTTGGGTTTGGGCTTTGCAGAGACATTTTGGAGTAGCATTTTGGCACATGTGTGTCTCTCCAGTTTATTGCACAGGCTGCATTTTAGTGTTTGGTGGTTAAATATCCACACATACAAGTGTTTGTATGTTTGGGTGTTTGTTTGCCAAACTGTAAAGTAGTAAAAACTACTGATTGAAGTAGTAATAAATGTTCTGATATGCCTAAAAGGAACTTGGGAAGGCCCTGCTGAAACCACATCAGTCCATAGCTCTGGATAAATGCAGATTTTGTTGTTAATGAACTTGAGGAGCCATTTCCTCCTGCCCTGCAGACCTAGAGTGCCTCTGCTGAATGCACAGAGCATCCTGCTCAGCTGGGGCAGAGCTGCTCCATGTCCTCTTCACTCCAAAGCATGTGCAGGACATGGCAAATTGTCCTTTCCAGGGGAACAGGAAGAGCCCAGAGCAACCCCACCACAAACTGTGCTGGGAAACAGGAGGCCAAAGTAAGCAGCTGCTTTGCACAGGGCTGTGTTCCGTGTGTTCTGCAAAAGCTTTGTCATAAATGGATTAAATGGTGGTGAAATTGCTTTATGTCATCTTATATCCAAAGGATTACATTTATAAATGGGTGCAATCCACTCTCATGTGGGCAGCTGCTTCAGTTTGGGGTTTTTTAGTAGAATGCTTGGAAACAAAACTGTGTTTGGGCTATTTTTTCCTCACCCCTGGGAAGAATGAGGGAAGGAAGAGTTTGGGTATCACTTCAAGGGAAAAATATCCCCTGGATGGTGCCAGGTCTGTGGCAGAGAGACAGCTGGGAGCCAGCTACATTTATACACAGCCACCACCACGGCCATACAGTGCTACAGTAATATCTCTACTCTTCTTACAGTTAAAAACTCTACCAGTTGGTGTTTATGTACTACTGGAATATAAATAATAAATTAAAATTTACCTAGTCTGAGAAATTTTAGTCATGAAGGGAACTCTGAGAATTTATTGCGTTGTTGAAAGAAGGGCCTGTCATCAGAGTTGGGGTTTTTTTCATCCCATTCTTCACACTTCTCAACCATAGGTGCAGGTATAGGAGGATTGGAGGGAGGGATTTTTAGAGGAAAACTCCAAAATGTAAAGTGTGTCATCTCCAGTCGAGTAAGAAGAAACAAACTGGTGGCCTTAGGTTGTGTGAGACATTCCCTGTCTCTCCCAGCCAGGGAACAGCAAGAAACCACTGGAGAAGAGTTCCCGTGGGGTTGGAAGGCCCTGAGGTTCCTGAAGGGAGACTGTCTGCAATATGGGTTTTTATGTGGGATCTCCAGGGGGGTGGTGGGGGGGTCCTGCCCTCCCCAGATCACATCTCTCTGGGTTCTGTGGGGCAGGGGAGGCTGGCACAGAAAGGCTGAGAAGCTGTCAGGCCATTCAGCCCCTCAGTGCTCCAGGAAGGGCAAAGCATTGGTCACCAGGGCGATGGGTACTCGGAAAACTCCCTGGATGGATGGTGGGTGCCAAACGAGGGGAAACAGCAGCTGAGAACCCAATTTTAATCAATTACCTGAGGTCATGGGATACTGCTGCCTTACTGTTTGGCATGTATTTATTTTGGATGAGGGTAGGATTAGAGAAATCATTCCTCAGTATTATTCCAAAAACTGTTTCTGCGAAGCCAGGATGTTTCCCACAAGGGCGATTTACGCTGCCTATTTGTACAGGTGTTGTCTTTTTAACTCTGCAGCACCTTAAACTTGCCCCAAGGGTGAAAGATCACCCAGCCTTTTATGCCATTGAGGCTGCGGCAATCAGGAAACATTTCTTACTGTTTAAGGCCCATTAGGAGGGAAGATAAGGCTCCTTTTTATTCATTTGATGTGCCACACAGAGGGTCCCCACAGCTGGAGCAGCAATAAGCTGGGCTGTGAAGGATGAGGCGTTTGGCAGCAAGGGGAGAACGTGGGGGGCTGGAAGGACTGGGGTGTTCCTGGGCTGGCTGTACCCAGGGTGTTGGCAGGACTGGGGTGTTCCTGGGCTGGCTGTACCTGGGCTGTTGGCAGGACTGGGGTGTTCCTGGGCTGGCTGTACCTGGGGTGTTGGCAGGACTGGGGTGTTCCTGGGCTGGCTGTACCCGGGGTGTTGGCAGGATTGAAGTGTTCCTGGGCTGGCTGTGCTGCCTTCACCCTGTCCTTTGTCGCCGCTGTCACTCAGCAGTGTGTTGTCACAGGGAGCTGTGCTCCTGCCCTCTCCCCCTCCCCCACCCCACTCCCCTTCCCTCTTTTTTTTTTTTTACCCATTTCGTGTAGAAAATTTGTATTTACTTTGGGAGTGTAATTTGTTCCTCATGGATAATGTGACCCTTAGCGGAGCTGGATCATGGGTTAGTTGAAGTGATATTTTCCGCTAATGGTAGTCGTACATCATTGCTGTCAGCTCGGGTTAGGAGGCAAGCACATTACAGCTCCATTTTACCTCTGCAGGCATCTGGGATTATTTGCCATAACTGAGTATGACATGACCACACTACAGAGTGCATTAAAATTTTACTAGCTGCTCAGGCAAGTTCCTTGGCTCCAGCCTGCCTCCAGGCAGCCGCAATGATGGATACCTCCGAGGTCCTGACTTGCTGCACCAAGGATACTCAATGTCAATGGCCCAAACAGGTTTTGCTCTCCCCAGGGCTTTATTCCAGCTCCTGGCAGTGAGTAAACAATGCAGAGCTGGAGGAGGAGAGGGCAGGTTGGCACAGATGCCCCTCCGAGGGTCCCTGGCACGTTGGAGGTCCCCAAACTGTCACGTCAGTGTCTTGAGACACTGCTCAGCCATCAGGGCCTAAAAAGTGTCATTTGCAGGCTGTCTTGTGGGGATAAAAATAAAACCATTTATGAAAGTTCAAGTTGATAGGAAAAAGCATCCAGAGTTGTGGAATGGTACGTGTTAAATGTGTAACAGGCAGGGAGCACGGTGCATAGCCAATATGGAATATGCAAATGCAGCAAATGCTGTTGTTATAAGTGTGTGCTCATGTTGCACTCCATTTTCTGCTCTGTGCATATGTGCAGAGTCATATTTACACCTGTAGCAGCAACCAACCTAAATCCAGTATTTTAAATTTTTAAATTTTTATTATTTTTATATAAGCAATTACTGTTCTCGTACAGGACATTAGAATACCAGCCATAGCTTATCTACATGTATATTATTTTGCAGCATTTGTTTTCATGTATACACATGCCCACTATGAAAATCATTGCTTTCATTGAACATATCTGTTTATATAGATGTACATTATTTGCAATGTGTCTGTTTATATATATTGACATTCCAAATTAGAGGTATAGCTATACAGAGAAATGTGTGCTGAGGAAACTTGGGGGAGAGGTTAAATTGAACATAGTAGTGGTTTGAAATGCTTCTTGAAAAAGCATAATATATACCCCATGATAATTTTATTGCAGCCTCATGGTGGTTTTATAAATATCTACAACACACGTCTGTGCTGCCCACAAGCTCTCCTCCCCACAGCAGCACTAATATCTATAATAATTTCAGGCAAAAGGTGCATAATTATAGAGAGTGTTTCTGTAAGGTAAGCAGGGATTTTGTGTGTTTGAAATCCTCCAAGTTGTTCTCCTCTGTCCTCATTCTGTTGTTGTGTGAATCGGCAGATGGAGGAGGAATGGAAAAACCTCAGTTTTGTTTGTTTAGCTTTTTTGTTTTGTCTTTTGAGGTGTTTAATTGCATATGTAGTCACTGTGAGATGAGAAAAGGGATGAGGTGAGCAGCTCATGGGCTTGTCAGGGGAAGATTGTCTGTGTTCGCTGAGTCATGGAATGGTTTGTGTTGGAAGGGACCTTAAAGATCATCTCATTCCAGCTCCTCCAAAGTGTCCCTGAGTCCTCACCTTTCCCTGGCCAATCCTGCCATCCCAGGTGCATTCCACGTTTCCTGAAGTGTCCAAGGCCAGGCTGGACACTGGAGCTTGGAGCAGCCTGGGACAGTGGGAGGTGTCCCTGCCATGGCAGGGGTGGCACTGGGTGGGCTTCAAGGTCCCTTCCCACCCAAACCATTCTGTTTCTATGATCTAGGGCTGAGTTTCAGGATTTGATACTGATTTGAGTTTGTTTTGGTATAACCCATTCCTGGCAATAAATATTCCCATCCTAACTGCAACACTTGGAGCCAAATTTCATTATGCCCAATTTTACCTGTGCCTGGATTGTAGGATTTGATTCTCAGTAGGGGAGGAGAGAAGAGATTAAAGATTAAAGCTGGTTCTGTGCTCAGTGCTGTACAAGAAACAGAAAAGACACTTTCAGATATCTCTAAGGATAACATGCAAATTCCTAAAGCCTTCCCAGCAGCTTAGATCACAGTGAGAAAGACATTCCAAATGATAGATAGTTTTGCTTGTTCACTTTATAGTGTTACATCTTCTTTTTTATATGTAGCAAAACTTTCGTCAAAGTGGTTCCGTGAAGGGTGGGATGCCAGGATCCCACACGTGGGAATGGCAGGCAAAGATTTCACTTTCAGGTGCCACTGGTGCAGAGTGAGTGAAATCCCAAAGTGCTTTTCTGATCTTGCACATAGCAAGTTGTGATTTCAGCTCAGGGAAGGTGTGTGTGTCTGTGTGTGCACACAGTGCCTGTGCCCACATGCTCTCTCTGTACTGAAAGATGAGAATTTTAAACTTAATTTAGAATGTTTGAACTGAGATCTCTTAGTAGATTGAGAAGTTGAGTCTGTTATTTTGCACAAGTGTCTGTAAACCTCGCACACAAAAGTAAGATGAGATGCCCTGAAAGGAAATCTGTGTCCTGCTGGCCCAATTCTTGTGATCACCACCCCCCCATGGAGCTGCTGTTGGTTCCATCTGAGCTTTGGAGGTGTGTTAATGGTATTGATGAGGGGGCAAGTATGGTCTGTGTGTGGGGAGACAGACAGAAATTCAATCTGTGGATCTTGGAGTTTGGCCATGGCCAAACATATCAGGGTTATACAAAGTGTTCTTTAAGGACTACTTGTTATTCAAGCATAATGTTCATATACACTTGATGCTCTTGAATAACATCTGTTTTTCATAACAAATCAGGTTTTATAATCATGTATGAGGCATGCTCCCCATTCCTGAATGTCTGTTCTCACTTTTCCTTGAAAAGAAAAAGGCTTGGGATTGAGAACTGAGAAGGTGAGACATTTCTTTGGAGGTTTCTTTAGAAAGAGAAGAAAAAAAAAAAATAGAACAAAGTTATGGCAATTATTTCATGGTTTTAATAGTCTTGGAGGCCACAACACATGTAACCGGCTCAGGTTTCTCACAAACATGTCCAAGGACAGGCTGAAAACAAGGAGACAGGAAATTAAATGCGTGCACTGATGAATTGAGAAGGATTCCAGCAAGGACCATGCTGGTTCTCTAAATACTTCTCTCCATGTGGCTCAGGAAGGGTATTGCGGACCTGGAAGTGGTATAACACAGCTACCGTGTCTCTTGGATTCCAGGAATTCCCAAACAGGGCAGAAGTGAAGAGAATAACACATGGTTTGAGTTAGGGTTGGGCCTGCAGGTACCAGCAGGGTAAGGATCATTCTGGGCTTTCATCTTCCTGTTAATGCAGGGCAGGTTTGGCAAAACCTCTCCCTCCCTCCTCCCTCGTGGCATTGCCCCTCTCCCAAAGTCTCTGCCTGCTCTGTCACCCTCCAGTGAACCCCTGAGTTCTTTGTTGGAAGGAGAAGGCTCTAGGGGGTAGAGCAGGCACAGATATTCTGAGAGTTGAGGAGTGGGAGTTTTTAGAAAAGCAGATGGGCAAGCAGTGCAAGAGTGCCTGACCCTGGCTGGTGTTGGTGGGGAGCTCTGGGAATGTACTGGAACCATCTCAGAAGGACACCACACAGGAAAACAGGAAAAGGTCAAAACAAGTTTATCTGACAACAGCCCAGGTTCTCCCAGGCTCCCAGGGTGGGCACACCATGATCTGGCCACTGGTCTGGTCAGTGGGAGCTACTGGAGAGCAGAGAGTGTAGAAAAATTGGCTTAAGGTGAACCTGACATGCTTTGCTTTGGCCATGAGGGTCAACCTGTGTGCACTGACTGTCAGAAGCCTTTCTGTTACCTCTGTGCAAAGTCTGGATTCACTTGCTGGCATTACAAAGATGCCTGGTTTGTAATTTTCTGTTAGTAGGAAACATGAAGAAGACCTTTGTGTCTTTAAAAATTGCCTGGGCTTTCTAATTCATGCTGATCTCTCTCCTGAAAATGCACCACTGAATTTCTGGGCTTTGCAGGCTGCCTCCACATCCCATTTCAGCTGACTCTGGACAGGCAGACAATATTAAGCAAGGTTGTTCATTCGTAACAAAAGCATCCTAATTGAGTTACGTTATTACATTAACTGTAGCAATCAGATTGAACCAAATCACTGAGCGATAATGTCATTTTCCAGGGTATCATTTGTAGGAACCAGTTGTCCTGTAAGATGCAATAACTCACTTAATCCTGTAGAGTTTATGGTGACTTATGTATCATATCAAATTCCTTACTTTCAGGGAAAAAACGAGCAGTTAATGCATGGCTGTGAATGTGCAAGTGATGAATTTATAGAGAAACACTTAGCAGATCCTAGACAAACTGAAGAATGAGTGATAGTCTATAATAATCTCAGAGAAAGGGGCTGTTCTAGGAACGGGTAAGACATGAAACATTTTCAAACTGTGAACTTCTGCCAACACATGGGTGGTACAGTTTGTTTCAGGGGTTGATAGATGTCTGCTTTATTGGCTCTGAGTTGCCCATTGAGCACAAATTCTCAGCCAGAGACTGGGAAGGAGGATAGAGAGGTGAATTTTGGACTGTGCATGCCAAATGTTTGCAAGTAACCTTATTTGGAAAACATGGTTTCTGATGGCAATTTTATGTGATGGCAGGACACGGTGGGGGATTCCTGTTATTGCATTTACAGATTTGTTCTTGGTTTGGTTTTGCAAAATCATGATGAGGAGAGGAGACGAGGAGAGACGTCAGTTCATTCAGGGCAGAGGGGTAAGATGTGGGACAGGCCAGGGTCAGCCCCACTCAGGGGAGGCACACTCTGGTGGGCAGCACTGGGAACCATCCAGCCTCCCAGTTTGTGTTTCTCTTCCTGGGCCCTGCTTTGTTCCTGTCGTGCAGGAGCATTTAAACTCCTGCTGGCTGGGATTGTCTCAGGCACTGGTATGAGCTCGGTGCAGCAGCCTGTGAGTGAGTTCCTTCTTCCTTTGTGCTGGTCTCTGGGTCAGGAAACTTCATGGCAGCAGCTCTGTCTGTCATGGAGTGAGGGGTGTTCATCCCCTCAGACTCCTGCCCTGCTCAGGTCACCCTGCTGATGCTTTAAATGGCTCCCTAAACAGATACTAGACAGGAATAAAGGAGGGATTGATTGGAAAGGCCTTCAGAGGTCACACTCTGGCCTCCAGAGGCTCCTGCCTCAGTGCATCCCAAAATGGACAATGACAGCTCCCGAGTTCTTCCCACTTTGATATCAGCATCAATTGCCCAAGCAGAAGCCAGGCAAGGATGGAATTTGCCCAAGCTTGCCCCCCTCTCCCCAAGATGAAGGTTTGCAGTTGTTGGGCCCAGGAGGGTCTGGGTGTCCTTGGAGAGCGAGCTGGAGAGGCTTTGTTATGTCAGTGTGAGCATGAGAGAACAGCACTGAACGAGCTCCAGGGAGCTGCAGAGTTACACTGGGCACTGCAGGGCTGGGAACATAGAAAAGTTAAACCCTAAGGCATCAGTGTGTTGGGCTTTCGAGTTTACCTACCCATGGGAGCCAAGAGTGATGTGTAAAATTGCCTGGAGCTGCAGAGCTGGAGGTGCTGCCAGCCCTGTGCAGGGCATTCCCTGTTCTTGGCCACATTCCCAGGGTCCCTTTGCTGATGGTGCCAGTGCCCACAGCAGGGCAGGGGGGCTGTGGGCTGGATGCAGCCAGTTTTAGGGGGCACTACAAGGATGGGCAGTTGTTTTGAATATGGCAGAAATCCATAGCACCTTGTTCTCCCAGGAAAATACAAACGTGCTGGAAGAAGGCAGTTAATGCTCCATCAGACCTCCCCAGGATCGCTGCAGAGCTTCTGTTTCTCCTTCCTGGCCCACGAACCACAGCAGCTCTGACCTTACTCCTTACATGATCTTTCTTTGTGGCTCCATTTCAGTGTAAACTTAAGGTTCAAGACGGGAGACATTCGGCAACAGAAGCCTGAAATCCAAATAATGTTCTACTGGTTTTGTATTGCTCTTTCTTATAGCAACCCTCAGAAACCCCATCCACATTGGATTCCTGTGGACCTATGCCCAGTGCAGACAGAGAGAAACTATACTTACTCCCAAATCTTCTGATGAAAATAAATCAGACTGTATGAAAATAAGGGGGATTAAATACAAATAAATGAAAACTTTGAATAGGGAATGGTTTGGGCTGGAAGGGACATTAAAGATCATCTTGTTCCACCCTCTTCTCCGTGAATAAATATATCATTCATGTCAGGAAAAACAGATCTCCCAGATCCCGTGCCCAGAATTCAGGGGTTTGTTTTATTTCTGGATTTGCTTTGTTTTATTTCTTCGTTTAGTGGCTCCTGATGGTAATTTGTGCTTTTCTTGTGAACACAGGGGGGCCTTGGTGCATGGCTGCCCCGAGTGCCAGGGGCACAGGTTGTGTGAGGGTCAGGATGTTCTCCAGGACGTTCTGAACACCAGTAGTGGTCCCTGGTATCAGAGATCTTCAGGATCCTCTGGTGCTGCTTGCTCTCATCCCCTGCAAGCATTCTCTGAAGCAAAGACTGCACTGTGGGATCTGTCAGGTTTGCTCTCAGAGCCTCTCCCAGGGCTGGAGGGGATTCCTGCCCTGTCCACGGGTCTGACAGGCCTCTGCAAGATGGTGCCTTTTAGGATTCAACCCCTTAAAATCCACAGTGGGATACCTAAATCTGTGATTCTTGGCCCAGTGTGTGACTTCTGGGGGTCCTGGGGCAGGAAAATGAGAGGTGACCACTTGGCACTGTGCATTCCTGGGGGTTTAGATGATGTGACAACTGGGACACTTTCTGTGTTTCTTTTCTGTGCCTGATTTATATGTTCGGTTACAAAATACTTATTTAAATTAATGATTGTCTTTAAGTAATTTAATGCTTGTTTTTGTTAATGGGAAGCCTGACTGAAGAGCTTTCAGTGAGCTGCTGTAGCAAATCATTACACACTCCCTGCCACTTCCTGTGGTAACATTAATCAGAATGGACTCATTGGCTGCTAATGCAGATGCTGTATGTAATTCAGTATAAATTCTTTTGTAATTTACCATTAATTAGTGTCCACTTATTTTAAAGTGCTAATGACACAAAAAAATTCCATTGGGAATAGGGGTGACCCTGCTTTACAGACACTGAGGAAAATAGAATGGTTTGGATTGGAAGGGACCTTAAAGACCCTCTAGTTCCAGCTGGTGCTTCACAGCTCAGAATGGCCACAGTGCTCCAGGGACACAAGTCCAGCAGTATTTCTTCAGGCATTTCTTTAAACACAGGTTATAAGGACTGGTTTCCTTCCTAGATTTGGGGTTGAGGACTGTGTGTCATTTGGGCTGTGCTCTGGGGTGGATTGCACCACTCTGGAAAAACAGGAGAGCCAATGCCTTGGACTTCTGGGACAGGGAGAAAAATCAGAGTTTTCTCTGTGACTCCGTGAAAATAGGCTGAGGGGGCTGAGCTGAGCAGTGTTATGTGTTTTCCAGGAGGAATGAAGGACTGAAGCTGAAAATGCTCTCTACTCTGCCCTTTTTCACAGGGGAATGGCACATTTTTCTGGGAATTCATTCATATTCATAAGACTATTTTCTCTATATAAATGCACTAAGGTTTAGTCAAAACTTCCCATAACCATATTGCTCAATATATAATCTGTTTACCACAATATTTGCCATACCAGCTAAAGACATTAAAGAATAATACATAGAATAATACATAGAAATATGCATAGAAAATTACTAGATGAACAGGAACCAAGTCACACTTAAGTGGTGTGTTAAGGATGTTTTGTGAGTAAACAGCAAATCCTAGAACCAAAGCACCCCCTGTATAACATCCACTTCAAAATGAAGCTTTCCTGTTAAAAACATGAAGCTGTGGGCTGCAGAGAATAACAAGCTGGAGCTGGAAGTGGACAAGAGTAAACGCTTCGATTCACATTGAAATGATTTCTCCTGCCTAGTGTAATTTAACCTGCCCACACTGCTAAACTTCTGTATTACACAGTCCTGTCAGACTGTCAGCAGGAATGATAAGCCTCCTGGAAGCCTCAGCCTGTTACACAGGGAGAACATTCCAGCCAGCATTTCCTTGTACATTTTTAAGACTTTTAGCTTGGTCTCTCAAGTATAAAGAATACCCTACTTCGTGACCCCAGCCTCTTGTTAGTTGATAGATGAAATCTTTTCTTAAGCTGAGTCCCTTGTCTATTATGTTTGCAGAATTCAAGGTTTCTCTTTAAGCTTCCTGGCTTACTGCCAGAAGTCCATGGCTTTGTTACCCAAAGAAATTGCCTTTTTATTAACAGGAAGAGGATCTCTGAAATGGCAAAGGTGCCAATCTGCTTCCAGGTGAGGGAGAACAATTTTAAAGGTGTGATCTCATACTTTAGCCACTGTCAATAACTACAAAAAGAATAGCAAAAAACTGTTGTAGTGATTGGGGCATTTTTTTGTTTGTCTGGTTTTTAATTTGAAAAGCTGGGATCTAACATAAAAGCAGAATACAAGCTGTAGTCATTTCTGTGTTTCCCATGTTCTTTTAATCTCAAATATCTCTTCTCACTATGAACTGTAGTCTGCATACCCAGGAAAAATGCACATAAAGTAAGCTGGGGGTTGGCTTCAATCTCACCTCAAGAACTTGTGCTGTAAAACAAAGAAACTCATCTCACTAGAATTTAACTCTCAGTTAAATTGTGTTCTGGAACACTTGTGCAGGGATGGCTGTGTCAGGTGGGTGCTGTGGAAGGAGGATTTCCTGAGCCATCCAGGCTGGAACCTGGCCATGGCAGCAGCTCAGCTGCTCAGGGTTGTGGACCATCACTGATTTCTCTAGCTCACACCAGACAGTTCTACCTCTGCCATCCAAGTGAAGTAAATCAATCAAATGAGGCTTCCTAGGGATTCTCATTTAAGAATTTCAGGGCTTTTTCATATGACTGCTTACTCAGGACTCAGCAGCAGAAAAAGATTCCAGGCCACAGCTAATCAGACAAATGATTCCACTTACCTGAAATATCAGGACTAGTTAGGAAGAGATTCTTCTAGCAGGAGGCATATGTGCTTATCTGTAGATGTTGTTAAAGCCTTTTTTTTCTCTTTTAGATGATGACCAGCTCCTGTACTTTTCTGGATTTCAGTAAAGGTGGTGAATAATTGAGAGGGGTGGAAATAATTAATTTCAGTACCAGTTGAGAACCAGTTGTAGTGGCAGATACTTTATTTCACCTTTTTGCAGGAATCTCTGTGCTATAAAACTCCTAAGCACATTTTCACAAGTGCAGAAATCCTAATTGTAAGAGTCTGAGAGGCAGAAGGCCCCAGCAATATGCTGAGCAATAAACCACCATAGAGTTATTTAACTGATTGCTGCCTACAGGACTTGGATAAATTTCTAAGGACATGAAGAACAATGAAACAGTGAAGCAGGAAAAAGGGAATTCAAGATAAAGCACATTTTGAAGAGCTCTTTAATTAGTTACTTTAATTAGTTACAGATTCATATTCTAGTGTGTGTGATTTCCCACCACCATAAAAGCCTAATGAAAGATTCCCATGTAAGATGCTCCTTCCCCCTCTGTGGAGTGTCTTGCTTTAAAATCCACAGTAAGTGCCATCACATTCCCTTCTTCCTTTTGCTAATATTGACCTTGTAAGGGGCTAGACTTGCAGTTGTTATAAATCAGTCCAACACTGATTGCTGCTGAGCTTTCTTGATTTGCATCAGCTAAGGCTGTAGCCCGAGTGCATCCTCTGAGCATGAAATGAAGACAGAAGTCAGTGCTAAATGAAGTTGACCCTTTCCTTTAATTTGCAGTCAGTGGAGGGGCTCCTGAAATTCGAATTGCCAGGGCTGTGTCATTTGTGTCCCTTGGACAGTCACAGTTCAGGTCACACTGCCAGACTTCCTGGCTAAGACCTGATTGAAAACCTGAGCATGTTTGTTCTCGTCCCATTTTTATATCTGGGATAAAAAATTATCTCAGTGCCCTTGCTCAGGTGTCAGGACAGTTAACAGGGAAGAGGCTGTGATGGGCAGGGAAGTAAAACCTGCAATCCGTCTCATGAACTGCACTTTTCCCAGGCAGAGCAAATCTCTCCTGGTCTTGCTCCTAACAAATCCAGCATCTTACCTCTTTGTGCACGTTCTAACATGAATCACTTGTAGTTTAAAAGTCTAAAGGAATGTGTTGGAAGTGTAACCCCTGTGGTCTGTCATAAGAAGGGTTATGCTATGGCAAATTCATCTGCAGGTGGTTTTGTGTGTCTTTTAATATTCAGTAGCCAGCCAGATCTCATCTGATGTCCTCTCAGAAACATGGGATCCTTTGTGGGTTTGTTACCTTATGTTAAGCTTTTCCCAGGAGTGTTGAAATGCTTAGTGCTGAGATATCTTTGTGGCTTTTCAGCTCAGCGTTCTGATTGTGAAGACATGAAGGGGAGAAATGATTAGGAGGATTTGTCACCTGGTTTCATTTGAACAATTGCTTTCCCCCCTTGGTCAGATGTGGGACAGAACAGGAATCACCTAAATGTAGATAGATTGCAGTAACACATGACAGTTCTTCATTGGTTTCCATTACCTATGCTGCTCATTTCCCCAGAGGAAAGAGCAGCTAATACTGTATATTTTTTAACATAAACCAAAGGGAAGGATAAGCCAGTGCATATGAAACGATGCCTCTTTATTCTCCATATGCACTGCATTGAATTGCAATTTCCTCCTTTCATTTTCTCTTGGTTCTCTGTATGTCAGAGCAGCCAGGTGTGTTTGTAGTTCTGCACCAGCAGATCATCACTGGAGGCCCACAGGTAATGAGTGGACACACGTGGTGCAGTGACAGGGTTTTCAGGCACAGCTCTGCTAATGAATTGATGGTGCTACAAAAAGGCTGGGGGCAGCCAGGCCCCCTCTGGGCAGGGGAACTTTTGCATGCTCCCATTTTAGCTCATTGCAAACCCTTTCTGTCTCTGTTGTAGGTATTTCACGCCTTTATTTAGATGTTTCTTTTAGCCTTCCCATTGTGTTGGTATATAAATTCAGGATCTGTGTATTTGAGGAGCTCACAGTTGGTGCTTTCCCTTTGCAGAGGTTGGGCTTCTCCCTTCTGCAGTGGTGTACATCATTATCAGGGGGGAAACTGCATTTGGGAAAGGTTTTCAGAGGTGCAAGAAAAAATATGAGGTCCCAGTGAAAGAGGAGGTCAGCTGGGCTGGGCAGAATCTGTCCTGTTTTCTCCTTCTCTCTCTTTCCTTTTCTCTCTTTCTTTTCCTCCTTTTCTCCCTCTTTCCTTCTCCTCCCCCTTAACAGATTTTCTAGCTCTTTCTTTGAATAAAAAATTAATAATGGGAAAATCTCATAGCTGGTCCCTGGGGTAGAATAGTGGGTAAGGATGTAAAAGAATGATTTGAACAAACAGTCTCAGGAGGATAAATGAAGTGCTATGAGTTCTGTAAGTAAAGGAAAAATATATATAACTGAAGATATTTGCCTAGTTAAGTAACTTCTATAATAAAACTTAAGTCACAGCATTAGCAGCTTGGAATGGAATTTTAAACCCAGGCAGACAATCTAGGAGACTATATTTAATTTTCTTAATAGACACATAATGTTTAGATGTCCAAATCATGTGAATTCTGAAGGACAAGGTTTTTGAGATGTAAGTAAGTTTCCTATGAGATTTTTAGAAGGGCATAAGCAAATCAGGCAGCCCAGTTTTGGTTTTCATGGAGTTGAGTACCCAATTTGTGCCTCCTCCTTCCTGCAGGGATTTACTTTCTCGAGCACAAGACAGTTTGGAAGTGATACTTGGAAGCCAAAGTCACTTTGCTGATAGAAAATGTGCCCCTGAGTTCCTCAGAGCCATTCTGACAGCCTGGAAACTGGAAGCACATGTCCAGATCTCTGCCATGGGTCATGTGTGCTGCTCCAAACTCTGGCCAAGCACCAGCCCTTCTGCCAGCCGGCCATTCCCTGGTCCAGGCTCTGGAACACGATCCCTAAAGCTCAACCAGCAGAGACTGGGCTGGCTTACACTTAACAGACATTCAATAAGGAGCTACTTTGATTTTCCTAGGCTGCTGCACACTCCTATCCATAATGCATTGCTGCAGAAAAGTTCTGATTTGAATATAAAGCCTGCGAACGGGAGGTGCTCACACTGCTCCGTGCTCCGGCTGGATCCTGCCCCTCTCTGCTCTGATGACCTTGCTGTCGTGTCCTGGGGACCTTAGCAAAGATTTCTGCCAACCTGCATGAGGCACAGCCATGCTCCCACCCCAGTGACTGATAACCTTGGAAGTGGCAGCTAATTGGGGAGAACAAGCCTCGGCAAGGCTGGAGGCAGGAGCAGGGCCCCTCTTCCAGCCCTGCTCTGCAGCATCCTGCCAGTGCATCTGGGCTCTGAGGGAGGGAGCACCCCACCCTCCATTCCTTTTGTTCCTCTGTTTGTTAAGCAATTAGTCTCATTCTGCTGAGATAAAATTTTTCTATTAAAAGGAAAAAAAAAACCCTTCAGTCAAAACAACATTTGGGGGAGAGGAGGAGGGAGGGGGAGAGGAGTCCTCCTCACAGTTTGTTAATTGGTTCTTTCACCTGACAGTAGTTTGTGTCAATTAACTTGATACTCAGTGAAAGTGAAATTAATCCACCTGGGTCAAAAGCAGCTATTAATTTTTAATCAAAACAAAATGCTCACTCGACAGATTTGTAGCTCCACTTAGAATAAACAAGATACGCATGAGGTGGAATGTGCCACAGGCTCCGCTCCGCCGAGGTGCTCCTGGGGATAATTTCTTTCTCTCCTGCAAAGGGCAGAGGTGAGGCAACTCAGCTGCTAATGACAGTTGTCTTCTTCCCCCAGTGGATGTGCAGGCTTTCCCCAGAGTGTTTTCCCCCTGGACACCAAACCCTTCCTGCAGTGGGTGTGGGCAGCAGGGCCTGCGGAGGGGCTGAGGCTGTGAGGTGCTGGACGTGCTCCTCCCTTGCCCTGGTGGGGTCAGGCCATCCCTCTCTGTGTCTCCTGGGATAGACACAGCCCTGTCCCTGCTCCTGTGACACGTGGAGTACCTGGGGCACCCTATGGGACCTGCAGCCCTCAGGAGCCTCTGCTCCATGGCCTCCGTTTGCAGGGAGGAGGTGATTCTCTCATGGATAGGTGCTTCCTTCATAAAAGGGAGCTGGGAGCACAAAGCTGTCCCAGGATTTCTTCTGTCCTGTGCAGTAAAACAATGAGGGCAAAAATTGCATGGAAATTGTTTGTTTTGCAGAAACCACAATGCTCCAGGTGGCTGACCAGGATGTTCAGATTTATCCAAAAAGTAGGCAGAAGCAAAAACTTTGGAGCTTGCTTTAGTGTATTAAATGTATTAGGATTAGATGCTATTAATAATGACCTGTGTCAGACCTAGCCCTTAGTTAACAGAATCCTACAGTGTCCTAAGCTGGAAGGGACCCACAGGGATCATCCAGTCCAACCCCAGCCCTGCCCAGACCCCCCAACAGCCCCACCCTGGGCATCCCTGGCAGTGCTGCCCAAACACTCCTGGAGCTCTGGTAGCCTCGGGGCTGGGACCATTCCCTGGGGAGCCTGGGCAGTGCCCAGCACCCTCTGCGGGAAGAACCTTTCCTGAGATCCAGCCTGACCCTCCCTGGCACAGCTCCAGCCCTTCCCTGGCTCCTGTCCCTGTCACAGGGAGCAGAGATCAGAGCTGTCCCTTGAGAGGAGCTGCAGCCCCCGATGGAGTCTGAGTCAGTCTCCTCCAGTTCAGCTGATGAGCTGAAGGAAGTCAAGGTGAATTATGCTTGAGGTATGTAGAGAAAAGCCAAGTTCCAAATCTCCTAGGTGGTTTAGAATTCCTCTTTTCTCCTTTCTGTCTCTCTTCTGTTCTCTTCCTCTTGAAAGCTTCTATCTCTGTTAGACTCAAAGGGAATAAAATAGGAATCCCCCCACTTTGCTCTGTACTGAGCATGTGGCAGCAACTCTCATAGGGCTCTGAAGAACAGATTATTTGGGTCACACAAAAGGTGGTGGAGCAAGTGCAGCCTGAGGGGCAGAGATCCAAGCAGAGCTGGGTTCCTACTGATGCCCCTGTCCATGTGTGGCACAGGAACCAGCAGAGAGGAAGCAGTCTCTGGTCTGTACCTGTGGTGCAAAGGCCAAAGATACTTAAAAAAAAAAAATCTTGACACCTGATTGTGTGGAAGGAATGGTCTATAATGAGCCCTGTTGGGCCTGACTCCAAAAGTGCTAGAGATGCTCACATCCACCAAGTCATCCTGCAGGTGCAGCTTGCCAGGTGAATCCGAAAGGACCCCAGTGGGACAACTCCATCACCTGCCAGGAGCATTTGGAAAGCAGATTATGGTTCTGCATCCAGCACAGCGCACCCCAGCTCTTCTGGAGATGGCAGATGGAAGATTAATAATGAACTGGGAAAAATACTGTTCTTAGAGGGTCCAGAAAGAAATTCTCACGGGAACTCTGCAGCTGCTCCTCTGTGGTAGGAGCCGTGTGTGGGATTTTTCTCTGCCCTGAAGCACCAGCTGTGGTGCTGGGCAGGGGGACCAGCTCACTGGGGACTGGCCTTGCCCAGGGGGAGCTGGCAGTGGTTGGCATCTGTGCTGCCACTGCAATTACCAAGCACTGGGAGACTTTAAATGAGGAGGTGTCAGTCCTGCTGCACCCTGCAGTGCCTCTGTCCTGTGCTAAAGCAGCTCACTCAGACACCCACACTCACAGCTCTTCTCACTTTCTCATTACTTTGTAGACAATAAAAGCAAAATATTACCTGTTGGTTGTCAAGGTATCAAGCCTTAGAGGGGATTTTTTCCCCCTCTTTTTTTTTTTTTTCCTTTCCCCAAGTAGTATCATGTCTTGGGATTTTTAGACACTAATTGGATTTTTTTTCTTCTTTTTTTTTTACTGCTGTGAGTATTCTTTTGTGAGGTGAACCTGTCTGCACACCAGAGTGCTGGGGGCAATTTATACCTGTGCAACTTATTACCTGCTCCTGCACTGATTTGGCCAAATGGATCAGAACAGTCCCTCCATCTGCAGTAGTGCATTAATCAATAGTACCTCGCACTCCTAGTGCAGGGGCAACCTGATCTCGTGTGTGACACTGCTCTTTCAGGTGTTCCTCTTCCCAAAATTGTAATTAAAGGAAATCTGACCTGTGTGCTAGAGTTAATAGATATTTTTATTACACATGCTCGAAGACATGAAATGGTGGCTCGTTCTTCCTTCTCCTCCAGCTCTGTCTGTCTGGTCCATTTAGCTGCCAGGACTGCCTGGAGAACGTGTAACCTGGATTATTGTTAGGATTTTAACTGAAAAGAATATATTCTCCAGTGACAGAGAAAGGCAAGTGAGTGACAAAGGAGTGACAGCCTCCTCCAGTGTCACATATGCAGAGGATATTAATAGGCAGCAGCAGACAGGGATCCTGTTCAGAGCATGGAGGGGCTGTGGCTGTCATGCATTAGCAGCAGTAGAACCAATAATAACAACTTTATAGAGCTTAGCTGGAACCTGCCACTGCCCTTGATGTTCTCGTGGAAGGTGTCCCAAAACCTGCAGTGAGCATAAACCACCTGGCACTCCTTAACACCTCATTCCACAGAGGAGATCTTCAGCAGCAAAGGGACCACAAAGCTGGAATATGCCATGTGTGCTCCATCCAAAGGGATACTGCCCAGGGGTGGTTTACAGGCACTGCCTCCTGGAGCATCCTGGATCCTCTGCTCTTCCAGGTGCTCTCCAGGCTGCTTCTGCCTCACCAGCACTGTGAGATACCAGCTTCAGCTGCCCTGTGTGTGTGGCACAGAGGGTAACAGCCCCAGGAACTGCTCTGCACCTCACCCTGGGTTACTGGCCTTTAGCCATTCCTCCATCTCATTTGTCTATCTTTTTTTTTCTTTTTAATCATTTCTGGACCTTTGTGTGAGGTTGGTAGACAGAGTGATGCTCTGACAAGTGGAAGCTTACATTTCTGATTATTTATTTGTATCTCTTCTAAATAGGTAATCCTTTTTTTCCTTTTCAAGTTAATATAATTCAGTTGCAGAGAGATTAGGGAGCTTATCTGAACTCGGGGAGGAAGTTGGGTGTTCTGAGGCTTAAACCTTCATAATCAGAAATGTTGCTTCCTCCTTTGCTCCAGCTTATAGCAACCACATCAGGTGCTCAAACCAATAACATGCATCCACACAAGAAGCCTGTCCCCCGGTCTAATAATATCTGTAATGACTTGGATGCAGGCTCTAGCTGGGGATTAATGACTAACTGCCTTTAATGGGCCTCAGATCATCAACTGCCTCTCTGTTGGTCATTAATCCCCAGGAAACAGCCTGTGCTGAAACTACCATTGCTTAATTAGAACATGGTTGGCCAGTTGCTGCACAGCACTGGCTGTGGCTTTGAGGGAATAAAGGGAATAAAATGGCTTTAGGAACCTGTTGAGTGTCAGATGGACCTTGTGCCACTTTCCATGTGCCTGGAGACAGTGAATCCTCAGGGACAGGCTGGAGGCAGATGGGATCAACTCAGCCTCTTCATCCTGGACTCTTTGTCTGGCTCAGGGCAGTCCTTATTTAATTTCAAGGCAGAAAATTCTACATTCCTTTAGAGCTGCTGGTAAGGTCTAAATGACAGTGAGCTGTATTTTTTCAGAGATGGTAAAAGTGTGTTTTTAATGGAAAATACCTGGTTTTAGTCACCTCATTTACTGTGGTGCAATAGCATGGATTCTCCCCTCCTTCCACATTTCGTGTTTATTCATTGCATTTCTCTTGCTAGTCTAGAGCCATAAGGGAAATACATTTCACCTGTAATTTTCTGGGAAGAAAAAAAGAGATTTAATCCTTTCCTAGTTTGGATAAACATCCATGTGATTCTCCCTTACATTAAGATATGGAAAACTCCTTTACTTTTCAGAAGTCTTTGACCACTGTTCATTCAGGCCCCAGTTTGAAGAAGATACTTTTCCAGTGGCAATATTAATTATTAATTATGTCCCCAAACAGCATAACCCTACTTGTACATGCTCCAGATGTGATCCAAAGCCCAGTGAAATCTTTCTTTTCAGTGGCTTTGGATCAGGCCCTGGAAGGACCTGGATGTCCTGAATGAAGCTCCACAGTTTGCTTCACTCTGCTGGGTATAAGGCTTGTGCTGTCCATGGGGTTTGTTGTAATTAAGTTTATTTTTCCCAACCTCAGGCTGATCCTTTGTTTTGATGGCCCGTGCTCCTCTGCTTCCCATTATCCATGAACAGTGTTTGATGCCAGAACAGAGGGGGAAGACGCTTTTTCCACAGCCTCATGTGAAATACTGAACATTTAGACGCCTTAGGAATATACTGCACACACACTCCACTTTTATAGGGCCTGTATAACACTTCCAAAAGTTTTATGAATTCCAGGATGTAAGCAGAGTCCTCGTTAGGCTGTTTTGGATAAGCCCTAATGGCCTGGCCCTGGAGCTGCACAGTCTCTCCCTGGGCTGTTTATGAGCAGTAGCTGTGACCAGGTCATTGAGGATGGAGCACCAGCAGTCTCCACCCAGCCTCTCCACGAGTCTGTCTGCCCAGTCCAGCCTAGTTAAAATTTTAGGAGCAGTAAATGGGGCCATGATGAGTATGAGGTGATATTTTGACCAGCATTTCCAGACTCACTGGATCCTGCATCACCCGTTAGTCTCCAAATGCTTTCCATAAGAGCACAGCCCCACGGCTGCCAGGACAGCTACAACTGGAACCTGCACCACAAATCCATGGCAGGGAGTGATGGAAAGTGATCCCAGCACAGTCTGATGCTGCCTCTCATCCATAAATCCTGGGACACTGCCAGCAATTGGAACTGCACTGGAGAGCCCACGTGTATGATGCTGTTGTGAAGCACACAAACATTTGGAGCTTTATTTAAAGATTTGTGGGCTCCACAGAAAAAGAAATGTGTAGAGGTTGAGTGGGAGGTTGCTGTGTAAAACACTGGTCAGGACAAGGTCACCAGAGGTCACCTGCTTTATTCTGTGCATCCCCCCCTGTCACTGGAGGAACCACACAAGTTTTTCTGCAGGTTTTGTTTGGTTTTGATTGGTGTGCATGGTGATGGTGAGCAACATCCCATTGCAGTGGAATGAGCAGGTGTACTTATAAATCTTTAAGTTAATTTTCAGGAAATATTAAGCATTTTATCAAGATCTTTAAAACCAAGCTTCATCTGTAGAAAACTGCCACATGCTGTGACTTTCACTGAGAATTTGAGTCCATTACCTACCTATTAAGCAGCTAGAAGATATGACTTTAATGTCTGTAATATAGCTTTTAATTTTAATGGAAAGGACTGGTAGCAGATGCTGCAGTGCAGAATTTCACATGCTCCCTGCTCTTGTGGAGCTTTAAATCAGCTGTAGGATTTAAAGCAAAGTGTGGAACTTTTGTCTTCCAAGGCCAGGAGTGGGGTATGGTTGAACCTCTTTCAGTGCTGAGAGCCCAAAGGGAAGCTAAGCACCACTTAAATGTTGTTTCCACCAGAGTTCCCAGGTTGAATTTGTGTTTAAAAAGAGTACAGGGGCTGTGCTGCTCCTGTGGCACTCAGGAGAAACCCACCCAAATGGGAACAGGCCATAAATGGCTTGTTGATGACTTTATCCTTTCTGCCTCTTGGCCTGTGGGACAGTCCTTACCTCATTCACCTTCTTTCTTTCATGTCTTGGCATCCATGTCGTCATTAGAGATAAGAGGAGGAAAACTCAGGATATTTTGCTTGGAGATAGTCAGGGTTTTGGACATTTTGTCTTCCCACTTGGACCTGTGGGTGTTGTATGGGGAACCTCAGTCCTCCCAGACACTTTCACTAAATAGTGATGTTGTGGGAGACTCTGCCTGCCTGGCAGTGCTTTCCTCCAGCTGAGAGATGCAAATCCTGCAGCAATTTGATCATTCCTGTGGAGCATCTGGAGAGTCTGCTTGGTCCCAGGGGTTTGAGGTGAGCTGCAGGTGTGAGACACAAACCCACCTGGCCACGGGTGGATCTGGTGATCACTGTACAGGCCTCTCCCTGTGGCTCACATTTAGGGACAGAGATCTGCAATGCTGAGCCCCCAGACCATTACAATCAGATCTGTATCTGACCAGCTGGAGCACCAAGTCCTAGGCAATAGAAAGCATTTTAATCAATTTATATTGATGCAGCCAGAAGAATAAAGTGTCTGCACGTACCCTGAGATCAGCTGATATTCTACAAGCAGCCTCTTTCACTCATTTATCTCTGTTTCAGTCACACAGAAGTGGGTCCCAGCTGGGAGACAGAATTCTTCTACCCACAATAACATCCCAGTTCCTAGTGAAGGATGTTCTGGGTTTTGCAAGCACTTTGGGATGAGTTCTGCAGAAACTTTAAACTTGCTGTAGCAGAGTAAGTCTGGACACTCAAACACTGCCAATACAAAATGGTGTTTTCTTTTTTCCTTTTTTTTTTTTTCTTTTAAGCTGTATATGATCAACAGCTCTTTCCATTGAGCTTTCTGAACTGAGACCATATTCATAGACTTAACATGCTTGAACTTCAGCACTGCTGGCACATTATAATGTGGTATTTCAGTCATTAATGTCCTATTTTTTTCTTTATCAGTGCCTCAACAATGGTATCAACCTATTATAAGAATGATAAGGAAGCTGAAATTAAAAAGAAAATTATATTCTAAAGCTATCTTCTGATTAAATAAAAGAATTATATGCATTAACTATTGAAAATAAAGAATGTTTCCTTTTTGAATTCTAGATGTTTGGGGCATGAGTGACCTTTTTGTTCAGGTTGCGAAACAGCTGATGTAGTGAGGGTAGTTACCCAGAGCTGGGGTTCACAGGTCATATCTCTGTATAAAGAATAAATGGGAGAAGGAATGTGGCATTTAGAACCTAAGTAGCTGTTGTGCTCTGACACATCTTTCATCCTTGTTAGAGTGCCATTTGGGCCAGATGCACATTTGAAATTTCTTGTAATATTCAGGAGTCACAGACTTTTGGTGTTAAATAGATATTCAAGTCTAAGTGGGAAAACAGTGATTTTTATTTTCTTGGGATTTTCCTTTTAAAAAACTATATATCATTCCTAGTCATGGCTTTGGCAAAGAGAACTTTTGGAAAGTTCAGTAAAGGGAATAATTTACACCAAGGCCTCTCATCTCCATTCCTTCACCTTTCCTCCCCCAGAAAACCCCAACCCCTTTATTCAGCAGCTCACAGTGCCTAAAAAAAAAACAATTGTGGCTTAAGGAATGAGATGCTACCAGAAAACAGTGCAATAACTCTTCCCTAATTCAGTCCACTTCTCCAGCCACTGTCAATTACTCATATGAAAACCAATTTTAAGTGTATTCTTCAAGGTTAAATTCCCCCGAAGCCTGTGGACTGCTGCCAGGGGCTGTGAACCCTTCATGCAGGTCACCCAGTATCTGAATCTTCTGTTGCAAATCACTGCTCTCCCCATTACTCCTTTGGCATGTACCTGATTTGGTTGACATTTCCATAATTAATTTATAACAGCAATAACCCTGAGATAAGCCTATTTATAGATTTGTGCAAGCTGTATAAGACTATAGATAAAATCTTGCTTCATTAACATATTTAAAGTACTTGGGAGACTCTTGCCTGATAGTGTAGTTGGTGTGATTATCAAATTATACGACGAAAAGCTCAAGTGTTTAATGTGCATTCAGTGCCTATAAGCTGCTTTCCACTTGAGATCACAAGGGTAATTCAGGGGACACAAACGCCGTCCTGGCTGTTGACCCAAGGAGTTCTGTGTACTGCCAGGCACTCTGGTAGCTGGGGAAGGTAATTTCTCTTTTTCAGATATTTCCTTTCAGGAAATTTATGAATTCTTTGCTTCCAATTCTCCGCAGTTATTTTTTCTCCTTCTGTCATTGACATCAGTGCAAAGTCAAGGGTAAAATAATGCCAAATCAGAAATATACTCATTCAGCTCTCCCAGGTGTAAAAGTTATTTTATGGTTTGCATGCAAGAAAGAATTTGATTGGATGCATTTTTTTCTCTAAGTCATCTACAATATCTACTTTTTTTTTTTTTAATTTTTTTTTTGGTAACACAAAATGGGATTGTCTTTCCAAAATCCAGGGACGTTGTGGATGGGAAAGAATGGTTTATCTCTGTCTATGCTGTGCAGGGGAAGCTTCCCAGAGAAACCAGGTAGGCTGAATGAGGCAGAGGAAATACAGGCTGTGGCAGCAGCACAAAATTATGCTGTTTGTGAGCTAAGATAAAGCACAGAGCAGGCAAAACAAGTGAGGTGAGAGGTGGCTTTTTAAAAATATGACAGAGCTTGTGTCGTGGCTCAACACTGGCACACACCCTGATGAGTTCCTCCCGACAGAGGCATTCCTGAGGTGTTTTGCCACAAAGCGGAGTGTTGCAGGAAGGTCTGGGTTCCCCAGAAGCTGTGCTGCAGTGCAGATCACAGCTCTGTGCATCCTGCCAGGCGAGGAGCCTCTGGACCACGCTCCTGATGCTGCCAGATGTGCTCGGGGTGATTGATGGAGACTCCTCCTCTGTCCAGCTGCACAGGTAATTGCCAACCTGCAGCTGCCTGTGCCGCGGAGTTGTGCTTGTTACAGACCTTAAGATATTTAATTTGTAAACACTTAATAAAGCATAGCCTACAGTAGCTTGGCTGGTCTTATCTGTCAACCAAATCAAAATCAATATGTCCCCGGGGTATAAGCTATGATTGTCTGGGCTGCGGAGTCTAATAGGATTAAGTGTTTGGGACCTTCTCTAACATTATAGTCCACAATCCTAGTTAGAGAAAGTTAAAGACCAGCTTGCCACTGTAGCAGGCATGATTGCTTAGGGGTCTGAAAAATCATTAAAGCTTGTCCTCTTAAACGTTGATTGTTCCCTAGTGATTTATTGACAAAACACAAAAAGGGCTCTATATTGCACTCTAATTATATGTATGAGGCTAGGAAATCTCATGGGAAATTAAATAAAATTTACAGCTTGATGGTTTTATGCTCTTGGGAGACATACCTTCTTAATAAGATCTTATAGCTGGGAATATTTATGAGGTTAAAATCTGTGGGCTTGAGCAAAGACCTAACCTTCGCAAAGGGAGGAGCCTTTGTGTTTTTCTTTCAGTAAATAATTTCAGTGAAAAGCAAGGTAGGCAAAAATTACAACAAAGTGGGAATTACCAAGTCATTGTATTCAATATCTTTCAATAGGGGGAAGTTGAGAGGTGGGGAAGGAGCTGCCTGCCCTCTGTGACATTCTGGAGTTGGTGTTTGCACTCTGATGTCTGTGACGATCCTGGCGTGGCCAGGGGAGCCCACACAGAAGCTGGGAAGGCAAGGGACAGTCTAAGGCTTTGTAGGGGGGAAGGTGTGACAGTGATTCTTACAGACATGGACATGAGTACTGCTGTCTATGGTCACAGAATAACTCCTAATCATAGAACCAGAGAATATCCAGAGTTGGAAGGAGGTCTCTGCAGTCCAACTCCAGTCCCTGCACAGGGTCAAACCTGCACATCTGCAGCCTGGGCTCTTCTTAGTAAAACTGGGGAGCCCAAAGTCCTTGGACATGTGTAGTAATATCTCTTCGATATTTGGGAATGGTCAGATAGTTCCTGTTTGTTACCAGATAGCATTTGTGATCAGATACTTTAAGCTGGTATTTTGAGTCGGAATGGTGCTGGTGAGAGCAGGATATGGGTACAGTGTAATAGTGTCACTAAATGCCCTGAGATGTGGAGACTAAATCTGTACAGAGTCACTGTATAAATAAAAGAAACATGTCCTTTTCTCATGAGCTAGAGCAATTATGGGAGAACACAAATAGAATCAAAGGTGGTAACAAAATTGGCCAGAAATCCCTGGTGAAGTTTTGAATGTTTTATTAAGTGGGACCCTTTGGAAGTTGGCCTAGGAGTAAAAACAAGAACACTTTCCTAGCAACTCTTCAGTTGTGAAGGATAATTAATATACAGGACAATTCTCTCTAGGCCCTGAAGCAGTTTTTGATTAAGGCACTTAACTGGGACTTTGGAGAATTAGGTGCACCACTTGATTTTGATGTAGAGCAGCTTTGTGATATTGGGCAGAGAATCGCATTTCTCCACACCACAGTTTCCATGTGTAGATAGGATTGTGATCCCTCCTTTATCTCCCTTTCCTGCTCATCCTGTATTCTCTTTGAGGCAAGGACGATGTGCCAGGCTCCTGCACGTGGCCCCCAGCAGGGACTCTCTCTGTTGTTGTCACAGCCACAACAAGGGGCTTGTCCTTTATCTCTGTAACTTCTGAACGTGTGCAGTGATAACTCTCACCAACTTTTCCCTGCTGTCATCCTCCTCTTGGCCCACAATGAAAACAGAAACAGCTTAATTAGAATATGCTTGACAGGGGCCCACGAAGAAAAGGCATAAACTGTCCTTGCTGCACAACTTGATTGTGATTCTGTTGCTAATTAAAAAAAAAAAAAATCTTTCTTAGTACCCTTTTAAAAAGGTGTGGGAAGGGGAGAGGGCAGAGCAAGGGTGTCACCTTCCCCTCTGTCTGAGGGATGGTCTGTACTAATAATCCATGCCCTGGACTCCAGCTTCTCACCTCACTTACCTGGAACAAGTCAAGCAAGTCAAAGGTACCTCCATTAAAATGTATGAAAATACATGGATGCAAAACGCCTTGATGTTAAATGTAAGGAGAATAAACCTCTGTATATTAGCTACTCCTTCCCCTAAATCCTTCTAAATTCAGCAGCCATGTGAATCAGATCTGAGTTCCTGTAAGGCTGCCTTTTCATGTCATACCTCCAATCATTTATGGAGCAGCCTTGCCTAATTTTGTATCCCCCCACCCCACACTCCTCTCCCCCCATGCACACACCTTATCCTCGCCCTCCTGCACACAATGAAATGTCTGATCAGTTCAGAGAGAGCTTAGAAAGCCTCTGCCTGGGATGAAGGAGAAATTTATTAGTGAAAGACAAGACTCCCTGATAATCAGGGAGTATTGAAATCCCTGATTTAATTTGAATATGGTACGGAGCATGTCTCTTCCTGCCTTCATTACTGCGGAGTCTGTGCCTGATAATGTGTCTTTTTACTTAAGGATATTATGCTGGGGAAAAAATGCTTGATGGGCCACTCTAGCTGAGGTGAAAAGGTTTTGGTAAGTTTTAATAAAGATGGATATCACTAAGAATGTTTGAAATATGTGGAAGTAAGATTTGTTACAAGTTACAAATCAAAGCCTAAAAATGTCACTTATCTCCTAATGATACTTCTACACAGATTATTAATTTCATTTTAGGAGACCAATGAATGTTACATTTTTATGACATTGATTAAATGTCTCACTGCCGTCCTCCCATCCATCCTTTTCATTTTCAAAAATCCATATCCGACTTTAACAAAACCCAGCTCATAAATTTGTGTTTTACTGCTCACCAAAGCAGAGTTGGATGGCAATCCGCCTGCAAACTTCGCATTTGCACTCTTCTTCTCTCACAGAATCACTGGTCTGCCTTGCTTTCTTTCTCCTATCCAAACAGTATTTCACATGTGAAACATGTTTTTCTGTATTCCCTCGCTATCTAACATCTAAAAGTGTGTTTTGGCATGGACAGCATGGCTGGTGCCACCAGGACTGCAGAAGGGGGCACAGGAGCCACTGCTCAGTGATTTGAGGAAAGTATCTCGAGATGTTTTGGTGGCTCCTGCCTCTCCCAGTGGGAGCTGCACCTCCAGCCCTCGGGTCACAGGCAGGGATTCATCCTGCAAAAGACACAAGATGTGCACAATTCCCTCCCTGCAGGACTGACCTGCCCATGCCCTGGATGTGGTTGGCTGACATTTAGGCAAATTCCACATGGTGCCAGACCACATTTACGACATTTTCCTTCTCCTGTAGATTTGCTCTTGTAATGGCATTGAAGTTGTGTGAGGGAGAGGGACAGAAACTTCCTGTCCCTTCCCTGCTCCTGTTCCTCATCTCCTCTCCCACCCACATTAAGCTCTACCTCTGGCCTTACCACTTGCATATTTATAATCTCCTGATCTCAGACGGGTAAGAAAAAATTCACATGGGAAACAAATTAAGGCCAGCTCCAGTGAGAAGGGAAAGCCTTGGTCTTAGCTGTCCCTAACTTCAACCCCGCAGTAGGATTTGGTATCTTGAACACTATTGTGCCGCTGGGAACAAAGTCAAATTAGCAACAGTTCACATCCAACAGACAAAATCTAAAGAGAGCAGCAATGTTCAAAGAGTGTCTAATTGATATTGATTTTAACCTGCTTGTCTTAAACATTACTTCTCTCTTTGAAATGAGCCTTCTGCCAGGCCCCACATCCCTCGGTGCTGGGGGATGAGTGGGGCTGTGCTGCCCTGGGCTTCACTCCCTGCTTTTCTGAGGGTGCTGCTTCATCAGGGATGGTCACAGCTTTGGGTGCATCCCATGTTATCCAGCCTTGGCTGCTGCTGGGACAGGAGTAGCCACAGTGCCGAGCCCAGCTGGCCCCAGCCTGGCCACCCAGATCACCTCCCCAGACCCACCCCTCGGAGATGCCGCTTTGAGAGACAGCTCAGAGGTTCTGGGGTGGTTGGTAGTCAGCAGCTCCCATGTGAACAGCATGTGGACCATGGGGAAGGGCCATGCCAAGCTCCTCAGGGCTGTCCTGGTGTTCCCCTGCTCAGGAGAAGCTCTGCCTGCGGGGATGATGTGGCAGCACACGCCAGCTCTGGTCCCTTCTCCCTCCTCCCTCTCCCCTCGCGTCGCACACTCAGACACATGGGATGTTTCATAAAGAAAAAATATGGCATGTTTACAGAGAGAAATTTCAAGAAGCGTTAATTTAATATGCTAAAGTGTTCCCTTCAGCATTTTACCTTTGTTGTTGTTTTCACAAAACAGCCAAGACTAAATAATGAGCCCAGAGCTGTGCCCTTTGGTAGTGTGATACCTCATTACCCACGAGCGGCCTCCATCTGCCCTCATGGCTGCACAGGGAGCCATTACGATTATGATGGAAATCTCAGAAGCCATTACCAAGATGCAACAGAGGGCCTACTGCAGACAGCCTAATGGACTAATTTGTAATTGGGAGAGGGAAATGACTTAGCGAGCTCAGGCTTGGTTTTGATGAGTGTGGAAGTGCGCATGCTAAATGTGATAAATGAACAGGAATGCTTGTTTGCGCAGTGGGTTTTACAAGGCCTTCAATCTCTCCTGGGGATCGGAGGCGTGCTGACAAGTCTTGAGAAGCGAGGAGGAAAGGGCTCAGGGGAGGCGAGGGAGATGCAAAGAGAGTAGCTAAGGATAAATCGGTGAGGAAAACTAATGGCAATAAAAACCCAAGGAAATGGCTGCGTCTGCCAGGAAAGCAGTAATTAGGATGCTTTTTGCGTGCATATCTTTAGCTATTAAAATCAAAAATGAGAGTGCACCATGGCATTTTCTAAGTTATAAAAGAAGAGAAGAAAATACCACATAGAATGAAAGGGAAGCAGTGTTTTAAACCTGTAGCTGCAGTCCAAAAGTACAGCCATGTCTGTAATCAAGCCCATCTGTTGAGCACAAAGCACCGGTGTGACAGAACAAGGGATTCCTTCACTGAGGATCCTTCACAAAACTCTTCCTCATCCCTGCAAATGTTCAAGGCCAGGTTGGATGGGCTTGGAGCAGCCTGGTCTAGTGGAAGGGAGTTGGAACTTGATGGTTTTAAGGTCCCTCTCAACATAAACCATTCTATGGTTCTGTGATTCTAGGAGAGGCCCAATAGCTGCAGTGGGAAGGTCCTGAGGCTGTGCCCTGGCAACACAAAGTTAGAGAGAGTAATTGTCCCCAAACAGACCAGAGCAGAGCATTGGAACCTGGTTCTGGGTGCTGCTCTGGCTGTGTGGAGGCCAAGGTAGCTTTGGTTTGAGTTCTGCAATCTGTAGGAAACATCAAGGAAATGCATATCCCAGGGTCTCTCCTGAGTTTTGTCTGGAAGAACTTCAGGGGTTTTTCTTTCCCAATCTGTTCCATTACTGCCATGAGTGCATTGCCCCAAGTTTCCTGTCAGATCTCGAATTGCAAGGATTGCCTGGAATAACACATGCACGTAAATTCACACTGCATGGGGCCCAGATGTTTGGTTTCCTCCTGTCGTTTCAGCTTACACCAAGGGCAGGATTCACACCAGTCACTTTTCAGTTTACGCCTAGGTGTGTTGTGTAAGGTTCTTGTGCAGCTCTCGCCATGATTAGAGTTCATTTCTCTCTGGTTTAATATCCTTTGACAGTTGGAGGCGTAGAGCAGGGGAGAGTGGTGAGAGCACCTCAGGTGCACAGGTAACCAAAGGCCTTGCAAAGCAAACACAGATGGGCAAAGAACCACCTATGTGCTGGAAATGCCCCGTGTCCAGCCCAGTGACAGGGTTTTGTTTGCTGTTTGCCAGCTACCAAGGGACATCCCAGATCTGAGGGAGATCCCAGAACGCCTCAGACCCCCTGGACACTGCAGCACATCCAGTGAATACTTTTGCATTGATAGTCAAATGGCACTGTGGTTTATTTCCTTTCTCTTCTCCTTTTCCTCCCTGAGAGCATGTTACACACCATTATTGCTAGACAAGGAATCATTTATGACATAAAGGTGCCGAGCTTTAAGACACTAAAGGTACAAGCTCTTATCTGTTATGAGCTGTAGACTTTTCCAGTTTACATCCATTTATCCTGTGGAAGGGCAGATCACGGGCTGCTGCTGATGCCAGCACAGAGGTTGTAAATAAACCCAACTGCCATTCAGTAGGCCAAAGTTAGGAATTTATTTATTTGATTGTTGGTCTTGTTTACTTTTTATTCTTGTTTGCAGATGAAATAGGATGTAATGAGGAAAAACAAGAGCAGAATTTAGGGTTTTGTAGCCTGTAAATACCCTGCTTCTGCCATGGAGTGGAGTCTGGGTTTCTGGGTGTTTGTGCCCGTGGCTGATCACTCCTGATGTGACCAGTGTGTTTTGGTGAGGGAGCAGCATGTGACTCCAGAGGGCTGTTGGTGACTTTCTGACCCTAAGCAAATAATTTAATCTCTGAATATCTCCTGACAGAGTTTACAGTTCCTTCTGTAAATAGGGGATGTTAACATTGTCCTGCTTGGAAGTCTGTCAGGAGGCTTTAATTCATCAATATTTGTGAAACACTTTGAGCTGCCATATAAATACAAGTCATTAATCTGTCTTATCTAAAAATCTATTGAGGTTCAATCTTAATGCAGACATATTCTAGATAACTTTGTTCTGTTGCTAACAATCAAAAAATCATTCCAAAACAAGTTTATGAAGGGGTCTACTGAAGTTGACTGCATGTTAAAAAGAAAATTTAAATCTCCTTAATGTTTTGACTGTGCTCATAAATGAGGAATGTTGTTCTGCAGTAATTTATACCAGACCTGGGGACACACAGCCCCGTGCCTTTGGATTAACTAGTGTGCACAGTGTGGAATGCACACCAGCTTCAGGGGCGTTGCTGATCTTACACAAGATGCAAGAGGAAAAAATAATGTTATTTGAAGACCAGAGAAAAAGAAACTACTTTTTCTCCCAAATTCACTCTGCTTTCAGAGTGAACTTTATTAAGACCACAGAGATGGAGCCTTTAGGTAACAATAATGGGAACTTGCTCCCTCCTTCCTCCATGTGGTTTCTCTCTAACTATTGCCACTTGTTCCTTGTTGTCCCTGTGTCACTCTCTGGCTTTTCTTCTTGTCAAAGTCAGCCCAGAGGCTGCAAGGATATGCTACAGCCTTGGGAATGGGGTAGAGACTTTGTGAAACCCATATATATCATTGAGGCCCTTATGAACAAAGTCTTCAGTGCCTAAAGCTTCTGCTTTAATGCTCTGGCTCTGCTGAGCCTAAGACAATGCACCTCTGATGAGTATTAAACAAAAATGTTAAAAATAAAAATAGGGACTAGTTGATTAATCAAAATATGTACATGGAAGCTGACAGATATAGCCAGCAGTATTTGACCTCATAATTAAATGACTTGTAAATATGTATGGATATGTTAATGCCTTTACTGTCTGATTTCAAAGCATTCAGTGTTCAAGAAAGTGACATTTTTGTGAGTAACTGTTCCCATTGAGTGGATGTGTTCAACTAGACCTGCCAGACTGGGCTGTCTTACGAGAGCTCCAGGAGATTGTGCACACGGGAGCAGCCCTCAGACACTCATGTCAGTCATTCACTCACATTTCCCCTCTCCACCACTTTATCTTTCCATTTTTTTCTGCTTTCCTTTTTCTGCTGTCCTCTACAGCAGGCTCGCAGCTCCCAGTGAACTAGAACTGCTGTGATGCATGACCAGCTCTCTCCTAACACGTGGAAGTGGAGAACACCACAATAGGGATCTTCATTCTGTGTAAATTTGCACAATCCTGATGAGCCTAATGATGCTATATTGATTTACACCAAATAAGAAATTAGCCTCTCCTTATTGCCAGCTACACATAAGCGTGAAAACATCCATTTTTTATTAGAATCTTCACATATGTGTTTATTAACATTTCCCTTTTCCTTTTAGTTCTGCATTTTACCAGGAGTCACTCCAGGACCCTTGGTGTTTGTAGTGTGGCAATTTATCTTGGCCCGTTTCCGTGGTGACACCTAAAAACGAGTCATTTCGAGGTCCTGACCTGTCCTGTGTTATTTCATACATGTGAAACATCAACATTTTGCCTCCTTTGGTGTTTCCTCTGAACACAGAGGTATGTCAATGGTCGGAGTCTTTAATAAGCAGCCATGTGTGGGTGCTGTTTGTATTGGGAGGATGCCGAGCTGGTAACAAAAGCATCACAGTTATACAAGGCACCTGGGAGCGAGTAAGGGAGAAGGAAAAGAACTGTGCACTATAAAGCAGCCTTTTCTCTCATAAATACCTGGCTGAGAAACAACTCGGTGGAATATAAAAGTATGACAGCGCGTGGATGTGTGTGAGTGACGGAGGGTCCAGCAGAAAGCTGGCTCTGAGACCTAAATGCTAAACTACCTCAAGTGGAGAGGTTAGAGTTTATTCCCAGCTCTGCTTACTGGGTCATGGAGAGCAGCTGGAGCAGAAAATTGTATGCAGGGAGGAGGGTGAGGGTGAGGAGTAGCACTGGCTCGGGGGGCTGGAGGGAAATCAGGGCTGGGCTGCCTGTGCCAAGGTGGATTTCCTGGGAGGGGACAGCCTGGCCAGAGGGAAGGACTGGAAGGAGCGTTCAGGTGCCTTTGAAGAGAGCTAGGAAATGTCTTCATGGACAGAGTGAGCTGCCTGACAGGGTAACACAGGGAGGAGGGCTCTTCTGCAGGTATTTCATATGCACTGAGGAATGTACATTTTTAATGACTGCAAATGGGATGGATCTCAATGTTACATTGCTTTTGTAAGACAGCAGCGCATTCCCTGGTGTTGGGATATTTCTGCCACACAGAAATAACTAAGGGAAAGTTGGAGTTTACCACACTGTCCCGATTTAGCATGTTCTGTGATTGTTTTCCACACTGGGATCTGTTCTCATCGCAGTTAATAGCTTCACATTCAGACTACCAGCCTCGGCATTTTGCAGTATATACTGAATGTAGGTGATGTGCATATATTTTCCTTTTTTACTCATTTAGACATTTTGGTACCTCCAGGAATGGGACTAGCAGACAGTTCCTTTAAAAGAGAAGGGGAAATGTGAGGTGTGTTGGAGGGGAGGGCCTAATTTTAAGTGCTAGTCAACTGCAACAACTGATAATCTGGAGCCTGTTCAAACCCATTTAGAGAACCGTTGAATTTTTAAGTGCCTTTTGATTCTCTCTTTCATTTATTTTAACTGATCTGCAGGGATTAGGAGCTTGGTAGGGGAACACCATAATGCTTGCCAAAATGTGTGAATAATTAGAACGCCAACGATGTGTGCCAGATAGGAGGGGAGTATTCACACTTCTGATTAGATTCACTGAAATACTGTTGTAAATCATGGCTGCCAAGGTAACTTGGAGCTCTGTGAAGTTCCTGCTGCCACAGGAGCCAGCTGTGGTGGGTCAGAGCATCCAGCTCTCTCCAGGGGTAGGTGGGCTGGACGAGCTGATTTGTTCTGCTGCAAGGCAGAGAGGGCAGAGGTGTGGAGGTGGAGTGTCACACAGGTTGAACAGATAAGTTTCAGAGCTAATACCTATGTGCTTCCTACTGAAAATCAGGTGAATAGAGGACAGGTTACTGCTCAGAACCTGAGGGCTACCAGCATTATGAGAATCTTTGCATTTCCCAGAACAGACTTTTGACAAATGTCAGTAGTAGGTACAATGGCCTAGGGGGAGAAAGTGAGATAGGGTTTATCTGGTTTTCCTTTTCCTAATCCGTAATCCTCAGGGAGCTGCTAGGAGGACCAGCCTCTCCCTGATGCTCTGCAGCACTCCTGCACACAGCTGGAGTGCCATCCCATCCTGCTTCTGCTGCCCTGTGTTCACCCAAAGGCTACTTGGAGCAGTGGGTGGCCACCAGATTGCAGTGCTGGGCAGGTGTTTACAGGCAGATCACAGTATTGATGCCAAAGGTGGATTAAACTCCCAGATATCATCTTTTAAAAAATCGAACTTTCATGACTGTGTGCCTTTCGTTTCCCATTTTCACACTTTTGGTCCCCAAAGCAACATACATCAGCGTCAAGAGGAGAAAATGGGAGTGTGTGTCCCCAGGTGAGGGGCTGAGTGAGAGCTGGAGCTCACTGGAGCATTAAATCACACCTACACACCGTGCAGCTCGCCCGCTGATGTTAACAAGCGCTGCGCTTGCCAAGGAGAGAAGCACACCTCAGAGCTAAGGGAGAGAAATTCCATGTGAGCCAAGAATGCCCAGGACAGTAACTCACACAGTCCTGGGAGCTCCAGCTGTCACACTGCCCCTGGAATTCCTGCCTCAGGAGATGGAGCAGATGTCTGTGCTGGACTGGCAGTGCCTGCTGACTCTGCAGGGTCAATGGCCAGTGGGATGTGAGCCAGCAGTGCCCTGGAGCCAGGAGGGACATCCCTGTCCTGGGGGCACCAGGCCCAGCATCGCCAGTCGGGCCAGGGAGGGAATTGTCCTGCTCTGCTCTGCCCTGGGGCAGCCTCACCTCCAGTGCTGGGGCAGTTTGGGCACCACAGGGTAAAAAGGACATTAATCCATTAGAGATCATCTGAAGGAGGCCACAAGGATGGGGAAGGGCCTTGAGGAGAAGCTGTGTGAGGAGCTGCTGAGGGCATTTGGAATGTTCAGCTGGAGGAGACTGAGAGGAGACTCATCCTGGTTCCAACTTCCTCATGAGGGGAAGAGGAGGAGCAGGCACTGATCTCTGCTCTGTGTGACCATGGACAGGGCCCAGGGAGGGCTGGAGCTGGGCCAGGGAGGGTCAGGTTGGATCTCAGGGAAAGGTTCTTCCCGCAGAGGGTGCTGGCACTGCCCAGGCTCCCCAGGGAATGGTCCCAGCCCTGAGGCTGCCAGAGCTCCAGGAGTGTTTGGGCAGCACTGCCAGGGATGCCCAGGGTGGGGTTGTTGGGGGTGTCTGTGCAGGGACAGGGGCTGAATCCATGATCCCTGTGGGTCCCTTCCCACTCAGAAGCAGCACCATGTCCCTGGCGCCCTGCTCCAGGCTGGAATGACCCTGCACACAGCTCCCAGCTGTCCCTCCTTCCCCTCCCTGTGGAGGTTCCTGTGCAAGGAGTGAAGCTCAGCAGCAGCAGCCACGTCCCAGCAGAAGCCATATCCCATTTCCCAGTTCCTGATTTCTCCACCTCCCTTCCTCCCTCAGGTCTGCAGGTAAAGGCAAGCCCAGAGCCCCCATCTGGGTATGGACTTCAAAGCCACCATGGATGAGCAGAGTGCAAGCTGAAAAGGGTGCAGTAGATGGGGGAAGAGGTTTTTTAGGGGACAACCCTAAAAAATGTCTGTGGTATTTCCTTCTTTTCCATAAAACACTCTAAAACTGTTCTTACAGCCAGCATAGCTCTATTGAGAACTGTAGTAGTGGAAGGTACTGTAGAGTCAGGGCATCATTCATGCTAAAGGAGAGGGCAAAAATCTGATTTTGGGAGTTACATGGAAGTATCTGCAAGATGTCATTGAAAGAAAGGCATTTTTGTGTTGCTGTTTCAATGACTTTGAAATTTTATTAATTTTGCCTCCCTTAAATATGAAGCTTTTGGTTTTTTTGCTTTTAAGTTGTCATTCTTTAACCACAGTCAGGTTTAGTTATGCCATTTTCCTATTTGAATGTGCCATTTTCCTATTTTTCCTCTTAATTTCCCTTTTTATAAGTGGATTGCTTGAAGCCCAAAAATGTTAATAAATAAATAAAAAGAACTCAAATCTGTATCCATCTTTCAGAAAGTCTAGAAAGATGGTAAGGAAAAAAAGCCTTTCAAAGTCAGAGCTGTTTGTTATCCCAGTGTTTGCAGAAGCCAGTGCAGCTCGTGTGAGTAGGGCAAGGCTGCTGCTGCTGCAGAAACAGCTTTGTAGTCAGGGCAGCGTTGTCTGGAGCTGCCCTTGTTTCCCTCCTCGGTGAGACACAAACCCCCTTTGAAGTGCAGCAGCAATCCAGAGTACAAGGGTAAGGGATCAGGAAACAGGACATGACAGAGGATGGCTTGTAAGCCAAATGGAATGGAGAAAATGAGCAACACATGAGGGATGTAAGGAGAGGGGAGAGACACATCAAAATCACCTAACCATCCCTGATGCCTTTAGAGATGGAGAGAGACAGGAGAAATAATACATATGACTCCCTTTAAATCATAAGAATTGTTTTTCACAATTCAGTGGAAGTCTGAAGGAGATTCCTGTGGAAGGCTGGGAGCCTTGTGAAGTGCCTGAGAGCTGCTCAGCACAGATTAACATTTGGTGAGGGGAGAGGAAACACCATCAGCAGTGCTTGGCCTTTTAGCTGCGCAGACAGCTGGTCACACAGCGAAGGGTTCCTCTGTGAAAGGTCACAGTCAGTACCTGGCATCTTTGGTGCCATGTCCCCTCTCCTTTGTGCCTCGTGTAGCAGTTTTACCTGCCCAAACCAGCTGAACAAATCACAGTTCCTGTCACTGTTGGGAGCTGAGAGTCTCCTTTGCTGTCCCTGCCTCCCCACCTGCTGCAGGTGCTCTGAGCTCTCTGGGGGTTATCTTTGTGACACTGCACAGAGCCTCAACTGGCTCACGGAAATATTTGGATTGGTTCAAATTCTGTATCCAGACATCTGATTTCTGACAGCAATAGATTGGTAAGAGGTTTTCCTGTTTGACTTCCTGCCTTGGTGTTGTCCATCCAAAGAAAGCAGTCATGGAAATGTCTGATTAAAGACATTTTTTCCCCTTGTGAATGTCACAGACTGAGTGTTGGCAGATAGTGAGGACAAAAAGAAGCTCCCCTGAGGAGCAGGTCTGTGGTGGGTGCCCTTGGGTTTTTTTCCAGCAGTCACTGAAAGGACACTGGGCTAGACTGACCCTTGGTCCCACCTCCAGCACCTCTTGAGGTGCATCATCCTCATTTTCAATTCTGATCCACATGGAAAGATGACTGGGAAATCTGAAGAACTGGAAATTAATTTTAAAATGGTGCTTTAAAACAATTTTTTTTAATTGAATAAATTTATACATTGCAAGAATGTGCCTTACGTATTTCCAAAGATTTATGGGTCTGAGTCTTCCCTGCCAGCAGTGTAAATTAGGAGTGATTTTGCTCCAGTTGTGCTAGTCTGAGTTAATCCTAAATGAAGAGAGACTCCATGCCCTAAGTGTGTCGCTTTTTATGAGAGGCATGAGAGTGACAGTCCTAGCAAAATCACTTTAACAACTGGATTTTACCACTGGCACCTTTTAAAACCCCAGCTCATCATCTGAGATCCCATTTTATGCAGCAAAAGGTACTTGCTGGCCTGTCCACTCACATTGGCAGCAGCTCGAGTTGCTAAGGATGATGGAGCCTGGGGCTTTGCTGGTGGGGAATATTTTCCACATCCCATCTGCATCCCTGTAGAACTTGACCATTAGTCAGGCTACTTCTAAATGATGCATCTCTTTTAGAGATTTCGACTGATAACAAATGAAAGAGCATTTTTTTTTCCTTCCCTCATTATGCAGGCAGCTGTGTGACAGCGTTCTGACAAACTGTGTTATCTCAGGCTTCCAGCTGCAAGCTGTTCTCATCAATACTGCTGCGAGCTGGTTCCTACTAACCCTTGTGCCTTTATGCCCATTTTTATCAGAATTTAATTTTAATGTGAGGACAGCCAAATATAATGCCAGATGTGGGAAGCAGATAGTTTCCTTTGTACAAGAGCATAGCAGGGGAGGTCTTCTAAAGGACCGGCCACACGGTGTGCAGAGGGACTGGGCTGGAATCATTATGTTTGATTCCTGGGGTTTATTCTTTTTTTATTATTATTATTATTATTCTAAAGTTGCCATTTCAACCTTTACTCACATTTGCCTTGGCGCTGAACTGGAAGGAGAAATAAAACAACAACAAAAGTGCTATAATTTAGGAGAAAAACAGAAAAGGCAACGTCCCTGGTCCCGAGTTTATGGTGTGCTGAAGGTGCTCAGATTGCTTTTATCCTGACTCCTTTCAGCTGGTCTGAAGAACCAAAGGAAATTGCAAAAAACAGCTGCAGGGAAATCTTGTTTGACATCTACTGGAATCACTATTTCTGAAAATGTGACCTGGTTCCCCCAGCTAGAGCACCCAACCCAGGCAGGGAAGGTACCAGCAAATCTGTGCAGGCTCAGGACACAGAAGGGTGGAATTCTTCTCCCTGTAGCACTGGGCTGTTTTTCTCAGTTTACAGCACAGAGCTGGGTTTTGACAGAGAGGCTGAATGTTGGTGAAAAATCAGTTCCAGCTTTGCTCAATTGCAAGGGAAAGGAGCCAAGCCAAAACCAAGTTGCCCTTCACAATTTTTATTCTAATAAGAATGAAAAAAAACCAGTGTGAGAGAGGAATGCCTCTTTATCTTCATATTTTAGTCATCGTTGTCATCACTAGAAATGCTGAGGCCTCCAGACCCGTTGGGTATTGACTGGTGCCTGGAGGGATTTGTCTGGCCAGGCTGGCATAGGTGTGTCAGGCCCCATCTCCCCCAGCCACAGCCCAAACCAGCCTCACACAGCTTGTGTGCACCTTTAATTTTGGGTTGGCACTGCCCAGTGGGGTTCTCTTCAATTAGCACTAACCTCCCCACATGAGTGGCATGCAGGATCATGTTTGACTTGGAGCTTTTCACGTGTTTTTAACTCATTTATGACATTCAGCAACCACTCATTGCACTTTAACAAATCAAGTTGCAGTCCCAAAAGAATTCATTTCATGCACTTGAGTGGTACAGTAATTTATTAGCCCAGGAATTCTCGTAATTTAGTGCTCTATTTTAAGTAGTTCAAGTCAAATTAATAGGAGGGTTTTCTTTAGGAGTAATGTCATCTGTGCCTATATATAGAAAAGCTATCTTGTGTAATTAGGTTTATACTATTTTAAAACAGACACACAGACGTGCAGACCTTTGTGTTGATTTGGGTACTTAATGCAGGCCCCATTGGCCTAAATTACTGCTTGGCTCTTGCTGCTTCACCCTCTCACAGACACGTGCACACATCCTTTTGGCCAAGACAAAGAAAATCCGCTTGTGTCTAACAAGGAGAGTGGAATAAGATGTAAGTTTGTTGAATAAGAGGGGAAAAAATCACATTAACCCCATAAAATACACAAGGTACACACTGGGAAGACCTTCTTTAAAGCTATTGTGGAAAAATATCTGTTCTTGTCAAAAGCTGTCCTGCACTGCCAGTGAAAAGGTATTAGGTGCAGGTGTCAAACATGCCTAATGAGGCATGAGGAGTCGACAGCCAAATAACAGAGATTATAGGTACAGAGGATTGTGAATGAAGTGTGAATAGCAGCCAGGATGTATGACTGACACAGAAAAGAGGAGAAGACAGGCAAGAAGAAAGAAGATACATCACTCACTTAAGGAGAATGGACATTTTGAATCACTTGATTGATACCTTCCCATCCAGTAATCCTACAACTTTTAAGATCTACATTTAAAAATAACCTAAATTGTTCCTCCAAGAAATCATGGGTTTATTATAGGTCTTCAGGGTATTTTGCCTAACTCTGAGAGCAGAGGAGAAACATAATAAATGGCTCTGTGTGTGTTGTGTGTGCACGTGGAAAGTTCGGGCACACCGATCTGCCTTGTCAGATCAACAGCTTGGTTAGGAAGTTAGAGAAGTTTCAGGTAGCATTGTTTAAAACCCAACCTCTGACTCATTGCATTCCCATCTAGAAGTACTTCATAATTAAATTTCATGTATCAGCATCTCCATTTCATCTGGAGGCAGATATGAAAGCCAATTTTTAAGGAATTGTTTGGGGGAAAGTGGATGTTCTTGACTTTTTTTATTATCCAGCCCTCCTCTCCATCTGTTGCTTTCTTCTGTTGGATGGAGTCAAAAAGTCTCTTTATATCTAAACCATAAATCTACAATGTTTAAGATATGAGTAATTTCACAGATGAAATTCCAAATGCTGTTGGTGTTATTAAAATGTCTGGACAGCCAATGTCAGAGTTAAAGCCTTATCCCTGATGTATTTCCATCCGAACAAAAAACTCCAGGATAAGGAGCTGTTGTGCCTTTCTTTGGTCTCTAAGTGAACCAGTGAGGTAATGTTTGAAGTTTGTATCCCTGAGAAGGATACCTTGCCTCTTGGCTAAGAAAAATAATTATCCTGCTCAGATAATTCATGCTGTTGGCACATTCAGAAACAGCCTGGGGGCTCAGGCTTGCTTCCTTTGAACTCGGTGGGAGTTTGGGGATTGACTTGAATGGGAGGAGGTCCTTGGGCTGTGGGTATATATTGTACCAGCCAGGCTTTTTTTGGTCTGCTCTTGCCACTCGGAGCATCCATGGCCAAATGGAGCTTTAGATACGAGGCCCATTGGGTTTTCTTTGCTGGCTTAAAAGAGCAGAATCTAAACCCTAATGGATTGATGAGGGGTGAAGGCAGAGCACCCAGTTTGTCCTGAACTGAACAACGCTGAAGGATTGCTGTGACCACTGCTAAAATTAGGGAGATTCTGGCGGGGTTTGCCCAGGACACACATCCCTCCTTCTTCCCATGCCAGCCTGGTCCCAGCGCTGCTCCCCGGGCCTGGGGGAGTGGTGGGGATCAGCAGAGGATCAGCAGGGGATGGGTGCTATCCTGCACTGAGATATTCCAGGAGTAATTGCCTGATTGAACCTGGCAGCAGATGGCTTTTTTTTCTCCCCCCACCTGGCTTTTCCCTTCAGGTTTTCAATACATGAATAACAAAAGTTATTTAAAAACAACAACAATAACAACCCCCCCATCCCCCCCAAGCCACACCAAGAGGGAATTGTTTCCCCTCAGGATAGAGAGCTGGATAAATGAAGTAATAGGTAGCCCGCCTCCATTCCGGGGGTGGGGAGTGTTGACTGCTGTTTGCTCATAGCCCAGCGGTGTTAACAAGCCGTAGATTGTTAGTGACAATCACACACTCTCTGGCACTTAAAGCAGAAGGCTTGATTTAATCGCAGAGCTGTCATTTATTATTCTGTTGTGCTATTCCACAGGGGGAAGCGACTGATCAAGCGCCTGCTCCCCAGAGCAGAGGGCTCTTTTTTTTTTCTCCTTTTTTTTTTTTGTTATGTCTAAATCCTCAATACAAATTGCAGTATTTCTGGACTCCCAGCGGGACCCATTAGTGCCTGTGGGGCATTAAAGATCATTAATAGTGCTGTCAGATGGGGAGAGAGGGAGAGAGAGGGAGGGAGAGGGAGAGGAAGCTGGCGAGCCAGCCAGTTGCTGAGCTTTCTCAGAAATCGGAAATTAATACATCTGCTTCATTAATACTGTCCTGTGTTTGATGTTTGTTAGCTGGCAACTTTAATGATGTAGGTTAGCACCAGTCGGGCACTTGCATGAATTGGATTCTTTCAATTACCTAAAGTTCCTTTTCCCCATCCTCCACCCCCCTCTTTCTCTGCCCAAAAAGTCAGCCCTTAATTAGCAACTCTAAAAGAAGAGGGAGAAGCAGGAAAAAAGGCTGGATTTTTCCTTCCCCTCCCCAAGTGTGACAGCCATGATTTGCAACCTTGCCTGTATCCCATTAAGTGCAGCTCTCTTCCAAGCATTTAACTGTATGGTAATGGAGAAGAAATGTTTTAATCACTGTGAACAACATGTTAATCAGTGCTGTGACTGAACACTAGGTATTAATTGGGTTAGGGTAAAGTGTTAACGTTTGCATCCAAGAATGCTGCTATCAAGTGCAAAGAAGACACAGATTCAGTGCTTTTGGCAGCTCCCAATCCCAAGGCGGCTGTGACTGGCAGAGTGACAGGGAGCAGGGAATGGTTTTCAGCCCACCCTGGGCATGGATGGAATTCCCTTGTGTCACCAGTCTTCATCCCCTTTCCCTTGACCAGCTCTTGTGTCCAGCAAAGTTTATCCAAGACTTCTCTGAATGCTCTTCTGACAAACTCAGCAGCCCCTTGGCTTTGCTTGGACGTGTCCTCATCCAGAGTCCTGAGCTCCTTCTTGCATGGCTTGGGGATCTTGTCCAGAATAGTTTTCTCTGGATGTGCTCCACACACCCCTGATCCCTGGGCATTGTGTAAACTCTGTCTTCAGGCATCCCAGGAAGGAGGTCTGTGCCTGTGTCCAGCCTGCACGGTGGTACTGAGATGCTCCAGGGAGAGTCAGCATTGCTCACCTGGCAGCTGAAACCTGGATAAGAGGCCCAGCCTGCACCAGGAGAGAGGGAAGCTGGGCTGGTGATCAGGAGCTGCCAAGGTGCTGCTGCAGCTTTCTGGAGAACTGCCCAGGAGAGAGGAGAAGGCACAGGTTTGTGGGAGACTATGAGGTAACACCCTTGGTGCTGCAGTGCTGCTCCTGCCTGATGTTTGGGTTGTGCCCCGAGACTGTCACTCCCTTCCTGTCTTCTTCCCACTCGGAGGAAATATTATCTGGGACCTGCACCCTTCCAGAGCTGGGAAGCCAGGCCATAGAAGGAATTTCCATGGGAAGCCTTTGCAGAGCACAGAGTTCTCTTTGCCTGGCAGCTGACCCGTGGGGAGTTCAGCTGCAGTTGGTGGGACCATGGCAGAACAGGAGCAGCAGTACAAACAGGAATGACTCTCAAATCAGAATAGATCCTCTCTGGATGGGCTTTGTTTTGTTTGTTACCCTGGGAGCAGTTCTGAAGTGCAGATGCAGTGCCAGTTGTTTTCCATGAAGAATCCACCACTCCTGGAAGTTGTTCTGTAAAATGGTCCAGCAGCAGGGACTGATTTATGCTGTTTAAGAAAGAACCTCTCTTGTTACTCAACTAGCCATGAACCATTTGCAACATAGGGGATAAAACCCATATAAAAAGAAAAATCAGATGCTTTGTGTTTGGTGATTGCCTTTTCTTTAGCGCTAAAACTAAAGATTAGACTAAAATCCAGAAAAGAAATTATATTTTCCCCATGTCCACAACACCTTTCCTTGTCTTCTCCTTTAAGAACAAACTCCAACCCATAGATGATCAGTGAGGAGACGAGGAGCCAGTTTCTGGCAGAGATCATCACTAGGTGACTTCACAGGGTGCCCAGGCTGCTCGTGCCTGGGGACATCAGCAGCTGCTGTCCCCTCCTGTCTGTCCCACAAGAGCACCAGGCCCTGCTGCCTCCTCTCACCCCGCTGAGCTGGGGCAGAGCAATGCTGCTGCTCCCTTCCATGGTGGGGGGAGCTGTGCCCTGGTTGATAGTGATGTAGCTGAAAGCAAACTGCTTCATTTCAGATGTTACCCGCTTTGAAGGTCATTGTCACCGACTCTGACATGTTCAGTGTTGCCTTGTGATGCTAAAACTGCTCTCCTGGCTCGTGTTGCTCCCTGGCGTCTCTGCTCTGCATGTTTTGGCAGAAGTTTTCTCTTACACACATCACAGTTTTTCTTGTGTCATCCTGTGGTGTGAGCAGCCTCCTCTCCAGTGACCTCATGGGACAAGTCACGAGTTTGGCTTCCTGGTGGTGTGGAACACAAGGTTCTGTCACATGTAGGTTGTCCCAGTGCTGCTACTCTTCCTACCACATCCAGGAGAACAAAAACAGTGGTTCCATGGAAGGTAAATCTTGATTTAGGATTTAGTTCTGGATTTTAAAACGTCCAGGGTCACACGACACAACGTGCCAGTGTCCTAGAAACACTCTGACTCTAATGTAGTCACAAGTTTAGAAGGGATAAGTTTGTCCTGGAATACTGCAGCTGGACCCAGCATTGTCATCCTGATTTCACCATGAACCAGGCATCACCTCCCCCCTCCAAACAGGAATAAAAGTATTTCTTGTCAGTTTGTTCCTGCCCAATTCAAATAAAATACACGTTGCCAGAAGATGTGGCAGAGAGGTCATCCTGAAGTCAGGAATATGAAACTTTGGCCTGATGCTGTCAGCATTTAAAATCATTCTTCGTGGTGTGATACCAGTGTGCATTTTTTTATGGATATGAAATTATTTCACTAAATTATTTCACACTGAAACTCTCATCCTTCTGGTACAAGGAGAGGAACTGAGATAAGCTCTGATTTCCTCGGTGTCCTGTGATAAATGGGGGCCGAGCCAGGTTTAAAATCTACAAAGCCCTTCTGTGCTCTGCAAATGAGGTATTTATGGTTTCTCCTCTGGCTTAGAGCTGCGCAATTTACCCCCCAAATCTACCGTATCACAGAGTCCCAATTGCAGCCTGGGCTGTCTGCGTGTCTGAAACCAAGCTAATGGCTTTGCTGGGAATACTTGGTAGAGGCAGCAAAAGCTCCACCTGGATGAATGGAAAGAAAGGGAGAAGTACCCCTACGAGCCTTGAAAAGAATCACCTAAACTGAGGGAAATGCCTTTCCAGGGAGGGAGGGGTGCAGGGGAGGCTGCTCAGCACTCGGTGCTGCTCCTTGGGAGCTGATTTAGGAGGTTCCAGTAAGGCTTTAGTGCAGGGTCTGTGCTTCCTGTTCCCTTCCCAGCAGCAGGAAAACGTTCCCTGCCTTGCTGGGAGCTCCAGCCCAGCCTGGCGCCGCTGGTTTCATGTTCAGGGCCCTGTGACTTAATCTCCCCTGCATAACTGAGCTGCCGGGTGGGGTAAGGGCCTTGGAAGTGAGACTTTTATTATACGCAGTGCTGCTCCACCGTAGACTGTAATTGGATTTTTTTTTTATTGATTATGTGGTTAACTTTCCTTTTCACAGCAATAAATCTCAGACAGCGTTTAACTTTATAAAGTGAGGAGGAGAGGAAAGTATCAGGTGAGGGATGTCCCCTCCTGCATTCCCCTGCCTCCTCCTCTCTTTTTTTTTTCCCTTTTGTTTTTTTCCTAGTTTTGAAGTCTTTTCATAGGACTCCTGTCAGGTGAGGTGGTGGCAGGGCTGTGACACCCCTGACAGGGCTCTCTCAGACGTGCCTGACAATGCAAGTCCTATTCAGAGAGCTCTCAGAATTTGGCTTTCACTGGTGCCAGCAGTTCTGAAAGAGGCACACTCAGCTTGGATCACTCAAGTGCTGATGGACAAAGTGCTGGTTTAATGGGTCTGCTTAATAGGGAGCAGGTGAATAAATACACGATTAGAGTCCTTCACTGTAACAGCCTTATTATCATGTATTTTGTAGACTTGGAATTCCTTGAGGGTTTTTTTCTCTTTTTTTTTTTTCAACTGGCGATCCCAATTGTATCTAAAAATACGTACATGGTTCCCAAGATTTCAACCTATATAAAAGTCAGAGTGTATGAAAACACACAGGATTATTCTTTAGTCTTCCTAGGTCATCTGAGGTTACTAACAGGCAGATTTTGTGTGGTATGAAGCACTGGCCATTCTCATCCACTTCAACACGTACTGGCAAAATTCAGGCTTTCAGTGGTTTTTGTGAGTTTGGGACACACTGAAGCTGAGGGGGGACTTTCGTTGCAAGATGTACAGATAACTTCTTTCTTTATTTTTCTAATGGAGTACAAGGAAAGCCTGTGTGCAATCAGAGAACAGATTATATTCCCGTTAGCAGTGATGCCCTGACAAGGGGGAGCTGTGTTCAGCAGAACAAAGGGGTATATAGATCTCTGGGAGTAAAAAGGTCAATAGTCTCTATCCCTAATGCTGCATTTGTATTACGTTTAGCTGTTAATAGCCCTCCTTTGTTGGCCTAATTAGGAGGTAAAGGATACATTTATGGACGGTGCTGATAGCACAGGTAATGAGGGTGCTTCCAATGATGGGGTTTTGAATCCAGGTCTGATCTGGAGATGAATCACTTGAAAGGGAAGCTGGAAATGGTGGGATCATTTGGTGCCCTTAATATTTTCTGTAGAAACCTCTCATGAACAACTCTGTGCCCTTCAGAGTCATGGCCTTATTTTACAGCTGGGGAGGGTATCTGCCTTTGTTCTTTAATATCAGTCACACCAATATAATCTTAGCAGTTAGAATTGAATTGGACAGTCTCTGTCCTCAGTCTCCAACTTAAAACACATTGACTTCATTTTCAGAGGGAATGAATGCTTCTGGCCCCAGTGAGAAAGGAAATTAGAGCTGTGGGTTGTGAAGCAGCTGTGCAAACCCTGTTCAAGGTGCTGTGAGAATGTTTGATGCTGTCCACTGCCGTCAGCTGGTGTCAGAACCAAGGGGCTGAGCTGAGCAATGAGGAGTGCACCATGTCTTGATTCCCTTTGCACATTTTCACCATTTTACTTTCCTGCTTCGAGAGCAAATATCTGCAATGGGAAAGAACCCATTAAAATGGCAGTCCTTACAATTGCAATGGCAAAGGTTTGTGGTTTTTGTAAAATGAATGAGTGGAACCAAGTGGCAAGGTGACTTCTTTGGGGGCATTCAGCCAAGGATGAGTAAATATCCCTGTTACCATGCTGCTTTCTAAGGGGTCCACCTCTTCATCAGACACCTCCTGATGCCAAAGGGAAAGCAACCACCTGCCTCTATCCTGGAGTGTTCCTGGGTCTGGTTTGGGTTACCTGGCAGGCTGTTGTCCGAGGCAGATGGGTTGGTGTGGACAGGAGTTCCTGGTGTTCAGCTCTGGGGAGCAACCCCACCTCAGCAGCACCAGGCTGGGCATCTCCCATCCTCACCCACACTGGCCAGGCTGCCACCATCCATGGCGTGGCAGCCACCCCAACACGTCCCACGGGGCTTAGGAGCAATATTTTGGACTGAGCATGGGAATGCTTTGGCCAAGAACTTGTGTGCAGTTACAGGGAGGAGTGTGGCCCTGGAGGAGTCACACGCTCTCAGAGGAATATCTCTTAAGTGAAAGCAGAGAGGAGATGGCTTTGCTGCTGCTGCTTTTCTTCCCTCAGGCTCTCAGACTTGACTCTCGAGAAGTCAGCTGGGAAACCGTGCGACTCTACCCACTTGTCAGAAAAACACCTGCAGAGAGACAAGTCACGCCTTGTACCTCGGAGCAGGCAGAGCTCAAATCGATCCTGATCCCCACAGACTCACGAGGCACATGGAGAGATGCTGGAGGCTCCCAGCTCTCTTTGCATTCATCTCCCAGTGGCCTCAGCCAACACCACGGGGAACAGGAGCCTCCTGCGTGGTGGGAGCCACTCCAGGCTGATACAGTTGGGCTTTGTTGTGACAAACCACTTCTTAATTCCCACAAGGCTGCCTTGCCTCCCCGTCCTGATCCAGGGCAGGAAAAGCACCTTTGTGTATTGTGCAGAGATCTAAAAAACCATTGCATCTCTTCTGCAGCCATTCTTTCGCACCACCTTGTCTTTCTTTTTTTAAAAATTTTATTTCCCATTTTAAATCATGCACGGTATAATACAATAAAGCAGTAAATCATGCAAATTGGTCTAGGTTACATTTTGAAAAATGTTAAGAGGAAACTGTTAAGAGACCCATTTCTGACAGGCAATGCATTTTAAAGTTGAGGGATTTGAAATATTTCAGCAGTGGACCTAAAACAGCATTATAAATTAGTTCAACTTATCAGCCCAAAACAGAATTATTCATCTTCCAAAAGGGTATTTCATGCCCGCTAGGCCCAAACGATCGTTCACCTTCATTCTTGCCCTGCTCTAAGGGTAGGTCTCACTTTACTGAATTCTCCTGATTCATTACTGTGTGTTACTTTATGAATTTTTTATCAGCATTTTAATAGCTCTTTCAGATGATTGAATGTAACTGATTCTTGTAGCAGAACACTGATTGAACAGAAAGACAGTAATGTATGTCGTAGGGGTTAGCTCCAATCTAAGCAACACAATTTTTACCTACAAGATGTGCTGTCTTTCCTTCTTATCCCTCCTCGCCTCCATTTTCCCCCTTTTTTCTACAGACAAGAGGCAGTCTGGCTTCTTTTTGGGAAACAGGGACTTCTAAACACCCCACATCAGCTCTGACCATATTGCCTTAGTGAATCATGGATTTGGGGTGGCAGGAGAGCAGGTTTCATCAATTTCTGAAGCACTCTGATCTGTCACATCCCTCAGCCAAGTGCCTCGCACTCTGCTGTTGTGTCAGGCCCTGGGCACACCCAGTGTTGGCTGTGCCAGCAAAGCTCCTGTGACACTCTCACCCCCTTGGTGCCCCAGCTGGGGCTTGACCCAGGGCTTGCCACCCTTCCCCGTGTGATGACTCTGGTCTGGGGAGCAGCCTGAAACCAGATCACTGAATAATGTGAATTTAAATATCCTCAGGTTTACCAAAAAAAAAAAAAAAAAAGGTTATTTTCTTTAATTATCTGTTCTCTATGATGTCCTACTGGGTAGTGTGGATATAACTGGGGAGACTGGTGTGGGAAGGTCCTAGGGTGGTGATGGGGAGGGGGATTGTGCTTCCTCCATCCCTGTGAGAGCCCACAGAGTCCTTCAACCAGAGGAAAACTATCCTAGTTGTTTGTGGGCTGTTTCTGCCAGGTTTTTGGGGTCACATAAGCATCAGAGCTTGTACAGAGTGTGGGGCCTGGAGCTCAGCAATATCAGCTGTCTTGGCCCAGGCACGTGGAGTCCTGGGCCAGTCAAATTGTGTCTGCCAGGCAGAGGAGTTGGACTCACTCATCCTGGTGAGTCCCTTCCATGATTCTCTGGTTCTGTGTTTGCCTGTGCCTGTAACTGAACTGGTCTGGATGTTCCCAGCTGAGGGTGAGCCCCTCCTGCCCGGGTGGGCTGGAAAGGCCATGGCAGGAGGTGCCCAGCAGCTGCTCTCCACTGTGAGCTTTGTGCAGATGAGGCCTGGCAGGGCTCTCCTTCTGTGCCGAGTCCAGCCTCTCAGTGCTCTGCATCCCTGTGTAATCCCACACGGATTACATGTTCCAATTTAAAGTTGATTAGATTTCATTCTTCTTCTCCGTCCACTCTCCTGAAGGCAATTTGTTGTCTTCACTGCAAACAACATATTTATCTCCATCCACAGTTGGCCCTTTCCATCCAGTAATGTTAAAATTAATTTATCATTTCAGTGAGGCTTAGGGTCATCAGGGGTATTTTAAAGAATTAGCAGTGAGGGGAAGGTGCAGTCACCCCGCCGATGGTCGGGGCAGCAGCCTGTGCTTTGTGAGGAAGGTGGAATCAGCACTTCTCAGCTGGATGCATTTTTTCCTGGAAAGCTGGCAAAATACTTGACTTGCCAGTTCTCTTGTTTTCTTTGTAGTTCACAACACCATCATAATGTGAAATGTGATGACAACGGAGCTCAGCAAAGGGAGCTGGCTGAGGCCAGAGCAAATGTAGCTGAACGGCTCTTGCTGTTTTCCTTAGACCTTGGAAATGTCCAAATGTTAGGTTTGGGTCCTATATTTGAAAACACTTCCTAAGTCTATTTTTTTCTGCCTTCTAGTTTTCCTTGCTTAATTCACAGTCCCCTGAAAATCCTTTCCCACTCTGGCCATGGCTGGCGTGAGGCTGATGGGTTTTGCTCAGAGCAGCCCCGTGTTGGCAGAGAGCTACAGCTTCCCTACAATGGTGGCTATTCATGAGGAGTGTGGGGAGAGGTGAGAGTGCAGGAGAGCAGAGCTGGGCAAAGATAAAGTGATTTTCCCCATAACAGTGGGCAGGTTTCAGCTGTGGAGAGGAGAAGTCCAGGAGGTGAGAAGTGCTCCCTCGTACAAGTCCAGGGGAAGAGCACAGGACAGGCTGAAGCTGGAGCTTCAAGTGATCATAGAATCATAGAACCATAGAATCATTAAGGTTGAAAAAGACTTGCAAGATTCCTCAAGTCCAACCTTCCACCATGCATTTAAGAGGACCTTCCCAAGGGAGGAAGAATTTTGAAGAGGAAAGTACCAGTTTTAAATGCCACTTCCCAGAGCACAGCAACAAATGTTCTCTGGCCACAATGTGCCATAGCAGGACAGTTTCACTTGGCAATAGTGATAATAACACATGCAGGGAGTGAATAGGATTGTAGGTTCCTTGAGATTTAGAGGAGTTTCCTTTGGTCTGTGACTTCACTGCTCTGTGTGGAATCGTAGCTGGCAAAGAGACACATTGACAAACCATGGGAGTGTGGAAATAAAGCTCTGCTTCAGGTGAATATTTATGAGTGTCTCTTGATGCTGCACTTTACATGTGACTCTGGATGTGTAGAATAATTCAGAAACTGTTATTTTTCCCATTTCTTAATTTTTTATAAGTATTTGATACACTCAGAGGGAAGGAAATAGAAGGACATGGTGAGGCTGCAGCTGTCACACAGACAGTTCCTAGAACAAGTGTTACACACTCATTGTGCTGCTTTATGAAGAGAATTACATTGTGAGAGAAGTCGAGCAAGACATTTTGATGTTCAGAGCAGGTTTTTACCTCCAGTTCATTCCAGTCATCCCCTCCTGTGGGAATTGTGCTCCCAGGGTGGGCCTTGGTGTGCTTGTCCTGTCTTGGTGACCTCTGTGACCCACTCTGGTTGGGCCCTGCTGAAGGTTGTTTCCCATGGAACTCCATAGGATGTAAGGCACCCTCACTGATGAGTCTAGTTAACAAATTTTATTTCTCATTCATGTTTTGGTTCAAATTGCATTTTTCAGCTGCTTTGTAGAACACATTCCTTAGCAGGTTACCTCAAGTCATTTCTAAAGCATTCCCCACCCAGAGATGTAGCAGGGCAAGGGGTGAAAGAGCCAATGCTCCAGCACATCCTCTGAGTGCTGTGCCAGGTAAAGTGAAACCTGAAGGAATGTGATCCAGCCCAGGTGAACCTGTCTGAAACCTCCAGTGCAGGTTTGGCCACAGGGAGCTTTATTCTTATCACCTCACTCAGCAAGGTTTCTCCAGGGACTGTAACATCTCCGGATGGCCTCATCCATCCAGTGATTTCTCCAGTTGTCCCTTCCTCTCTATCCTTGTGCCCACGCCAGCTCATGCCCTGGGACAGAGGATGGGAAGGGGACATGTGGGATGCCAGCTCTGCTTTGCCGTTTGTGACACGCCTTGGCTGACACCAGTGCCAGATGGGTTTGGGGACAATCACTGAGCAGATCCCAGGGGCTGTGATCAGCAGAGAGCTGCTCTTGAACAGCTCTGTACACACTGGCAGAGGGAAAGACCTCACTCGGAGCTCATGGAGCACTGGCAGGAGCTCTGGAGCTCTCCAGTCCCTGGCTGTCCGACGGGCCAGGACACATGGGCTGGCTCCCATCTGTGGCACTGCTGCAGGGGAGGATGGAAACACAGCCCAGCAGGGTCCTGCTGACAGAGGATTAGTCTGGCCTGGCTGGCCAGGGGCTGCTGGGTGAGCCTCAGTGAGCAGGAATATTGCCCAGGAATGCCATGGCTCTGGAGTGGAGGTTGAGTGGTGCTGTGCAGTCTGGAGAGGAGCTGCTGCTGTTTCTCCATGCTCAGAGCAAACAAAGCACCAGCCACAGCACGTGGGCATGGGAGATGGAGGGGTGGGAAGGAGCTGTGGCCCTTCCAGCTGCCCTTTGGCTGCCCCTGCAGCCCAGAGCCTGCAGCCCAGGACAGCTGTGCCTTGTCTCCTTTCCCAGCTCTGTTCCTCCTGCCTCAGTAGCCAAGCAACAACTTAGGGATGGCTCTGCTGCCTCTGCATCATTCCAAAATGCTTTGGTTAGAACTACAGTAGTTTAAAATTAATTGAGAATCCCAGACTGGTTTGGGTTGGAAGGGACCCTTAAAGTCCATCCTGTTCCACCCCCTGCCATGGGCAGGGACATCTTCCACCAGACCAGGCTGCTCCAAGCCCCATCCAACCTGGCCTTGATGTACATGAGGTTGTGAGTGGTACCAAATCTTGCAGTCCTCGTGTCATCTTCATTTGGTTCTCTTCAGAAACAACAGGGTAAGATCTGAGCAGGAATTTTGGAAAGGAGGCCACAGCCCTGCTTTCCCCTGGAGCAGAGTTAGTGCTTGTGCCTCCACCTTTACAGTTTTTGTCATTCTGGGCTGCCTGGCAATGGTATTTTATGTCTGGCATTACTTCAATAATAAAAATAAAAAAGAGGAAAAGATTTCTTGATAACTGTGTATATATTTGATACCATCTCCTTTTACTGAGTGTAAGACCATTGGAGGAACGGGTTATCTCTGGGCTGCAAACCACCATTCTATTAGTCTGTTTGAAGTTATCTAGAAAGTCTGTTTGAAATATAGCCTTCTTCTTTCCCCTCCCTCTCAGCCTTCCTTCCCCTTAAATATATTTTCAGTCCCAGATCAAAACAAGGCTGTACTGCAATACAAAAACATTGTTTAAAGGGTCTTTACTCCGAGGTTTTATTTTCAGCCCTCTCTGGTAAATTGGGCTGGTCCAGCTTGATTCTAACCTTTATGCAAATTTAACGATAATTCAGCACAATATTTATAAGATTCAGAGTTAATTAAATCCCAGTGGAGATCAGACCCTGTATGACCTCATTACAGTTATACACAACCGCCTAATTTCCCCGAACAACCACCGAGTGGAGGGTGTGCTAATTTAGGGAATGTATGGACATATGTACTGTCTAGATGTCTGTCTGTGCAGCCCGGATGGCAGGATCACTGCTCCTCCCTGTAACCAGCTCCCACTGAAAATCACATTAGCTTTTGTTAATAGACTCTTTTTTTTTGTTCCGCTGGATCTTTAATCGATAGAAATAAAATTAAAGAGACATTAATTATCAAGCCTTGAGTTCCTGAGCTGGAAGGCATTTTAGAAATGCAAAGTATTATTATTGCTATTAATTTTATTAGATAGGCTTCATTTTTTCCCCTACATAATGAGGAATTTAGGTGGATTTTACCTGTGTGCAAAGGGGTTGGCTCAAGGCCTCTTGCATCGCTTCAGTCTTATCTGGGAGGCTGCAGAGGAAGGTTTGAATGATTCATGGGAGCCAGGATGGGAAGTTGCCATCTGTGAGCAGCTGAAAATTAAATCGATCTCTGTGTCCTTCAGTGCACATGGGCTGGTATGTACAGACACACATATGTACATGCAAACATGGGGGTTTAATTCCCTTTTCAATCTGAATCCTTCTCGTGATCCTCTATGTTTAGTCTTTGGGGGTCGTGCCTGTTATTGCCATGGACACAGGGAGGGTAGGAGTGGGTATTCCTCAAGAGACATTTGTAGAAAAAACTCAATTCAAGGGATCAGGAAGGACAAATTGTATTTGCCTATAGTGTAATCCAAGGGGGACTGAGAAAAACATTCTTTAACTGTAAATAGGTTTCAATGTTTCTAGATTAATTTCATTTTGGACACAACCTCACTACTTCTTTTCCTTTGGAAATGAAACACTATTATCTACTAAAAATAAGGAATTTCAATGTTTTGAATTCTGTCATGAAAAAGGAATTGCTTATGGGTATTTTTTTGGTGTGGTGGTGTCTTTATGGTGGAAAAAAATCAGCAGGAGTGACTATGAGTATCTGTTTTTCAATCTAAAAACCCCCTTATTTTCATAATCATATTCAGAACTGAATCTTTGAGTTTGATAAATAGAAAAAAAAATATCTCCCTTGAGTTTTTTTGTTGGTTGGTTGATTGGTTTAGTTTTCCTTTAGGTTTTTTTTTCCCCATTTCGTTTAGTCATGGAAGGGATGAACAGCAGGAACGTGAGTTTGTGCTTTGTCAACATGGGCCAGCACTTCCAGCACGTAAATGTTGTCACCAGTTTGCCCACAACACACACATCCATATCCCCACCAGCCATCCCTCTCCAGGAGGAGTCAGCAGCCCCAGGATCTGCTCTGCTTTGTGATCCATGGGGGCACATGGACAGAGCTCTCACAGGGTCCCCCAAACAAAGCATCTTCTGGAGGCTGCAGAACAGCATCATTGCTGAGTGTAACAGCAGAGACAAGGAAATAAAGCAGCTGCGAGTGATCTCCTTTTGCACCAGGGAAGGGACAGCATTCCCCATCAGTTCTTCCTTATTATTGCATCCGAGGACGCCTGAGTCAGATGAAAGGGAAATAAAATGAACATGTTTTTGATGCTCAGCACTGACACAGGCAAAGATACAGCAAGCAGAGTGGCAGGGCCTGTGCAGAGCAGTGACTGACGGGACCTCTGATCTCCGTGCCCACAACTCTGTGTGATGGGGAGGCAGCTGCAATCTGTTCTGTTTAATGTGAGCTCAGCACAGCCCTCGGGCTATTTGTAAGCTGCCAGGGAGCTTTGTATTGCACAAAGTTTGGGCACCTTGCTGAATTTCATGGCTCTAGCTGTGCTGCAGGGTTTGACAGTTTAAAGGATAGAAAGGGGTGGGAAGTTTCTTAAATAGCCTTCTGCCAAATTAAGAACAGTGCCCATATGCAGGTCAGAACTGGTTGGTGAACGGGGATTGCAAACTGTGGTGCCTTTGTTCCCTTCCTCCAGGAGCAAACTAAGAAGTGGTTCTGTGCCTGGGAAAGACCAGTGGTTGGAGAATATCATAAACGCTACCATAAAAACAAAAACACAAAGCCCATCAGGCCAGAAAAGGACAAAGAATCTTTAACACAGGAGCCTCTTTAAGAGCTTTCTGAGGGCCTGTGGGGATTTTGTGGTGGTTGAGGTTTTTGGGGGGTTTGCTTTACTTTTCCTTCAGAGTTGCTCTAGTTCATTAATTTTTAACAATTTATCAGTATGGGAAGATAAATCCCCTGCAGTCCCTTTTAATATATTTTCTTCTTCTTTTCAAGTAAATGATTGATGAGTATCAATCTAATTGTTCGATACCGAGTGGTTGCTAATGTAGGGCCCCCATTGCCTGAGGGTTCCTACCATGGTTTATAACCCTGTGCAGATCGTCTGGTTAAGATCTTAAGTAGCCAAAGCTGTAAAAGTTTATGTCTGTGTGTGGGTGGGGGAGTAGAGAGCTTACAAGTAAGCAAGGCACATTTCCATTAATCATGTTGCTCTCCTTTTGGCTGCTGGATTGGGCAATATGTTCCCAGCTATGCAAGTTGGGTGGAGAAGAGTTTCTCTGTGTTAATATTTGCCTCTGGCAAACAGGACCCAGAGCTGTGATGTCGTGTGGAAGGAGACTCACGGAGGAGGAAGCGTGGCCTGGTGGTGGAGGCTGCTCTGGGCTGTGTTCATCCCTGCTATGGCTTTGCTGCCTTGCACCAAACACGAGTTGGGTCACCCCCAGGAATTACTGAGCTCCAGTGTGACAGGGGCTCACGGCCACTAACAGCCTTCCTGTGGCCTTCACACCATTCAGGCTTCTTGAGTTTGGCTGCCACCATCACTCCTGAATCAGCAGTGCTCCTTGGAGCTCCAGAGTCAGACAAGAGCCCCTTTGGCAGGTGCTGAAGTAGGACAGTGCTTGCCATGACCTCGTTATTCAGGAGGTGGGAGCAGATGGATGCACAGCCAGGAGCACACAGGGAAGCCATGGGCACGGGGCTGGCCCAGCAGTCTGTGGGTGCTCTGCACATACCAGCCATGGTCTGCTCTCAAGTGGGTTTGGGTTTAGTTTGGGATCCTGGATCTCTAAGGAAGAGGAACTGCAGAGGTGCACAGAGTGAGAGAGGTCCCAACACCACTGCAGCTCCAGGTGTGCAAGCCCCACGCTCACAGTGGGAGCTGTCGTGGCTCCAGAAGGCTGTGTTGGACAGCCAGTGGGGCACTAAATTAAACAATATATAATCTAATGTCTTCATGAGGCTTTAAAAAGCAAAGCTGAGATAAAAAAAGGCTTGGACATCTTCCTGACAGGTAATGCTATGGAGATGCCAGTATGGATTCTTACACTTCAGATTGGCAATGTGTGAGTAGAAGCAAAAATAAAGTGAAAACAAATATTGTCTGGTGTTTTTTATGTTTGGAAATTTCCAATACTTACATTTTTTAATTGCTTTTAGCTACAGGTCTGTGATATGTTTTACAATTAGGGAATGAAATACCCAAAGCTCCCCAGCATAGAATTGAGTTTTGCATTTCAAAATCTGCATCAAATTCTTAAAGTAATCTATATTTTTTATAAATACAGGAAGTTTCTCTGGTATTAAGGTAACTCTTATTGGAACCATGTATTTTGTGCAATTTTTCTACAAAGAAAGAGTTATTTTCACCACTAACACAACAGCTGAGATACCTATCCATAATGCCATTTGGCACCTCTGTATTGTAGGATTTCACATTTTCAGAGCCATATATTGATTGATTCCTTCACATTTAATTTGTCTTTCAGTTTTTCGATATTTTCATTCCACTTCTCTGAACAGGGCACTAACACCCCAATCCCATTTTCACTCACTGAACATCCCCAAGATGAAGCCATGACTTTCCAGTCTCTGAGATCTTGTACTGAGACCTCTAAACCAGGTTACCTCATACTGCCCAGAGGTGGAAGTGATCTCATATGGGTAAGGGACAGAAGCAGAAACAACTTTATAGGTGGCAAAGGAAACATTAAAAAAAAATCCATTTGTGGGTACATATTCTCTCCAAACAGATGAGGCAATTAAAGGGGAAAAACTGACAACAAAGGAGAAGCAGAGTCTACTAACATTTGCTCAGTGTGAATCTTGGTTTTCTCTGTGGGAGTTATTTAAATTTACACCAGTGAGGGCGGCAGCAGAAGTGGCTTTCCACAGCCCATGCCCCACATCTCCCTGTGCTGTAAATTAACCTGCTTTCCCAGTGACTTCACTGCACCAGCTCCCAGGGGCAATCACTGCCCTGACAGAACTAAGCCTTGGTGTCTGGGGCTGCTCCCCCAGCCCTGCCTCTGGACGAGGTTTGAGGAGTGATTAATTCCTGCACTGGCACTCGGGGCTTTGCCTGGACAAACAGCCCTGTTTGCTCACGTGAGATGGATTGTAGCCTCCGGACCCTGCAGTTTGCCTGGGGGGTGAGGGCAGAGCTGCTTTGCTGTTTGGAGATTCTTCTTTGAGAGGTCTAAATTACAAAACTGTTCATTTTGTTTAAAGGAAGATTATGATCTCTGGAAGAAATACAGTACTGGCAGCAGCAATGCACACAGTGCTCCGAAACATTCGGGATATTGGACCTAACAGCAGAACCTCTCCCAAGCCCTGCACCAACCTCAGTGCAAGTGTTCACTTACCCAGAGCCACAGAGTATTTGGGAAATGGAAGTCTGCAAAGATAAACAATTGGCTCTGTTTAACCATCTTAGTATTTGTTACGTGACCACTACCAATGTCTTGATTTTGGCACTGCCAGGGAGGGCTGTGCTGGATCACGTCCATCTGGAGAGCAGCGGGTCCAGGAGCTGGTGGGAGCCCTGGGCTTGGGCAGTGGGACATGGTGGGTTTGGGCAGTGGGACATGGTGGGTTTGGGCAGTGGTGACATGGTGGGTTCTGGCAGAGGGGACACAGGGCTTCGGGCAGCAGTGACACAGTGGGTTCTGGCAGAGGTGACACAGGGCTTTGGGCAGCAGTGACACAGTGGGTTCTGGCAGAGGTGACACAGGGCTTTGGGCAGCAGTGACACAGTGGGTTCTGGCAGAGGTGACACAGGGCTTTGGGCAGCAGTGACACAGTGGGTTCTGGCAGAGGTGACACAGGGCTTTGGGCAGCAGTGACACAGTGGGTTCTGGCAGAGGTGACACAGGGCTTTGGGCAGCAGTGACACAGTGGGTTCTGGCAGAGGTGACACAGGGCTTTGGGCAGCAGTGACACAGTGGGTTCTGGCAGAGGTGACACAGGGCTTTGGGCAGCAGTGACACAGTGGGTTCTGGCAGAGGTGACACAGGGCTTTGGGCAGCAGTGACACAGTGGGTTCTGGCAGAGGTGACACAGGGCTTTGGGCAGCAGTGACACAGTGGGTTCTGGCAGAGGTGACACAGGGCTTTGGGCAGCAGTGACACAGTGGGTTCTGGCAGAGGTGACACAGGGCTTTGGGCAGCAGTGACACAGTGGGTTCTGGCAGAGGTGACACAGGGCTTTGGGCAGCAGTGACACAGTGGGTTCTGGCAGAGGTGACACAGGGCTTTGGGCAGCAGTGACACAGTGGGTTCTGGCAGAGGTGACACAGGGCTTTGGGCAGCAGTGACACAGTGGGTTCTGGCAGAGGTGACACAGGGCTTTGGGCAGCAGTGACACAGTGGGTTCTGGCAGAGGTGACACAGGGCTTTGGGCAGCAGTGACACAGTGGGCTCGCCAGGAGCATCACCATCATCCTCCCTCCAGCCTGATGAGGAGTTTGTGATACACAGAACCCAACCATGTACCAGTGCAGGGAAATGTTACAGGTTTATGAGGAGAGTGATTAAAAATGTATCAAAGAGGCTTGTAAAGCTTATGGTTCAAGTTAACTGTATGAAGTAAACAGCCTTTAAGTGTCTCCTGGGACTGTGACAGATAGTCTGTGGGTGTTACTGCAACATGGTACTAGTGATTGTTCTGGCCATCCCAAACTAATCACCATCTGTGTGTATGAGCCTCTTGGGAGCTCCTGGTTGTTGGACAATCATGGTTGTTAGCATTTTTAATCAGTTTCTGTGCAGCACAGATAGAAACCGTATGCTCCAGTCTTTATTTTCCCTACTCGGGGAGAATTATTGCAGCACTAAAAAGGGGATGTGCGAGTTCCTGCTAATTTTAGAGGGTCACATTCACCTCGTGCACCCAGTCGTGGTGACATTTCCCTTGGTGTTCCCTGCCCCTGCTCTGAAGAGCCATGGTAAGAATTATGCTCTTGTTTTGCTGCTGGCAAGGTGGATTGAACTGCGAGTCCTCGGCTCTGCCTGGCAGCTCCCCCCTCTCCACGTGGCCACGCTTCCTGCGTGACTCAAAGGCATTGACACAAATGCAGAACATTCAGGATCACGGTTGGGGAGATGGTGTTGGGGGGTTTTATTGTCCTTCTTGGTAGTGAGAAAGAGCTGCTGAAGTAGGAAGAAGCAGAGCAGAACATTGCCTGGAGCAGGAGACTCTGTGCAGTTGAAGTTATGGGCCCTGGGAGAGTTCCCAGCTGTACTTGCCTGGCTGTTGATGCAAGAGGCACTGCAGGCAAAGATGGCTCCGGGAATGGAGGGGCAAACAGCGAGGGAAGGGATGGCTCAGATCCAGGCTCTGAGGAGCAGCGCCGATGCTAAAAGGAAAAAAGCTCTTCTCTCGTTTTGTAGTGAAGTGCAGCTCATCTCGACAATTAATCCTTTAAGAATTAAGATCTGGGGGCTGGCTCGGCGCTCCGCAGCCGTTCGACATCTGTGCGTGGTGGCTGGAGAGCAGAACTGACTCTTCCCCACCAGGCCCTGGCAGCCTGGCCCCAAAGTGCTGAGCTGTCAAACCTGGCACCAGCTCTCGTGTCCCCTTGTGCCCATCTTCTGTCCCCAGCCCCAGACTCAGCTCTGAGGACCAAACAAAGGGCTGGGAGTGTGCAGAGAAGGCGCTGATGGTACACGGGAGGTGAGGGGGGAGAACAGAGGAATAGCGAGCAGGCTGAATTCCCTCCTGTTCCAAACAAGCTGGAGTTCTTGTCTTAAATGAAATGTCTTTTGTGTTTTCATTATCAGTGTTGCCATCAGCTTCCTAGAGCTCTGCTCTCCTTTTCATTTTTAAAAGGACGTGATTCAGGCTTCCTATTAATTTTCCTGGAGCCGTGAGGTGTGAGGCCAAGGGGCAATGTGCTGCTGCTGCTGGGTTTATCAGCTGGGGCTGCTGTGTCCCTGGAGCTGTGGGACCAGGAGCAGCTTTTGAAGAGTTTGAATGAACAAAGCAATTCTCTGGTGCACAGTCAGGTGGCCTGTTTGAGTGGAGAGTTAGTCCTTCTGTGCACTGTTTGGGTAGTGGGGTCTCATATATTTATTCCTGTTGATGTGATCAGACTGTTTGTTCTCTGGAGTTCCATCTATGGCTTGTGTCAAGTCTAACACCACGGTTTTGTGATGGGTACCATGCCTACACTGTGGAGAAGTGCTCTGTGTCTTCCCATCCTTCCTCCTGATGTTCATGTCGCCCTGGAAACTGTATTCTGGTGCTGGCAGACCCAATCAACAAGTAATTTCTGTTTATCTGTTGTCAAAAGGGACAGTTGTATGCGATTAGATGTATATTGATTTTCTGATTTAAACCACAAATGTTTCCCCATAAACTGTGCTGTGCCCCCAGTCTGTCTCAGAGCACTGGTAACTCCTCTACGTGCAGCAGCATGAGGTTCACACCGGTTTGGGACTGGTTTGTAATTGCTGTCCTCCAGCCTGGCCTCCCAAAGAGGGGCAGAATTGTCGAATACTGCAGAGTCCTTTTAGAGTCTGAGAGCTGCTGTCAGGCAGGGACTGTCACTGCAAAAATTCTGCAGTTTCATTTACACCAACCTGTGAATTCCTTCTGGAAGGGGCAGAATACTGAGAATTCTGAGAGTTAATGGCCCAAGTGGGTTATAAGATCCATAATCACCAACGCTGTCTCTCCTCAATGCATGTGTCTTCATCTGTCAGCCTTGAGGATCATCATGGGCCTGTGTGAAATGAAAAAAACTGTTTAACTGCTTCGTATTAACTAACATATTAGAGCCCTCCTGACATTATCGTTGTTAATTCCAACAAAACACAATCCCGCTGCTGGTAACCCGAGTGTGCTTCCAAACGCATCCCTGCTCAGAGGGCAGGAGGAGGTTACTCACCGTGGGACCTGGGCTGCAAACAAGCTTCTCCTGGAAACCATCGGAGCCCAGGCCTGGCGACTCTCACAGTGCAGGGCACGGTGCAACTTCTTTGAAAATTGAAGCTGGTTTTTTGAGGGAAGTGGCTCAGTCTGGCAGCTGGTTTCCTTGATTTTGGCCTTGCAGTTGGAGCAGGTTTGCCTCCACCCAGAGCGGAAGGAGAAGAGTCAGATGGTGAGAGGGACAGACTTCCTTGGGGGAGGCACAGGTTTAAAGATGGGAAGGGCTCCTGGGCAGGGCTGGGGGAGCAGTAAATACTCAGTAAATACCCAGTAAATACTCACTGCTTTGCATTCCTTTCAGATCTGCATGTCCCAGATGAGCCTCTCCATCTTGTACAGGCCACTTTGGAAGGGTAGGCAGTAAGGACTGGTCTGTACTAGCAAATGAGAGAGTAGCCAGTTCCCAGGCACTGCAGTAATTGTACAAGGTGTTAGGAGAGTCTTTCCACTGTGTCCCACTCGTCCTTTGCAGGACCCAGGAGACCTTTCCAGGGGTGGTTCTCAGTGCCCTGTGTGGCTTCACCCCTCTGCCAGGGAACTTTCTTAGGGACATGTAATTGGTTTGCACAGAAGTGTTCACTCATCCCTCCCACCTCTCGCCCCTCTCCTGTGTGTGCTGGGCTGGGCTGGCTTTGCAGGGGCCTCTCTGCAGAGACCTGGAGGGTTCCTGGGGCTCTGCAGTGAAAACGGTGCTGGGGTTGGGGTGAGGGACCTGACCTGGCACTCTTTAGGGTAAATCCTGCTTTCCAAGGTCAGTCCAGGTGCAGTGGTTGGTGAAACATGGAAACGACCTGCTCTGAGTGCCTGAGGGGAACCATCTAACCTGGATGGGATTTTGTTCATGATATTTTTATCTCTTTACTCCTTTCCCTAGAATTATGTTCTCAAAGGGGCAGGCCTGATTTGTCTGTCAATATTGAGGCAAAATCGAAAAGACTTTTTGTCTGAATTAGGACCCATAAAGTAGGTCCAAACCCAACCAGGCATATCCAGGTTGTCTATAGCTACACATAAAAGGCTACATTTGTAGTGCTGGGTGTCAGGCCAATATCACTCAAGGAGGAATTTATTCTACCCTCTACTTCTTCCAATTAAGCACTGGTGGATGCTCAGCTGCGACAGGTACTGATAAATGGATGTGGCAGGATCGACTGTGAATGTTTTGGCAGCAGCCCTCCTTCAGGTAGCTATTAACTTTATTTTTTAATATGAAATTCAGGCACTAAATCCAAGGGAAAAAAAAAAGCATACATAATGTAGGTTAATTAAAATGCCTGTAAATGAACAGGTGACAGGTGCCAAGCCCCATGACAACCACAACTGGAGAAATGAAAGTGCAACAGACTATTAGGATTCCTGTGTTAATCAGGTAATAGTAACTTGGGTAATTACAAAATCATATGAAATCTTTTTTAAATCCCAAACCTCATTTATAGCCTTTTGGAGATAAAATATAAAATGTAGAGTTTTAATCCAAAAGGACTTTCTCTTCTCTGGAGCCCTCAATCTCAGATTTCTTTCATGGCTGACACAATTAAGGGTTGGAATTTTTTTTCTCTCCCCTCTCTTCAATTTTATTTTAATTAAGAAATATTAAGTTAAAAGCCACCGAAGAGTTTGAGTTTCTCTCTCTCTAGCAGGTATTTGGTAGTCACTTATGTGTCCCAAGGCCTTTTTCTGTGTATCAGGTGGAACCTGTCATGTGCATCTGTTGGCTCTTAGAGGTGGAATTTATTTCGTGCTGAGCAGCAGCACAGGGCACATGTGAGATGAACCTGGAACAGACTGGAGGCTGCTCTGCCTTCCAGGACTAAATTATTTGCAGATAAGTAAGAGAACTTCTGATTAAAATCTTTTTTCTGTGAATATGAGCCCAAGCAGTGATACAATTCCATATCTGATATGCAAACTGAGACAAGAGCCCATTGCTGCAGCCCTTCCCAGACTGAAAAGCCCATCCAGATGTGATTCCCAAGTAAACACATCCAACCCCCCTGAGGAGATGCTCACAGGCATTCCTCCTCTGCTTCTGAAGTCTTACTGTCTAACTGGGGTCTTGATCCCTAGCAGAAAGTTTAGCAGAGGCATTAAGTGACTTGCCCGAGGTCATTAATACAAATCAGTAGAAAAATGAAGCTTTCTGGACCTGTGCTGTAATTACCAAGGCACACGTCTCTCTCTGGACCTGCCAAAGAAGTAAAAAAAATATATAAAAAATTGTCTGTAATTAGGGCTAGGAGCTGGTACCTTTGCTGAGAACCTGCACCAGGGCTCACTCTGGGAAGGACCTTGGAGGCTGATTCACACTCTGGCATAAAAAGAGTTTCCTTGGATTTTTTTTCTTAAATCCAGATATCAAAAATGAAAAACATTGGTTTTCATCCTTGTCCCTGCAATAGAATTTATTACCCCTGGGCTATAGACAGGCAGACAAATAGAAACAGATTTCTTTCTTTCTTTGACTTGGAAGATGAGAACATGTTTTGTACATTCCTACATTGCAGCCAAAATAAAGGACTTTATCTTCAAGGAAATCAGTGGTTTTGTTCTTGGTAGTACCCCACTAACCCAGACAGTGACAAATTTCCCAGCTTTCCCCACCATACCAGGAACATGATGACATTCAACTCCCACCAAGAGGAACAAGGGGACCTTCCCCCACTTTCTATTTTCTGATCAACACTGTTTATAAATTAAACAATGAAAAGGATGGAGCTTTCTTTTAGGAAGCTTTTGGACCACAAGTTGTGTAGCTGTGTTTTGGATTAAAGGTCAGGATGGGAAATCTGCCAAGGTTTCCCCTCCCCACTGCTACTAATTGTCACTGCTCCAGTGGGAAAAAAATAAATAATACTGGATTAAGGGAAAAAATAAACCCAGTAAGAATAATAAGGAGAAAACGGAAATCAGACTTCATCCAGTCTTTGAGATATGCCCTGCATGGAGGCTATTGAATTCTGCCCACCTCTGTGCCAGCCTCCCCTGGGCATAGGGGACAGTGCTTATTTTGTTTGGGGGTTTTTCCCTCCCTCCCACCCTCTGCCCCCTTCAGTGTTTTTATTCAGGCGCAGCAGGCACCAAAGTGAACACTGACAAGCTTTGGCACACTTTAAAAAAAATAAATAAAAGAGGAAAAAATAAAAAAGGAGGAAAAAAATTGCTGCCCCTCTCCCCAAGCCATCCATTCTGTCGCCAGAGCCCTGCGTTTTGCAACATAAAAGCATAATCAAAAGAAATCACACTTGGACTCAGTCAGGGACAGGACAGAATAGTCCATTTAGCTTTATGCTAAAAAAGAAAATAATTGGACCAAAATTTGTTTGAAATAGGAGCAGGAAACAGTTTGTTTGCAATCTATTTCCCCTGGAAAACAGCAAACCCTATTAAACCCTCTTTGGGAGCTATTTATTTTGGAAACAAGTTCAACATTCTGCAGGCAGCACACGCAGGCAGAAAAAGTTGTAGTGGAGTGTAATCTTTGGAGGAAATGTCCATGTTTATCTACACCACAGTTCCAACCAGCTCCCAGAAAAACAAGCTTTCCACAGCCTTAGTGCTGGGCTTGGCTGCTTGTAGCCCACAGCCCCAGAGTGATAAGCCCTGTAAGAGGTACAGCTGGGAGGCAGGGAAGCCAGCAGAGCCAAAGGGTTCCTCTGCTCTTCTCCAAAGGGATGTTCCCTCTGTGTTTGCTCTCCTGCTCCTCTCCCATCACCACCCTGCAAACCCCAAACCACGTCACACCATGGTGTTCTCTTTCCTGGGGGTTTTCCCTTGTGACATCCACACGTGTGCCAGAGCCAGGGAGAGACACCAAGCACCTGGGCACAGCTGAGACACCACACTTGCAGGCTGCGGAGGCTGCTGCTGGTGGCTTTTACCTCTCTTTTCCATGGTCAGAACACGCTAGAATGCTCGAGTGAACAGTTAAAATGAATAATTGCCAGCTGGCACATTGTGATTGAGCACTTTGGGGGAGTATTTGATGGATAAGATGCACCAGTTCAAAACTCACTGCTGATTTGCAGTGGGACAGGACCTCCCAGCAAATCCTCTGATCTCCTGTCTCCTAACGCCGCTGTTAGTGTGGGACACAGGAAAACTCCTCACTGGACTTTTGTGTTTCTTCATGTAGCAGAGTTAAATCAATACTCGCCAGTGCTGGCCTCAAATTCATCCTCTGTGTTGCAACTCCAAATAGTCCATGGTACCTACCAGTTTGGCTCCATGTCTGGTGCCAGCTGGGGTTGTTTTCCCCAGACAGGGGTGGGTTCCAAGGCCTTTTCCATCTCTGGGCACCCCATTATCCCAGAGGTTGCAACAGCCACAGCCTTGCACAGCCTAATGTGCCCTTTGTGTCCTCACACCTGGGACATGCAGGGACGTGTGGGAAGGTATCCTACATCCAAGGCAGCGAGAAGGCCTCTGCCAGGCCCTGCCACTTCCTGAGAGCTGAGCTTTTCCCCCAAGCTGGAACCACGTCCTCCCCAGTTCTGTCTTACCTGTCGTGATAAGACTAACCCAGTTATGTAGGTATTTGCATTCCTCTGAGCCACCTGCTCCTGTCCCCACTTCCCCTGATCTCCTTCCTTCTCTGTATTAATTTCTCTTTATATTTAACCTTTAGATTTTGGAGAAAGGAATATAATGGGTCTCAGCAGGATATCATCTGATTTCTGCTCACAAGAAGAGGGTCTTAAGTTTCCCCACAAAGTGGCTGTGATTTATGAGCTGTTACAACACTTAGGGGTTAAGTGTTATCTCTCAGCCCAAATATCCTGTATTAGCAATAGAGCTGATTACCACTGTTTGTATCAGTCATTAGGATCCTTAAATAAAATGGAGAGCAGCTTGTTGGAAATCCTCATTTCATTGAAAAGCATGGCGTAACTTTAATAGGGTTTGCATATATATCGTAAATCAGCTTGGAAAAAGGAGGGCATCTTTTTTTTTTCTCCATCTGATTGTTTTACACATTTCAACAGTGTGTAAAAACACAGCCTGTCATTGTTAATTTTAACCAAAGGGAATTACTTCTCAAAAGGCTGCAGTCGTGATTAAATGGAAAAGGTGATCAGTAGTGTAAATTTGGAGCTGATTAAATGCCGTCAGCTCAGATTCCTTATGCAAAAGAGATACAGGGATTAGGCTGGCTGCTTTCACCACCCAGATAACAGCAGTGCTTAAGCACACCTAATGCAGGAACTTCTGCAACACTGGGTTTGTTGCAGTCCGTGGATTGAGCTGATCCCCCTTTCCCATCCTACAGAAATTGGGTCTGTCCTACTCCCGTGAGACTGGGATGGCAGTAACAAACTTTCTAGGCTTTGCTCCCTTAGGGAGTGTGGGGTCTTCCCAAGTGCAAGGTGGGTTTTGTAGGAGTTTGGAACGCACTGTTCTTCCTGTTAGAAAGAGTATTTCTCTCTTCTGGTAGAGTCCTGGGGATACAAGTGGCAGTTACCAGGCAGGACCATTCCTGATTCCACTGTTACCTCACCTGCAGAGTTGCCACAGCTTTCAACCTTTCTTTCAGCCTCCACCCAGGGTAAGGAAGGGACAGCAGCAGGACAGTGCAGGAGAGGGACCTGGTTCCTGTGCTCATGAGCAGTTCAGAGAATCCTCAAATGGTTTGGGTTAGAAGGGACCTTAAAGATCATCCAGTTCCACCTCCCTGTGATGGGCAGGGACACCTTCCACTAGGCCAGGCTGTCAGCTGGGTTTGTATCCTTCTTTCTGGCCAGAGTAGGGTGGAATTTGCAGCCTCAGGCAAGTGAGTTGTTCAAACACTTCTCCCACTGTTAGGGTCAGCTTCACTGTCACCTGTGGCAGGTGATCACCTCCCTCTCTAGGCTGGACACAGTGAGGCAGGCAGGGGTTTAATCACTTGGAAATGACAGGTATTTTAAGGATTTGTTTAACATCAGATCCCAGAAAGCTTTGGGGCACTACACTGGGCTATAATGCTTGGTGGTTCTTTGCAGACATCACTGTCCTCACGGATAGACAGGGAGGTCTGTGCTTGCTGCAAGGAGTGTTCATGCCATGGGGTTGGCCAGAACTGCAGAATGATCCTGCAAATCTGACTGCACGCAGAGAGGTGCAGGGTGAGGTCTGTGTGGTTCCCAAGCAGCTGCAGAGAGAAGGTGCTGAGGGAACAGCATCACGAGTCCGAGGGAGAATGACCAGAAAAGAAAGGTGCCCTACATTTGCCAGTATTGCAGCGTGTACAGAAGTACTTCTCAGACTTACTGCAGCTTATTCATAATTTAAATTTTAAATAATACACTATTTTCCCAACACTATGGACCATAGATTTCACATCCTCACATGTGATCAAGCCAGCAGTGTGATAAGGGAATATGGGCAGAGGTCTAGTTCCTGAGATCCAAATCCCTCCTGATTAAAAGCCTTCTGTGGTTGCTTTGGTGGTTTTCTCACAGCACTCAGCAGTTAACCAAAGACAAAAATTTCATCCTGGGTTTGTTTTTTTTTCTTTATTTCCTAGGCACATATTGTCAGATACTGGCAAGTTGATAGGCTTTTATTTCATGCATAACTAAAGAAGTAGCAGTAGTATGAAGGGAGCTGGGGTACAGCTGATATCTAGAGTAGAACTTAATTGAAAAGCAGTTCTTGTCAAAATTTTTTTCCTTCTCTTCTTATAAGAAGGGGGGAGAAAGAATTGTTTTCAAGCATTATTAAGCTTTTTTTTTTCCCTCCCAGAAGCTAAGAAAGCCATCTGTGAAAACCTGTTTGCATGTTTGTTTTCTACAATAAAATGCAAAATACTTCTTCCTGTTAGCGGATTATGCCATATGTCACTCCCTGTAACAAAACCAGCATGTTTATTAATGAACCCAATCAGAGGCAAGGATTTAGAAAGATTTAAAGGAACTGAATTTTTAGTTCAATATTTTAGTGTAGAAAAACTTCTGGTCTGTTGTTCATGTTGTACTTGGAAAACTCAGGCTTTGTTTCTTGTATGAATTTGCTAAATTGGCAATGGAAAGAGAGCAGGAGGAAACTCTCTGGGAAAAGAAATCACACTGCGATCCCTGCGTTCTGCATGCGTGAACCCCCAGCTGATTGTGATCAGCAGTTTATATGTGATTAATATTTAATTTGATTGGTATAGTTTTTTCTCCAGATAAGCTAATTAAGTAACTTGATGGAAAGGACACCCTTGTGCATTAATGTAGCAGCGTTTTGGTTTCTGTAGGGCAGAATAAACCTTCCTGAGTTACAGATGAGATGGAGTCAGCTTTCCTCAGCCGTGTAGTGGAGAGACCTGAACTCCATGGCTTTGGTTTGCCCTCCCCAGGCTGCCTGAGAGTTGGGCTCACACGATTGCTGCTGTGCTGGGGACTATTTCACACGTGATAAAGGTTGTTGTGATAGAAGGAAAGGTAACCAGAGATCTTCTGTTTGCCCCTTCACATGGCAGGAGATTGAATTTGGTTATGTTCCTGGGAGCTTTCGACTTCTCAAATAGACAAGGTCTCTTATCAAAAGGGTTCAAGGCTCGGGCCTAAGCACACCAATCAATACTTGCTTTATCTTTAAACTCTAATACTGCCCTCACTGATTTAGATCTTCTCGTTGTAGAGCTCAGCTCAGGCTGATAATGCTGCTGGGTGTAAGATGGAGCATTTCAGCTCAGACTGGGATTTCTCATGTTGTTCCACCCAGGACTAGGCAGCATTCACCAACTGGGATTTTAGGTTGCTGTGTGAGGATGTTTCACCCCTTCTTCTAAGTTCACAGTGAATTACAGTGATTTTTATATGTGTTTTTTGGAATATTCCATCGCCTTCCAAAACCCTAAAGTAATCATTAACAGTCTGATTTTTCACATGTGCTTCCAGGGTAACCACAGGCGAAGGTGAATGCCAGGTCTGTTCTCTGGCAGCAGAACACTGCTGGAAATGGATCCATTGGTTCCATAGGCAGAGTACATTTCTCAGTGCTGAAGTTCTTGCATTGAGACCTGGCTGGCCACTTACGAGGGGAATAATTGAGTTAGCATCTTCAAAATTCGTGTCTTAAGGCAGGAAAAGGTGTTCGTTAGCTCAGTAGATGTATTTACTAATGCAATCATGAAGCAGCTTCCTAAGTGTACTTTGTGAAGACCAGAGGAAAGAAATTCCTCTTAACATTCCTCCAACTTTCTTACATCTAATGAAAGGCTCTGTAATTTAGTGCCTTTCTCAAAAGCATAATTCATCATGGAAGAAAACTGAAAAATAAAAGTGACCTTTTTGAAAGGTCAGTTCATGTTTATGCGTCAGAAACACTCAGTTTCTGACCATGAGTACAGGTTTGGAGCAAGACAAGGCTGTCCTAAAATAGCATTCCATTAATCGTTTAATCAGCCCCTGCTTGTTGCAGATTTGACATATTCTGTAGACAAATCAGGTCAGAGGTAACAAGTGATTCAAAGAAACATATAAAAACCCTACTGAACTGTGGAAAACATTCTTCTTACAAGAAGAAATCTGAAACCAAAGCAAACTTCTTCAATCTGGAAAATTAATAACCTGACGAGCTTTCACAGGCACCCTAAAGGCCCAAGATTCCTGGATTCTCACCCATCTGCTTAAGATTCCCCAAGAAATATGTCAGCCTTTATTTTTCTCCTTCATTTCTTTGTTAGCACGTGCCTGTTGTGGAAGTGACCTTTGCTCCCTCTTTGCCTGCAGGACTTCAGTCAGGCCCTGTATCCCACCCCAGAAATGCTCCCTCAGGGAAGGGCCCTGGTGGCCGTGGCAGCCTCCCTGCAGCCAGCAGGAACAGGTTAAAACTCGGTGTTAGAGCCTCTCTGGAGCATCCTCCTCTCTCTGGGAGCAGGAACAGAATGGAGGGTGGATGTAGGCCAGAGCAGGATCAGAGAGGCTGCCTGGGCCGTTGCACACTCTACGTTGACATGGTGATTTCAGGAGACAAGCCCTGAGGACAGTGTCTGTGGGGTTACGGAGATCCAAGAGGAGGAATGGTCATGTAGGATTTTATTCATGCATTGTTTCCAGCAGTAGGGAAGGGTCCACATCTCTGCTCTCTGCCTAAATGCCCACCAGCTGATTTCTCTCCCCTGCGTGCCAGCCCCGGCCAAGCTTTCCCCTCTCAGTTTTGCCTCCAAATGCTTCTGCTGCACCCCCATGATTTCTGTTCCAGGCACCTGAACTCTGTCAACTCTCCAGTTTAATTTCCCAAATGAGAAATGAGCTGGCAGCCCGAGGTGCAGCTGAGGAACAGACAATTCCCAAGGGCTGCTGTTGAAATGGGGAAGGTGCACAGTCATTTCTCCTGACCATCAGCGCTGAGCGATGGTGGCACAGAGCAGGAAGCCTTTTGCATCTCGTGCATGGCAGAGCAGTGTTGTTATTCTGGCTGCATAGCTTGGCTTGTTATTGAGCACATGCTTTGCAGATTAGCCTGTTTGTATAGCCAATCGAACATGTGCTCCATTAAAAATTAAAACATCCTGTTTTAAGGATGGAGCAGGAGACATCAGCTGCCACTGTGTAGCAGACATGGAAAGCCCCCAGAGCCCATTACCATAGGTTACAGCAAATGTTAATCAGTGCCAATGCAGTTAAATAATGCAGTTCGTGCAGATGGCAGCTACTACATCTACTCACAGATGTGTCCTCGAGTCCCTGAGGTTGCTGTATCACAGGAGTTGTCGGGAACAGTCAGATCCGATGCTGACTGTAGGTATCACCTTTGTGTTTATGCCACAGACACCAGCCAGAGGAAAGGCAGCCATGCCTGGGACTGAGGAACGAGGTCAGAAACACACCAGAGGGTAGCACGAGGCTGGACATGAAGTCAAATCAAACAATAAGGAGATCTGTGCCCTTCACAAGCTGGTGCTTTTTTGGGTTTTTTTGCCAGGCATGTTTACCTTCTGCACATACAAAGCAGTGTCTTGCCGTCACTAAAGACCTGGATCCACAGCTTTTGAACTGTAGATATTTGTGATCACTGCATATCATTATAGCCATTCCATGCGTACAGGAGGGCAGAGAAGAGGTTCTCAGCCTGCACCAGTCAGACTTTATTTGGGATTTTTGTATCCTTCCCCATCTCAGCAGAACCGATTCTGCAGCTGGAGCCCTGTTCACAGCAGTCTCTAGGTCACACACAGTACAGGTGTTCTCTGCCAGCTTGCCATATTGTCCTACCTCAGGAGGAGTAATTTATTTACCTTTTCAGCTGTTTATGCTCAGGATGCATGTTTATGAAAAGGAGTGTGCAAATCTATATGACATGCAAGAGTTTGCAGATGAAAGTTGTGCTATAAGTATAAATATTGTTTCTAAGATGTGTCATGCTGTTCAGGAGGTAGTAAGAGGAAAAAACATTGCAAGTCAAGAAGCTAAAAAGCATTTCTTTTTTCACATCTTAGGGCACCCTTCATCATCTATTTGTATTTCAGGTCTGTATCACTGGTGAATGTTCTTTATCCCAAATCTGGGGATTTGTTTTAAAAAAGCTTGTCTCCTTTTTTAAAAAAGGTTCTGTCAGTGTATATTGTGTTCTGGTGGAGTAGCTTGAAAAATGCAAAATTTTAATCAGTAAACACTTGAGTTTTTCTCAGCTTTTGCTTAGTTCACTGATGACATGATCATTGGAGATCAGTGTTCTAAAACACATAGATCCGAGGTTTCCTCATTTTCTGATGACTTTGACATTACTCTGAGTGCAAGTGTCATGTCTACAACACCCAGCATTTGGTGCTCTTTGTTGCAATGGCTCCATTTGTGTTTTCTGTGGAAGATGAGCTCCAAACCAGCCATCTGCAGTGAGCCTCAGTGGAGACATTTGCTTGTTACAACTGTGATTTCTTGAACCTGCCATAAGACTGTCACACTCCACCCATCCCATCCCACTGGATGGCACACCAAGCCTGCATCCCATCGCTTGTAAAGAGCTATTGGCAGCGTTGGGAATTGCGCAAGTGCAAGGAGGTTGGTAGAGAGATCTGAGAGCATAATACATTTTGGTTATTTAAATTTAGTTCTCAAGGCTATAAAATGGGACTTGAGACTCAGGGGACTCATTTTTTCCTCAGTAGTTTCATCTTTTAACCATTAATTGTCAGCTAGGCAGTGTGGGATGAGCGTTCTGCTGTGACCATGCTTCTGTCAATTAATAATGGAACGTATCCAAAGTTTATCTGTAGCAATCATTCATACCATCTGGCAATACAAATTAGATGATTTTGAAGGCAGTCTACAAACAGGCATGTTGTTCTAGGGACTGCCATAATTATATCTATCAAATAGAGAGAGGAAAAAATGTATTTAATGCATTTTTAAATAGCGATTTGAGATCAATATCCCCTGAGAGCGAGCCGGTTCCCAGAGAACAGGGGCAGCAGCACATTTTCGTAGCCTTCCCGTGTGCGTGTGTCAGCAATGCTCCCAATGAGAACCAGCCATTTTGGGGAATGAGCAGGGGATTATTTTTCTTGCCCATTCTGGCCCTGGCCTCATTCCCAAGCCTGACAACGGCGGTGCCAATTAGTGACAGACTGGGGACTGGCCAGAGATGACAACGAAGCACTCACAGGACAGACAGAAATGTTTTAAATGAGCTGCTGGATCAAAGGGAAGGGAAGGAGCCGTTTGGGCAGCGGGCAGCAGTCCCACTTCACTCTGCGATGTTTGCGGCCTGCTTGGCGCCGCCGAGCTCCCAGCCTGGCCCATCCTCCCCCACAGGTGCCATGGAGCCATGCTTGGTTTCCCCACAATCATGGGGCGTCCTGAGCTGGCAGGGACCCACAGGAATATTGAGTCCAGCCGCTTGGCGCTGTTTCCCACACAGGCAGAGCTGTCAGGGCAGTGTCGTGGCCGTGGCTGCCCTCAGGGGAAGCAGCAGCAGCTGGGGCTCCTTGCCTGCACCGCTGTGCCCTCGCTGGCCTCAGACACCCCCAGGGTTGGATTGGTGCTGTGGGCATGTCTTTTACAGCTCCTTCCCCAAAACGGCCTCAGCTGGGGAGTCCCTGCAGAGATGTGTCTGTGGCTCCCGGCTCTGGCCATGTCTGCCCCTCAGGAGCTCTCTCCCTTGCACAGGGATGGACGGCGGTGCCTCCTCCTGAGCAATGGCCGCAGTGACCCTGCCCTGGGCCCGGCTCAGGGAATCACCTGAAGCCGCCACACTCACCCGCGCTGGTCTCTCCGTCTCATTGCCACTCTATCAGATGGAACATCAAAGACCTGGAAGTGAAAGAAATGTGAAATATAGTTTATTCTCGTAATTATAGATGAGGAGTTGTAACTGCATCTGTGCACTTCTCAGTAAAGCAGCTGTTCTGCCCTTAGAAGGATATTTATAGACTATTGAAGGTAAACAATCCTGGCTTATTTCATATTGCAACTACATTTGCACTGAGTTTAGCTGCAATTTGATAAAACAAGCTGCTGACATGTCAGCTTTACTGATACAAGATAGTTTTTCCTTGCTATTTCGGCTAAATAGTCTCTGCCTAGTCTTCAGATGAACTGTTTTGATATTAGTAGGTTCTTTTGAGTTTCAGTAGAGGAGTGAATTGGTATAATATGCAAACCCATCCTCAATCTCTGAGTCATCAGCTTACAGCCTCCCTCATACAGTTTGAGGTGACTATTTGATTTTGGGGTTTTTTTGCTCTCTCAGTATTTATTCCCTGCCAATTTTCAATGCTCTGTAAATGGTTCAACATCAGAATTTTGCTATGTGTGATGAATTTCAGTGTTTAAAGCTCATAGGGCATTTGCAGCAGTTTAGTCAGTAGTTGATGAGTTATCCCAGTCTTTCACTGGTGTTTTGCTGCTGCTCTCCCAAGTGTGTGGTTGACTGTGATGGCATTTAGCTGGTAGACCAGCCTGTATCACAGTTATTACTGTATGGATACAGTAATGTTCAGGTCTACTTTAAAATTAATTTTAGTGCTTCTTAGCTGATGTGAACTGAGAGCAATATTTCTGAAGCAATTTTTTTTTTTACCTGATGAAAACCTATGGCAATTGGAAATTTATCTTGGATTTAACATATGCAATGGCTGAAGAAGTATAAACTGGAGACAGTTCAGTGGGTGAGTGCAGGAATGAGTAAAACTGCTTGGGAGCTGCTGTTGCTGCCCAGTTGGATCTCAGGGAAAGGCTCTTCCCCCAGAGGGTGCTGGGCACTGCCCAGGCTCCCCAGGGAATGGTCCCAGCGCCGAGGCTGCCAGAGCTCCAGGAGTGTTTGGGCAGCACTGCCAGGGATGCCCAGGGTGGGGCTGTTGGGGTGTCTGGGCACGGCTGGGGCTGGACTGGGTGATCCCTGGGGGTCCCTTCAGCTCAGTGGCTCAGTGGCTCTGTGGCTCAGTGACTGTGGCTCAGTGGCTCTGTGGCTCTCTGACTCTGTGGCTCTGTGGCTCAGTGGCTCTGTGGCTCTGTGCTGGGTAAGATGTGCTGAGCTGTGGTTGCAGCCTTGCCCCGGGGAGCTGCTGAGCCCGGTGCTGACCCGGAGCACCCTCTCTCCAGTGAGAAAGCTGCAGTATCCATGGCAAAGGTATTTTAGAAAAACCTGGGGACAAAGCAGCTGAACAGATTTAACTTCCCTCCCTCTACAACGTGCAGGTGCCTGTTCTATTTAGGGCCTTGATCCAGTATCACTGAAGTCAATTACAACCTCTTTGCTGGTTTCCGTCAGCCGTGAATCGAGCGCTAAAATCGTATGAAACGTTCATTGTTGTGTGCTGAGCCTCATTTCTGAGGAGGTGGAGCCGCTCCATGATTCTACATATGAGTGGTAAATGCCTCCTATGTCTCCTCTGGTGTCAGCCTTCACGCCTTGCCATGTGTTTTACAACCAGTAACAAAAGCAGGCTGGAAATGGGCCCTATATTGAGCTTGTTTGTGCTGATGTTCATCGCATGCCTTTTGGGAGGGGTTTTCATGGCTTTTTGGAGTTGGGGATTTAAAGGGAAACCAAACTGGTCTTGTGGAAAGCATTCCCTTCCCTTGGTTCCCCTTAAGCAGAGTAGTTAGTCTGCATCTGTTTCTGCTTCCTATTTCCTCAAAAANAAAAAAAAAAAAAAAAAAAAAAAAAAAAAAAAAAAAAAGAAAATCAGTAATTTCAGTTTGCCAGTAGCACTTCTGCAGCCCTGAAAGTGTGATATTAAGCAACTTAATTTTATTAGGTCAAGCCTAATGTGACCTAGCTTGCTGCTAAGAAAAGCTAGTTGTAATAATTCAGAGATGTCACTGCAAAGCTCAGGTTTTTTAAAAAACTTTATTTTCCTTCAATTAGTTTAAAAATAAAACCACGTATTTATGTAATATATAATATATAAAAACTTATATCTGGGTGTATATGTTTGCATGCATTTTATACATAAAATTTTATTGATTTAATTTAAATGGATCTTTATTTTTAAAATTTTTTATATATATGCAAATGCAGTCTTTACATGGGTGGACACTGGAACATGCAGTGCCAGGAGCCTGTCAGTGTACTAGTTAGTGGTTTAAATTCACATCTCAAAACAAACTCCCTGTGTGCAGCAGGGAACCTCCCAGGTGTGTGTCTGAGTCCAGGTGGACTCAGTGAGAATATCTTTTTGAGCAGGGTCACCAAAAGAGGAGCTTCATAAGTGACTCTTCTACCTGAAGAACGTAGAATCCTCTCCTGTACAGGTGTGTTTTAAGCACCATTTACAAGCTTTAAGATACAATCAAATGACAAGAAAAAAAAATCTCTTTCTCCTGGTAGAAAGGCTGATTCTCAGATAATCTGTATTAGAGAGTTTTGGAGTTTAATTAAAAACTGCTCAAAACTTGGGCAAGGATTTCAAGATTTTGCTCTTTATTGGAATGTACACAGCAAAAGCATACATTCAAAAACCACATTGCACTGGGAATTCGCAGCTACAAGGTGACTTGTCAGGGATGATGGATTCCTTAAAATCCCTCCTATTCTTTCATCAGCAAAATAGCTCTTAAGTTTTTAAGGTATTCATCTGCTCTGTGCCTGGCACTGGTGTGCTAATAGGTGCAAAGGTTTAACTGTTTTCCACTCTTTAAGCATCGCTGTCTTTATCTTCAGAGCTAGCTCAGTGTGTCTGAAGTCCTGGAAAGCAGGTGATTGATCAAGGAATTTAGGAAACAGCTCCCTTGATAAAGCCAGGGAGGATATTTCCTAAGAGGGGCAGTGGGAGTGAGGAAAGCAGGAAACTTACTTAACAAGCAAGGCTTGGGTTGGGTAATCTGCATAATACATCCAGTGGCATTAAGTCTGTCATCTCTGCATTGCACCCCTGGTTCGGGTTCTGCACGAGCTGTCTTTCACTGTCGGTTCTAATAAAGAGCCTTGGTCAGCTCCAATTCCCTGGGAGCACAGAGTTATGTTTTGTGAACTACATGTGCCTGAGGCCTCTCATGCATGATTTAAACTGCTTTGTAAATGTCAATAGGTGGAAAAGCATTAGATCCCTTGTAGATTTCTCCAAATCCTCAAAGATGTGTACACCATGTATAAACCATGCTACAGTTTCAAGGCCACGGCAATCTCTACACTCGCCTAACTGGGGGTTTAAGGTATTGCCAGGAGCAAGATATCTGTGTATACATGATTTGATCCAGCTGGCCAATGAGACCCTTTATTAAGAAAACCTTTGCTCCCACGGAAAGTCCCTTGTGATATTAAGTGGGCACACAGCATAAATGTTGAATGTCCTTCAAACTTTGTTGCTTTATGCTGTCTTTAAAAAAAAATAAAACAAAATGCATCACTGCTTTGTCTGTGGAGCCTGCCTCTAAATGGAGGACACAGGGAAGCTCACATTGCCCTGCACCTTGGGGCAGAGGTGGAAATAGGACTTTGTAGGTTAAGAAAGAAGTCAGCTTTTAATTAGGAGTGCGCTATCTGTTGGCAGAAGCCACTGAGTATCTGAAATAAATAAGGATCTGTTGCTAATGAGAAACGGTGGGGTCTCAGATGGCTCTGGGGACTGGCAATGTAGGTCAGTGGTTTGCAGCTGTCACCATCTGACGCTGGCCTGACCTGCGTGGAAGGAGCCCACTGCGGGCCAGCCCTGTTCCCAGCAGGGCCCAGCAGAGCTCAGGACAGGCCTGGCAGAGACTTTGCTTTGCCAGGATCCTGGGGGCAGGACTGTGCCCAGCCCAGGCACAGCTCCTGCAGCTCAGCTCAGCGTGTGCTGCGGACAGGGGCAGGACAGTGCTGCGTTTGCTGACACGAGGAGGGGGCAGCTGCCCGGGGCTGTCACTCAGGACCATCTCATCAGTGCTAAATTAGCTGAGAATAACACACTGATAGAAGAATTCAGCTCCTACTGAAATCCATCACTGTGGCCAAGGGTGAGCATGACACTTGGGTACCACTAGATCGCTATTTTGAAACTTATGGGCTGGAAAGATGTTGATTTGTTCTTCAGTTTAGGGAATAAATATCATCTCCATCCTATTTTCAAATTCATGGGGAAAAGATCCATGCCCAGCTTTAAATGACAGAGGCCTCATCTCTGGCTCAGAAGTCCTTGAGCCTGCAGGAAGTGTGTGGAGTTTGTGCTGTGAGGGGTGTGCTTCTGATTTCCCTGAAGGAGACAGGGAATTGAGCTGGTTGCCTTCATGTGTCACCAATTTGACTGACTCATCTGAGCTTCTTTTTAAGTGAACAGTCACATTTATGTACCTTGAGTTATCTAGGGTGGGCTTTTTCTCTTTTCTTGGCAATGTGAAAATATGTTCTTTGCATCCAGTTCGTTACGTTCCATCATTTATCCTTTATTTTCAATTTAAAGAGTTAATCTGTGCAGTTGAATTCATGCTTTGTGCTTTCAGTTGTTCTTGCTGCTGTACGATGGCAGCGTGTCTTTTCCTGGAGGGGGAACACAACAGCTCAAGCCACCCTCAGCCAGTGGAATCAGCCATGGTCAAGGCTTGAGCCAGGTGTTGTGGGCCAGAGCAAGAGTCCAGCTGGCACTGACCTGGTTAGGAAGAAGATCAAGCATGGTCCTGTTTCTCTTTGCTGGTTAAAGATCAAGCATGGTCCTGTTTCTCTTCGCTGGTTGTCCATGGTCAAAAAGCTGCATCTCATCACCAGAAGCTGAGTAGGCTGAGAGCAGCAGGTGCCCCTTCCCAATTGCAGAGGCTCTCACTTTATCACAAGTTATCTCCTGGTTTTTACTGCAAAAGGGACCCAGGACTTCTCATGTCATTTGAGACCTTCCTGGACCTTTTTTGCCTGCAGAAGCCTCCGGTATTACCTGACAGTTCTGCAGTGGTGTGGAATCTCCCACAATATTCTCACCATCCTTGTTTCTATTGCCTTGGCTCATGATCCCGCTCCCCATTCCTCTGGGCTGTGTTTCCAAAGCTGTTTACAATTTTTCAGATATTCTATTTTTATCAGCAGGAACTTCTCAGAGTGCTGAATGGCTCCTCAGAGAGCTGATCCATTCTGCAGAGTGCTGACAGGTCTTTTGTAGCTCCTTGCCACACAGTAACCAAGCTTTGCCATCGCCTTGGCCTCTGGAAGCCACAGCTCCAACATGAACCCTTCAGGTTCTTTCAGAGCTCATCCATTCTGGCTGAAAGCTTGGTTCTCACATATGATAGGCATCAAATAGGCTCTCACTTTATCACAGCATCTGTCTGAGTGCTGGGATTCCCAGGGAACTGCTGGCTTTCCCCCTGCCTTCTGCACAGAGGTGCCTTTGGTTTCAGGTGACTTTGTGCTGTGGTGCTTTCAGCATCTCAAGGACTGAGAACTTAATGTCTTATTTCCCTGTGCAAACACAGGCAGTGCTGTTGCCAGGACAGTGACTCCCCTGCCCACAGAGCTCCCCGTGTCTGTCCCTTTCATCATCGGGCAGCACTTCTGATCTCACAGGGACCATGTTCCACTGGTTTCAGAGACTAAACATTGCATTTGCTGCTCAATATTGGTTATCCTTCAGTGGCTCATGGAGACAAGTAAAACTGCTATTTATAGATTTACTTTCTGTCTCTCTAGTTCAGTGCAGCGAGTCCTGACACACTGTCCCAGTAATCTGATCAGCCATGCTGCTTTTAAATGCAGGGCTGGGCCTTGGCCTCTGTCAGGAGGTGACAGCTGTCAGATACAGATAGTAGGCTACAGATCCTGGCTGCTAAAACCCACTCATTCATTCCTGTTACAGATCATTGCCCACAGCTTGAAACCATGCTTTACAGTCCGCCGATTAGCTGGCAAGAGATCTACATACTGTATTAGCAAGGTCAGCCAGGGAGATAAAGGCTAAAACCTCAGCCCAGCTGAACTATTTTTAAGCTGATAGCCACATGCCCTGGCTGCTGGTTTGTTTTCTTCCCTGCCCCGTTATATCACACCAGGACAATTAGGGAAAAAAAAAACAGAAAAAGAGACACAGTCTTGTAGGTTTGTCCTTCTCTGTCACTCAGCCCAGCGGTGGTGGGACACAGATCTGTTGGAGATGTCACACACTCAGCCCACACTCGGAGACCTCATGGAATTCTACATTCCTTCTTGTTTCTTAAAGCAGGGCAGTTGGTTTTCCTGCAGGACACCATGATGAAG
>VZRF01007796.1:345950-405890 GCA_013396875.1 Vireo altiloquus
TCATTGATGCAGCTCCATGTACCCCATTCATAACACATCCCAAAACCCCACGGATTTAATTTTTAAAAGCACTTTTTTCAAAAATGGAAGCATTAAAGGGTTAGAACCATTAAAGGGCTTAGGAATGTTAGGAGATGAAATAATGGGGTTTTTAGTCTTGTTCTTCAATGCAAAGAAGAGCAGTGGTCCCTCATTTCTACATCACCAACAAATGCAGGAGCAATACAGTTTCATAGTTTATGGGATGGGTTTCCATCAGAATTTCATGATTTTTTCAGCTGAGTGACTCAGGGGTAAACAATATTTCTCCTTTTTTCTGTCCCAGAACCGAGCCTGAACTGAATCATGGAAAATGTCACAGAAATGACAGTTATGAATCGATGAGTAGTTAAGCAGAAATGCTCTTACAATTGCTCTGCTGTAACTCTTCAGGTATTCTTTCTTTGCTCTTCTGAGGGGGATTAGCCATCAGCTTTCTTTTTAGGGAGTATATGATAAGATGCATAAAAAACAAGCAAACCAATCTGGTCCAAGTTTTCTGCCAGGAATCTTTCAGTGCCCCATAATCTGCGATCCTGAGCCCAGGAATGGTGGGATCAGGAAATAGGGTTTGCATCGAGTTCCTCATGCCTGACTGAGCCCAGCCTAGGAATTAGATGTCAGTTGTAATTGCCCTTTGTCTGTGTGATCTGGCAATTGAGAGCAACAAGAAAACCAGAAAAGAACCTATAAATACACCCCCATCTCTGCTACTCTTGATAAAGTTTGAGTCATAACTGGACCTCTGATAAAGTATTAAAATAACAGAAGCTTGTACTGAAAAACATGGTTTTTTTCTCCTTGGGATCTTCTCCTGAGATGCTACAATTTGGTTTCACAATTAGATCACTTGCCAGCCCTGGGAACATTTACTGCTGCCGAGGTGATTATCAGGAGATTCAGGTGCTTGAAAAGTAGGGTGGACATCTTGTGGACAATTCAACAATTATTTTTAAAGCTCTGCTAATGCAACTGAGAGGCTGAGCTGCCTTCTTGGCATCTGCTGTTGAGTGTACTGTCGATTAGATATACAAGAGATGGGGCCAGGGGGAGTTTCAAATTCAACAGCCCAGGTATCAATTAAAGTTGGGTTATTTTCATATGTCACCGTTCTGACCCTTTAAACAGAGCAGCTATAGTGGAATCAGGATGTCTCTCTGACCCTATCCTATGCAAATGCACCGAGGCCAGAAGGACTGGAAAATCTACTGAATTTTAATGGGAGAAGTGTGTGATGCCCCTAACTCATTGACATTCTGAGTGGGTTTTTTCACTAATCCTCACACTCAGTAGGCACAACTTTCTTGATCTTGGTGCTTCTGCAGGGTGTGCAGGTCAAAAAGGCAGCTGAGATTGGCCAGAAGGAAGTCAGGCACTACGGCATGGAGGGATATATTTAGGTCCAATTAGAAATGGGCCTGAGCCATGAAATTCAGGTAAGAATCCAAAGTCTCCCAAAGTTGGAGTGATAATGATGGGTGAGCCATGCATTTGGGTCAGTCCTGTGGAGATACTGACCAGTGAGTTCATCCACAGCAAGAATTTCCCAAAGTGCCTTCCTGGGTTTACATTTTGAGGGATACTTTTGAAATATAGGAATATCAGGAAGGATATTTTGATATCAGGAAGGATATTTTGATATCAAGAAGGACTTGGTGAAGTTTAAGTACAGAGTTATCTGTGTGGTTCTTCTGCTTGGACGTCTCTTAACAAGTGACNAGAAGGACTTGGTGAAGTTTAAGTACAGAGTTATCTGTGTGGTTCTTCTGCCTGGACATCTCTTCACAAGTGACATGGAGAAGCAGCTCTGACATGAAGAATAACAAAAGAGAAGAATAAGAAGAATAACAAATTATTTTCTGCAGAGATTTTTCCAGCTATATTGTGTTCCCCTTGAAACAGGTAAAGTTGGTACCCTCCAGGCCTCCTTGTGGAGGTGGAATGATGATCAGTGTCCTCCTGGGCAGCAGACATCCAGTGAGACATGGTGACAGGCTGCTCCTCCCTTTAGAGCAAGAAGAGCTGTCCTGTTTAAGGGACTAATGCTGCATCTGGTGGCTCTGGAATGAATTCCTCTTGCTGTGGAGGGGGATGCAGGCAGTAGTGGGTTTGTGCTGTGGGTTTGTGCTGGGTTTTTTTCAACAGTGGGTTTATTCAGTGGTGGATTGAAGGGCAGCGTTCAGCACTGGAACATTAGAGAGCGAGGAAAGGGAGCTGTGCTGCAGAGATGGTTTTCATTCACTTGGCAGTTTGGTTTGGGTTTTTTTTGGTTTTTTTGTTGTGTTTTTTTTTTTTTTTTTAGTTGGCCCTGGCTGGTTTTGCCTTTTTTGCTCTTTTATTCCCAACAGCTTTAAAAATCTTAAATGTTTATGAATTTGGGCCACATAGTATTTAAATTCCCAAACAGAGACCCATTCTTCTCTCTAACAACCTCGTGACTTTCTAAGGTTGTCAGACGTGTTACTCTTTTTTTTTAAGGGGAGTTTTGTATATAGAACCTCAATTATTTCCTCATAAAGCGATTTTAAAATGATTCCCCAGTGAGTTTTAGGAAAGTGTGTCTAGACTTTTTTCTTTTTCTGCTTTATCCCAGTCTCCCCTTCCAGCCTGCCCCTATCATTTGGTAGGTTATGGATAGCTGAGGATTTGTTGTACTGCAATTTAATGCTGAGTGTGTGCTGTGACCTTTGGGGGGGCAGTCTGTTGGCAGTATCATTACAAATAAAGTACTAACAGATTTCAGATGTTTATAGATTCCAAACTGGATGCGGACGCCTGCAGTCGTTTATAAGCTCACCTCCCCAGATTTTCACATTTGACACCGAGGTGGTGGCGTGGCCCCTGCTCAGATGCCAGCTGAGAGCTTTCCTGAGCCCCCTGCAGCCCCAGGTGACCTCCCCTGGCTGCCCCTGCAGCCTGGCTGCTGTAGCAGCTGCAGCTGCAGGAGATAAAGCTGCAGGGCCTGCAAGGGCTGCCACGTGCACTGTGCCAGCTCACAGGTATTTGTTATTTCAGGTGGACACAGCCAACTACAAAGGCTTCAAAACCCTGGCCCACATTAGCCAGGCTGCTCTTGAGCTGAGGCAGACACTCAGACTCCAGCGTGGGGAGGGAGCCAAGCCATTAAGTTTGATTTGGGGGTAATTTTTACAACCCCAATCGGTGGCTGAAGTCAGGGGCTCTCCCTGGGCACAGCACCTCGTGCTGCTCGCTCGTGGCACAGGGCTGCTGCAGTGTGAGGGGGAATGGGGCCAGGGGGAGGCGAGTAAGCGACGTCTGAACCTCTGGCCTGTCTCAGCAGGACAGATTCGGTTGAGTGCAGAGCACACAGTCAGCCCACAGAGCTCCAATTCCCAGCTGGCTGGTGTTGTGCTGCCAGGCTCCGCTTCCCCAGCTGCTCCAGCCCTGGAGACAGGGCGCTCCTGGAGAGGGGCTCATCGTGGGAGGGAGGATTTGCATGGCAGGATGCTAAGACAGCCAGAGCTGTGGTTGGCTTTACTGCAGGAAGTGGATTAGGCAAATCCCTGAGACAGTGCAGAAATCCATTTTTCCAGGTGCTGAGGCTGAAGGAAACCTGTAATTAATAGTATCCCGATTTTTACTTAGTTAAGTCTTAGAGCGAGGTATCCTGGAGTTTATATTTTTAGCAGTCACTTTAAGAGAGGGTGGAGGAGGATAAGTGTGCATGGAGGGAGAGATTAATTTAAAATTGATAACCGCATGGCAGCACCACAGTTTTAACAAGCTCAAGGCCTGCCTGGCGCAGCCTGCTGTACTCGGGGGACTGCAGTTCAATTCTCCGTGCTGCCAGTTGAAATCAGAAATCACAACTGCAGTGATTAGCAGTGAATTTCCTGATCTTGGTGCCGCAGGCAAAGGAAGGAGGGGACTGGTTTTTTCCCTATCTCCAGCGAGGTTAACCCCTAGCAGGGGAGACAAAGGTAGGGAAAGGGAATCTGGGGCAGTTTACACCATTTAAACTTGTACATGCTGTTTAAAAAAAAAAATCAATGGCCATTAACAGCCCTGCCTGACTGGGGAGAAGTGCCCAGCAGCGTCTTAATTAATCTCATCGCTAATGGAGGAGCATCACTTCCAAATGCTTGTGCTACCCCTCTCCTCCCAACGGTGTAAGTCAGATCCACAAAGGCAGAATACAGATGGCAAAAACAGGGACTTGGATGTCAATCCAGAGTCATCCAAAACACTGTGTTTGCACCAGCGTAGCTGGGACCAAATTTGACTCTATTCACATCACCACCAAGTACCACCTCCTCTTGCTTTCCCTGTGTTTGTTCTTCAGGAATGGATGGACTGGAAACGGTGAAGCCCTGTTCTGTATTGTTAGATTCTGATTTATTTTTATTATTTGTCTGTATGAGATGACTCCACCTGATGAAAAGAAAGCTGCACTTGTGAGTGTGTGGTCAGGATGTGTGCACAGAGCCATCACACTGGTCCCTTGGTCCCTTTCCGAGTGTTGTTGCTGCTGAACGTGGCTTGTCTGGGTGCCTTGTAATGTAAAAGGAAGGAATTTTGGCTAATGCATGCAATAATATCAAATTGCAATCTGTAAAACTATTGCAATGTGCAGCAAGTTGGGGCCTCGTTTATCAACTCTCTTTGGCCTGGAAAATGAAAGCGTTTTGGTAGCTAGAGCAAGAAAAGGTATTGCTTCATGGATAATAGACAGTTTGGCCAGAAATTTCCTTCTAATCCAGGCCCTTGCCTGATGGAGAGGGCTGGAAATGATTTTGCTTGCTTGCCTCCTTGCTCCTTCCTGACCCTTCAGTGGGTCAAACCCAAGTGTTTTTTCAGCTGAGCTGCCAAAGCATGTGATGTGCAGAGGCTCCACGCTGGAATAATGTCTGTACTTGGGCTTTTGACTTCCCCATGGGGTGCCCAGCCCTGTGCCAGGGTCTGTCCACCTCTGACCATCTCCGGGGAAGTCAGACAAAGGTTGGTGTCCTATGGGGTGGGAGGTGCCTCTTCTCCGTGGGCAGCTGCTGGAAGTCCAGCACTGGCAGGGCTGCTGAGTGGCTCTGGAAGGTGTCCATGGGGTGTGGGGTCTCTCCTGCTGCACCAGGACACCTCTGACCACAAGAGCCTCAGCTGTGGCTCACTGGCCATCACTGGGTCTGGCACCGGCGAAGTTTCTCTCAGGTGAGTTGAAATTAGATTTCACAGGAAGGTCTGATGCAAGGTTTATGATAAGTCATGCTCTGGCTGGTCCCATGTCCAGGCTCTGTTCCCCAGCACTGCCTGCTTTTTCATGGGATTTTTGATTTCACCGTGAAAGCTTTTTATAAACTTTGTTTCTCAGATCAATAGAAGAAAGCTGAGCTAAATTATCTCCTTACCCATGAGTTTATCAGCTTTAGAAAGTCAACAACAGAGGTAAACTACAGTCAGTCAAGTGGATGGCAGCAGGGCTAGTCCCTTTGCTTGTTTTAGGGGATGATTGCTCATGTGGAAATTTTTAACATTAATATCCCCTCCACATAAATATACACAAATATATGTCTTACTGCTTTAACTATAGAAACTAAAATGGCTGCAGTAAACATCAAACCAGAGGTGCTGATATCTCTGAGACCTCCACGGGTGAACACCAACCTTTATTGCTTTAATGCTGTTCATTTTCAAGCCCATATATTGGCAGAGGTATGAAAGTTCAGTCTGGGCAAGGTGGCAAATCACATCTTGTTCCCTGCAAGACCCACTTGCTCCGCATTTTCTCTCCCTCCTCCCCCTCAGAGGCTCAGAGGCTCAGGGGGGTGGGAATGGGGCTGTGCTCAGTCCATCACACACTGGCTCTGCTGCTCCTTCCTCCACAGGCCTGGGACTCCTCACACTCTGCCCCTGCTCCAGCCTGGGGTCCCTCCCAGGGGAGTTCTCCAGGAACTGCTCCAGTGTGGATCCATTTATCCATGGGGTCAGTCCTGCCATGGGGTCAGTCCTTCAGGAACTGCCCCAGTGTGGATCCATTTATCCACGGGATCAGTCCTGCCATGGGGTCAGTCCTGCCAAGGGGTCAGTCCTTCAGGAACTGCCCCAGTGTGGATCCATTTATCCATGGGGTCAGTCCCTCCATGGGGTCAGTCCCTCCATGGGGTCAGTCCTTCAGGAACTGCCCCATTGTGAGTCCCCCAAGGGCTCACGAGTCCTTCCAGCAAACCTGCTCCAGGTGGGCTCCTCTCTCCACAGGGTCCCAGGCCCTGCCAGGACCCTGCTCCAGCAGGGGCTTCCCACAGGGTCAGAGCCTCTTCAGACCCCTCTGCTCTGCCCTGGGCTCCCCCTGGGGCTGCAGGTGGATCTCTGCTCCCCCATGGATCTCCCTGGGACCCCCATGGAGCTGGCTGCTCTTGGCTCCCTTGGACATGGGGGAAGCTTCCAGAAGCCACCCCTGCCACCCAAAGCTGGCCACACAAACCCCACACAGTCACTCATCCTTGCACATAAAAATCCCCAGACAACAATCTTTTAAACCTGGTCATGGACAGTTTCCCAGTGTGTTGGTCTCAGCACAGCTCTCCTGTCTTTGGTGTGACTCGAGGCCACCAAGCTGTCCCATGGAAAGCACAAAGAAACTTCTTTGAAGGTAAAAAGAACAAAATTCAAACTGATGTAATTTGAGTGCAGGATTTGGCCCATGGACTCCAGTTCTGGCTCCCCTGGCACTTGTAAGCTTTTTATTACTAATTAAAGTTGGTAAGTAGTCCCCCTCAGGGTGTTTTGGCTCATAAATGAAGGCCAACAAAGTATCTAATTTTGCTAAATAGAGTAATTTTTTATATGCCAACAGAGGGCTTTTGGTTAGATTTTGTTTTCCCTCTCCCCACTGTTATTTAGACGCAAAAGCTCCGATGTTTCCTATCCACACCAAGAAACAAAAGCAGCCCTTGTTTCTCACTCTTGTTTCCCTGTGCTGTTCCCTCAGGCCATACCTGCTCCAGGTCCCCCAGCATGGTCCCATGCCCATGGGTCCAACCCTGATTCTCACTGCTGACCCCACTGAGAGTCTTTGCTGGGAAAGATCTTATTTTGACACAGGAACGTCAAAATCCAGTCATGTGAAATTTTCAACCCTGAAATATTAAAAGTCATTAGCTTTTGTGTAATTGTACGTATCTGGCTTCTTATCAGAACGTTATTTTCTCCTTAGGCAGTTAAAACATGGTTTTCTTTCCCTTCCTAAAATCAAACCTGTTACAGTTTGATGAATGAAGCAGCAGAATTAAAAGTGTTTTAATAGCGTGAGCATTACAAGCCCCTCACTGACAGGGATTGTTATTGTGATAATCGTTTAAGAGAGCTGGAATTTGGAGAAGCTGTTTTGACCAGCCAGCAATGTGAAATATTTGGGATGAATTTCATCTCTGTAAAGACCAAAAGCCATTTAAAAAGCAGACTGGAGTCCTTTGATTTACATTTCTGATATTAAACAGAGAGCCGCTCTCCGTGTTTTTTTGCTACAGGGCATTGCTTCATTGCTAAGAAATAGGGCTATGGCAAGGATCCAATTCCTTAATGAACCAGCCTATCTGGAGCAAAACAGCTTTTCACACCATAATAAACAATGAACACCTTTTAGATAACAAATTCAATGGCAAAAATATTGCATTGTACATGTCAGAGCCCCATAATTTAATGGAAGCACTTGCTGCATTAGTGGTTTACATTAATTTTTAAAATTAATTTTGTTTGGCCTGCGGGGGAAATACTTTCTTTTTTGCTTCTGATATCCTGCAGCTCATTAACACTTTTTTACTACTGCTCTACAATACTGTCTGTAATCGTCCAATTTGTAGCTAGAGGCTCATTTTTTAACTAGAGAGAGAAGAAAAAAAATGGAGCTTTTACTGAAATAATAAATGAAGCTTCAACCACACTGAAAAATCAGCATCTCTAACAACAGCCAGAGTGCTGTGGCTTTCTGAGGATGTATTAATTAAACCCTGGATGGATTGTGAGCCTGCAATTTCTGGGTAGTTCCTTAGCCTGGGACAGGGAACTTCTCATGGCAATTCTGCCCTGCAGACATTGGCCAGGGAAGCAGAGTTCCTCCCTTCGCCATATGGAGAGCTCATTTTCTGGACACTGAGGGGCTTTAGCTGGAGCTCTCCTATATTGTCATTTCCCTGGGAATTGTGTGATATGGGTTTCAATTTAAAAAGTGATTGTGCTTATTCAGAGTTAGAGGAGCACAATGGCATTTTCACCTTGGAGCGCTGGAACGCTGCCCTGCCCAGCAAAACCAGACAGCCCAAATCCAACTGAGACAACTCCAGCACCAGCCCAATTCCCTGCTCCGTTCTCAGTTGTTAATTTAACAGTGGACTGGTTCTATCTGCCTGAATTAAGTGCCATGTGGGCAGCTGGTGCCCCATCCCAGCCTCTCTGCACACTCCACTGGGTCTCCCTGGCTGCAGTGGGGCTCAGTTGGAAGCAGCTCTGGAGATAAAACAAACCCCACTGAGCAGCAGGACTCTTGCACAGGGCCTGTCTCACCTGGCTGTCCTCAGCTGTTGGAGTCCAGGAAAGTTGGAAAGTTCCTCCTGTTGTTCTGAGGGGTCTGAGACCCCCCCCGAGCACCCCAGGGGGACACAGCCTTTGATCTGAGCCCCTGGAAAAAACTCCCAACACTCCTGCATGAATTGAAAGCATCGGAAGTGTGACACAAATTGTAGTTTAGTTTATCACAAGGTGAAAATTTATACTATAAGGTTTTGTAGTATATAGGTGTATAGAAAGGAAACATGGAGACTTTTGGGTGCTGTCCCTGGGTCCTTCTTTCTCCTTCTTCCCTCTCCATGTTCCACTCTGAAGAAGGCACAGAGTGATTGGTAAAATAGGTTTGAGGTAGAAGAAACGTGTTGGGAAGATTTGGTGGTTATTGGTAGAAAATAAAAAATAGTATACATTGTGATTAGTTATTGGATGGTAAGGTTTTAAAAACTTTCTGCACACAAGACCAGCAGCCATTGTAGCTCTGAAACTACAGTGACAAGCCAGGCACAGGCTGTGCTGTAAAATTGATAAGAAAACTAATAAACAACCCAAAAAACTGAGCAAAAAACTTCGTCTCCTTCATTCCTGATATGGGACTCTGATAAAGAAGAAAAACCTCACATTTAGTGGTCAAAAGACCTCACACTCAGCTGCTGCAGCTCCAGGGGGTTTAGCTGGTCCTCAGGGATGGACAGAAATGGTCCTGGAATGTCTCCCAGACATGGTCCCCAGGCCAGAAATGGTCTCCCAGTGAGAGAGGAGGGACTCTGCAGCAACTGGTGGTTTGCTGAGGCTGGTGGTGAAGGCTCAAGGTCTTTCTCACTCAGTGGCCCTGTCGCAGCAGACACTCGTGTGTGTCCTGGCACACGTTGGCTTTGTCACTACAGGTGCTCACAGGCACTCAGCCCTCCTGCCAGAAGAGAGGAATAACCATTCCAGGCTGGCAGGATTATTTCTGTCTCGCTAGCTGTCTGTCCCCTGTCACTGCACCATCCCAGTGCCTGTCAGGGCTTGTTTTCCACATTTTCGATATCATTTCACAGTTTTTTCAACACGAGTGCCCAAATGTCACTTGTGCAGTACCAGGCAGAATGAGTGAGCAATGAGAAATGTAGGTGTCGATGCTTGACCTCCACTGTGCTTTCACTTACTGAAAACAATGGCTGTGAATTCGGTGTATTTAAGCTGAGCTTTGTGTTTAATGTGAGGTGCTGGATTGCTGTAAGGGTGTAGTCCATTGAAATCCATTAGATTGTGCTCCTGGGCCAGTAGGACTGAGCTCTGCCATGCAGGAGGAATGCACAGGGTAGTTGGGATCGTGCTGTACAGGACAGTATCTGTAGATAGGAAATGGTGTGTAATTACAGGGGTGAGATCATCAGTTTATATAACTCGGTATGGCTTCACTGATGTCAGTGGAGTTGTGCCAATTTACACCAGCTGAATGAGACAAACACTTGCACAGATGTCCTGAGTGTCCCTGCTGGACGTGGTGGGAGTCCTGCCTGCAGCTGGGGCAGGCTGCTCCCCTGCCATGAGCCCCTCCAGCCCAGCAGCTGCCGGGGCTGCACACGGGGAGCACCTTGGCACCACTGCTGCAGGAACCCACAGCTCCCCTCGCTGGGAACTGAACGGCAGAAAGCTGGGAAGGGAAGTGTCACCACCTGGGCTTGCTCTGGGAAGTGAAACACCAATGGTTGGGCAGGTCAGGGAAGGGTGGTATGAAAATCTAATTCTTGCCAGCACTAGAAATCCCTGCCTTGAACAGGTAAATTCTCCTGTGAAATCAAGGGTGCTGCATGCGGAGCTACTTCAGCTGAATTTCTGTCACCATTTCTAGTTGAGGGAAAGGAATCATAGAATTACAGAAAGGTTTGGGTTGGAAGGGACCTTAAAGACCATCTTGGTCCAGCCCTCTTCCATGGGCAGGGACACCTCCCACTGTCCCAGGCTGCTCCCAGCCCCAATGTCCAGCCTGGCCTTGGGCACTGCCAGGGATCCAGGGGCAGCCACAGCTGCTCTGGGCACCCTGTGCCAGGGCCTGCCCTCCCTCCCAGGGAAGGATTTATTCCTAATACCCAATCTTGACTCCCCTCTTCCAGTCTGAAGCCATTCCGCCTTGTCCTGTCCCTCCATCCCTTGTCCCACATCCCTCTCCAGCTCTCTTGGAGCCCCTTTAGGCACTGGAAGGGTCTCTGAGGTCATCCTGGAGCCTTCTCTTGTCCAGGCTGATCAACCCCAGCTCCCCCAGGCTTTGCTGACAGGAGAGGAGCTCTGTCAGAGGTATGACTGGGATGTTTTCCTGGGGGAGGCAGTGGGGAAGCTGCTGCACAGGGAGGAGCTGGGGAAGGCGTTTGAGCACCAGTGCTAACACCAGGTGCTGAACAAACCAGAGGGGCTATTGTTGCCTTTCAGAAAGGCTATCTAATTTTTTTTTTTTTCATGGAACTTGTAGCCATTTTGAAGCTTTCATTTTCCATAATGTCACAGATAATCTTTTATCTGCTATCCAGTGGTGCCATTCTGACAGACATTTGCATCAAATGGGAAGACGCAGGCTGGAACTCTCTCAGGTGGGGAAACCAGCTTGATCTGAAAGGTTATTCCCTCTCGCTGGGTCTCAGGGCTTTGTTCTTGATTCACACTCGTTTCCCCCCATCTAAATGCAGGCATTTCTAGAGCTTTTTCTTTAGAGAAACCTTCAATTCGCAGATCTGAGCTTGTTCAAGCCTCTTCCTACATAGCAGTCAAAAACTTGTATTCACTGCAAATGATGAAGCTGCTTTGAAACTTTTGTTGAAGACTCTGTGTGCCTCCAGAATCCTTTCAGAACCTTTCCTACAGAGACACAGCAGCTTTCTTACTTTTTAAGGAGAGGAGACACTGATGAAGGAAGGAACTTAAGCAGCCCTAAGCCTTTTTGCAGTTGCATCTCTATCTACCACACGACCTGCCCACAAAGGTCCAGTGGGAGCAATGACCTTTAAAGATGTGGGCAGAATATGAGCTGAGTGTCTAAAAGTTAGCAAAGCAGAAAAACTGCATGACTGGAAATATGAAAATCAGTTCAATATTACCTCGGTTTTGTAATTCTTCACTTACGAGGTTATTAAGTGACAATATTAAAGGGTGAATTAACATCCATTTCACACGGAGAAATTCACTGATTGAAGGTTCTCCACCTAATAAACACAAATAAGTCTCCTTTTTAGAGCCTTGTTGTGTTCTTGTGTTATTTGAAAGTCATTCCAGCAGACTGACTAAGCAAAAGGATTCACTGCCCATCCCGAGCTTCCCAATCCCCCTCACGTCCCACCAGTGCTTTCAGCTCCCCAAAATTCCCCTGCTGCTGAGTCAGCCCTGGGCAGGAGCCTGGCATGGTGGTGCAGGGAAGCTGTGCTTGGGCACCCAGAAGCTGCTGCTGTCTTGCAGTGTGGCCAGGTCGTGCTCTGTGGGTTGGGGCTGGTATCCTCTGGTTCCATAGGGATGCAGCATGGCACACGCCTGCCTTTCCAGCAGAAATGATCCCAGCCTGTGTTTAACTTCTCTGGAACAAGCTCACAGGGACTCTGACTGCTCAGAGCTTCCCAGGGCAAAGCTCAGAGGTGTTCAGGGAGTGCTGGGTTTGGAGGCCTGTCCACCATGGAAATGTTCTCCTTTTTACATTAAAGTGCCCACCCCAGGCTCGGAAGGAGCTGGCATCCATTCCTGCCAGTAAAACTGAAGCATCCCAAGTTTGCCACATAAATATGCATCCCTGATCGGTGTGGGGGTTTTATTACACACACACACCTCGTTAATGGACTTGTTGTCATTTTAAAGTCCTGGATTAATAGGAAAGAACAGCATTTCCCCCTGTGGAAGCTGGATATAAAATTTCTTGAATACCAAAGTAATAATTTTGATTTTATTGTGAACTATTTTAATAGGCAAGGAAAAATGGGAAGGGGTTAGGAATTAATTATTTCCTCTTCTGACATCCCAACCTCTTCCTCCCTTCTAAACATTTTCTGCAAGGAGCAAATTTTGAATTACAACACTGATACTGTGTAGGAACCTCTGTTCTTAACCCTGCAGCCACAGGGTGCAGAAGAGGGAAGCATCAGTGCTCCAACTCAGGATTCAGGGGGTTGGAAATTGTTTCCGAGTGTTTCTAGGTGAGTGTCTCTGGGTGCTGTATTGTTTATGAGCAGGAAAACTAGCTGTGCCAGGCATGGAAATCCCCAGGGAAGATCTGATCTGGCCACACATGAAACAGGATTTGGTTCCCAGAGGTTTGTGCTGGTGGTATGTGTGTTATGCACTGATCATTAAAGGAAAGCTTCACGTTAGAATTTGTGGGTTTGGGGATAGGCCATGAGTAACTGTGAGGAATTTGGAGTCACATTTGTTCCTGCTGTGGTTTAAATCCAGGTTAACTCTGTCCCAGCAATGGAGTTTCCAGGACTAAGAGAGTCCCTGTGCAGGGAAGAGCCACCAACACCCACGACCACGAGTGTCCCACTGCCCGGCCAGGTCCCACTGCCCCCACCCCATCCTCTGCTGGGTGTCCAGGTCCTCACTTTGCATTTTCAAACTGCTCCTTTCAACTGTGAGGGGACTCTGTTTGGAGGAATTGTCCTTCTTTGAGGGAAAACCAAGGCTTTCCCATAACCATGTGAGTGTGGGCACAGAGGCCATGAGAAAAGTGCTGCTCCAGGGGGATTTGCAGTGGGATAACAGGAGCCAGCTGTGCCCCCTTACCCTGGTGCTGTGGCTGTCCTTTGGCCCAGCCAAAAGTGTCATCAGGAGTTTCTGGCACCTGTTTGTGGGGTGGGGAGGGTGTGAGCTGGGCAACAGCAGCAACCCCAGGGCAGGGAGCTCCTGGGAGCAGTGGGGCTGGAACAGGGTGAGAACAGTGTGGGGCAGGCTGGGAGGATGCTGTGCTCCCAGGGTCCAGCATCCCAGGGGATTCCCAGCACCCAGCCCTACCCTGTGCAAGGATTTGGGATTGTTGCCCAGGCCAGAGCAGGATCTGACCCAGGACAGGGGGTGAGGCCTCTCCCCAGCCACTGCTGCCTCATCACTTGGCAGGTACTGCCACAGAACTTTATGGCAGTATCTGTTTTGCACATACCTCCTAATAGCATTGTAGCAGTTATTAACTAGGAAAGCAATTGCTAATTAGGGGCTCGGTAATACATGCAAGTCTGTCATCCTGATGGAATGGCACTGCTGCTGCTGGTGATAAAAACATTGGAGGTGCTTTAAGTTCTTCAGTTTAATTAAGAGTTTGTGTAATTATAGCGCTGTTTTGCCGTGTTTTATCTAAGATGGACAAGAGAGCTGGAGTAAGGTCCAGTGTGCTGAGAAAGTGGATGTTTTTTGTCGTGTTAAGTGATGTGGAGTCACAGCTGAAAGGGAAATAGTGGTGGAATTTGGAGAGGAATTGCACAGCCTATGGACATTGCTTGGAGATGTAGGCAAGGAGTTTGCTTTCTAAATTCATGATCTGAAGAGGGGTGGTGACAAAAATTCCTTTCTGGAGAGACTTTCCCTTTTTTTTAACCCATAGCTACTTGTGACTTTTTAACAGAATATTTAAACTTTACAAGCACAGGTGAGGTGGGCACAATCTTCTCTTTCACTTGTTTGCCCAGGGTGACAAATATTTCACCCCTGCAAGGTGGTGTCAGGGACAAACCTTCCATGGCTGAGCTTGGGGGAGAGCAGTGGGGCCTGGGGAATGTCAGGGTGTGGGTCACAGCCCAAAAACCAGCTGAAAGGTTTGTTTTGTTTGCCTTTTATGGCCTGAAGAAGAAGTTGGGGGTTGGAAAGAGTCAGAACTCTTTCATCAAAGCTGGTTTTCTGCAAACCTCATCTGCAGTCCATGAGCTGTGTGTGTTTAATTCTGTCTGGGTGCGTGGAAGCTCCTGTGTATTACACTGACTCACAATGCCAAGAACACTAGCCAGGGGTACCCACAATATTAGTAACCTCAAATTACAATCACTTACTTTTACAGCTCTTTTTAATAGTATTTTACCATCCATATTGCAAGTTTTCCAGTTTGTACCACTTATTGATAAATGTTTCATAAGCTCCTGTGGCTCTCCATGCCAGAGGTGCCTCATTGCCCTGCTTGTGTATTCCATGTGAGCAAGTGAAAATGGGAACCTTGTGGGACAGAGAGGCTTTCTGAACTATAAATCATTATTGCTAATGATGATGCAGAAGCAGATACCTAATAACAGCTTGAGGAGTTTGTTCAGTCCTATTAAGTGGAAAGTCTTGGCCTCTTGGGCTCAGCCTCTCGGAACAAAGTTTTAAATAACCAGCTGATGACGCAGTGGCTCAGAATAAAAAGTAAATCTGTGCTTTTAGGTTCTGCTCTGGTCTGTGGAGTTGGATTCTGTCAGAAGTGGAGCAGTGAAATTTAGCAAAGCATGTGACACCTGCATAATGAACAAGTGGCCTCTGAGAAATAAGTCTGTGTTAACCTGATTTTAATAAGACAGCAACAGCAGAGCCCAGGACAGCGTGAAGAACAAAAGGAAAGGCTTTCCCACCTCAAATATAAGGGATTGAAAACCTAGAGAGAGAGAGAACATGCTTCAGTACCATGGAACTGGAAGTGTTGGATTATCCTTAGAGTTCATTATCCTTGAGTATAGTAATTGTAGTGCAGAAACTAATGGCACGTAAATATTTTCTCTCTTTGAAGGAAGTGTGTGGTTTAAACCCATTTTTTGACTAACAGGTGGTATCAGAGTTGAAACAAATATAGGAGGTTCTCATGATTAAAGTGACTTTTCTATATCCTGTCTGGACCTCAGAAGTGAACAGGATTGCATTTTGCTGTCAACATCTGAGAGCTATTACTAAATCACAAATGTTCCGTGTTGGGGTTCAGGAATTATATCTGAGACTTAGATGGGATATGGGGAAGGAATTGTTCCCTGGGAGGGTGGGCAGGCCCTGGCACAGGGTGCCCAGAGAAGCTGTGGCTGCCCCTGGATCCCTGGCAGTACCCAAGGCCAGGCTGGACACTGGGGCTGGGAGCAGCCTGGCACAGTGGGAGGTGTCCCTGCCATGGCAGGGGTGGGATGAGATGAACTTTAAGGTCCTTCCAACCCAAACCATTCTGGGATTCTGTGACAACCATCTTGGGAACTGCTGCTTGAGTTACCACTGGATAGGTGATAAGACACCTGTGGAGCTGAGGAATGTTACTTGACAATGTGTGTTGTGTCATGTTGAAACAGTGTTATATTTTTTAAATGTGCAAAATTGATACAAATTACTGCTGGCCTCTTATCCCTTCGCTGTGCTGAAAGTTAATCTGTGTGGCTGGCAGCACAGTGAAGGCGGACAGCAGCCACAGTTACCATAACCAGCCATCTGAAGTCTCTGATCCCGAAAGGAAAGGTGATTTTTGCAGGAAGGTCCAATAAACTCATGGAATTTAAGAGCAAGAGGTGCCCCTGGTACAGGCTGGTGCCACCTGGGCTAAGACTTTCCATTATTATGTGCCCTCTAAAGAGCTCACAAAAGTAACTTGTTGCAGCCCAAGCTCAGAATCTGTGGCCATCCCTGTGCTGGTACCTCCCTACCTGAATCCCTGCTGGGCCCAGGGGATGCTCCCTGGGTAGCAGGAGCTCCCAGCTAAGGGTGGCAGCCCCTGTCTGTCCTGGGGGAGCCTGGGCAGTTCTCTGTGACAGCACTGAGCCACTCCCAGCGCGTCCCTTCCAGCTGCTCACGGGATGAATCTGTCACATCAGCCCGAGTGTAAGGCTTAACTTATGTCCCTGGATGAAAGAATTAAAGAGCTTGTCTGGGCTCTGAGTTAAGGGCTCCTGTGTGTTGATAGGACTTGAGTTATTTAAGTTCACTCTGCAGTGAAACAACCCCCAAGGGACTGTCAGCTCAAGAACACCCACTAACCACAGCTTGTCATGTTGCTGCACGGAGGGAGGAGTGAGCTTTTAAGTAATTAGTGCCCAAAGCATTCACTGCTTTGTAGGTCAAAAGCAAAACCTTAATTCTACCAGAAAACTAATCAGAAGGCAACACAGATTTCGGAGCAGGGCTGCAATCAGCTTTCCCTGTGACACACCACTTAATGAGTAGGCAGCAGCCTTTTCCTCCTGCTCAAATTTCCAACTGACCCACTGAGAGCATGTTGTTGTAGCCTTAATCACCAGGTGACAAAGGTAAGGATATCCACGATGGGTCCAGGATCTAAAATGGATGATTGGGCCTGTATTGCAGAATTGAAATAGCAAAGTTCATCCTGGCCTCCAAGGTGTGCAATTGGGTGGCTGCCAATTGTCTAGGGAATCGAAGGTAAATAGGAAGAATGTAGCTCATGCAGCAGAAAAGCTGTCTGAATTTCTGTTCTCCCATGAATATATGCCTGGATGGTCTCTTGGGACAGATCCTTGGGGACAAAACACAAGGAAAGGTCTGTGGTGCCCTTTGGTTCCTGGCAGGACCCCAATCCTTATCCGCAACCTTGAGTGTGGGTACAAAGATAACAGTGGAGTTTCCTTCTTCAGGCACTTGAGGAGATCCTCAGTATCTCCTCTGGAAGTGGTTGCGTGCGTTTTTACAGGAGTTGAGCATGGCTCCCACCATCCTGTAAAGCCTGAGGATTAATTAAGCCATTTTAATCGCGCGCTCTTGCGTGCGGTTAAAGCGCAACGGGAGTAGAAGGAGAGAAGGAGTGATGTATTCACTTACCCTGCTCACCCTACCATACACTGCTGGGTGTACTGGGAAAGATAAGGAGCAATGTTAAACACAACATTAAAATAATTATGTTCATTATAATGCAGGTTGTCAGATGCTTGTGTCAGTCTCAGTGAAAAATAAACTTCTGCTGTCCTCGTGGTGTATTTTTTCATGATGCAGGAGGAAATGCAGAGCTTGAATTGTGTTTCTCATGTTTCCTGGAATCTCAAACTTCCCTTTCATGTGTTTGATGTGTTTTCTGAATTTCTTGTGAGCAGTGAGAAGATGCAGAAAAATGAAATGGTACAAAGATATTTCTAAGGCAATATTTTTCAGCTGTGTTGAGGAGAGAGAAGACAAGAGGGGTGGGTCAGACAAAATCCTGCAAGGAAATGTGCTTTGAGGTACTTGCTTTCTGTGGGATCCAGAGCTGGGAGGAGCTTGTACACATGTGAATAAACCAGATTTTTTTAATGTAGTTTCTGGCACAGCAGGCAAACAGACATGACTGCCAAGTTAGCATGTACAGCAAGTATCCTTGCAGGAATATAATCTGAGCCACTTTAAACCTTTACCTGAACATCTTCAAGCGCTTTTGAGCCCCTTTACTCTGTAAGATCAGAAAGGCAATTGCAGTCATTTTGGGGAGGAGTGGTCTGAAGCACTGTCAGCTGGAATGCCACAGCCACGGCTGAGGTGCAGATGGAACGAGCAGCTGGTGCAGAGCCCCCTTGTCTCAGCACTGTAGTGCTCTCTCCATGTCAAGATGTCCTTCACTTGCTGCAGGATGATTTTTGGGTAGAAGACTATTCCTTTCTTCACTTTTTTCTCTTCAGACCATTTGACTTTGTTTAAAAATCCCAGGAACAAGACTTGGAAAGTTGGTCAGTTCTGTTCTGCTCTGCTGGTGGCAGGGTCAGGTCTCTGCTCTGTCTCTCCTGCTGTCACGGAGCAGAGACCCTGATGATGTTGTCCTTCCTGAAACAGTGTCAGCTACAGAAATGATAAACAGAAGCAGAACTTCTCTCTGTGTGAAATGACTATTCCTAAGTCTCTGTGTTTGCAGCACCTTCATTTTGAACCTACCCTTGGTGTATAATTAAGGGTGTTTGAAGAGAAGCCTCTCTCACGTATCCGCAAATGAGATAAAACCTTCAACTTTTAATTGATCTATCCTCATATAAATCAAGCAGAAACATTGAAAGTGGACTTGTGGCTCGTGGTCTTTAGGTTGTGTTTATAGAGTAAGAGTCCTGGCATTTATTACGGGAATCTTTCTCCTGCCCCTTTCCCGTTCTTCCCTCCCCCAGTCCCCTGTGCTGACCCCTAATCCCAACAAAATGAAGATCTGGTTGTCATATGGATGGCAAAGCCTTCCTCTTGCATCACGAACAGCATAGATCAAAAACACCTCATTTAAAAACAGATGTTTTCTGGTAGTGATTAATATAGTTTCTCCCCCTCTTCCTTAGTTTTTTTTAGAAGAACCTTTTATTTCGTAATCATCTGCTTTAGCATTAGCTTGAGGGACTGAATTTAGGCACTGCAATGGCTGGATGAACTGGTTCATTTGAAACACGAAGCTGATCTGAATTTTCAAGCTCAAAACGAAACCATTTACATTTCCATGCATGTCCTCCCTGGTTTAGGCTTAAAGGAGAAGTCCTGTATGGATCAACATTCTCAAATACCTTTCTCAGGCGAGAGCTGTGGTGGAAGCCGTGGGGTGCTCAGCGCTCCCAGCCTCCTGTGTCACCAGTGCCTTCTGAATTTCCCTGCCTCTCTCCAGGTGCCCCTTTTGAAAATCTCAGTACCAGCTCTTTTATTTGACAGCTCTTTCACAGAGTGATTTCTCTCCCAATTTATTTGGCCAAAAATGTTCCCCTTTTTTTACTCTGCCACTCCTCAGCTGTGCACAGCTCAGCTTTCTCCTTCTGCTTTGGAATTGGCTGCATTTTACTGAGGCTTCAAATAGAGAGGATTTGAGCCCATAAATCCTTGCTCTGTGTGAGTCCTTATTTTCACTAATAGCACCACTGAAGTCATCAAGACTGTTTACATGAATAGGATCAGGAGTAATTCTAGTTGGGTCTAATTAGTTACACCAATTTTAAGTGAAAGCAGCATCAATCCGTTGTTTTGCAGAGGACATTGGGATGAAAAATGCTAATGCAGAGTATGAACCCACATGGTTGTGTATGGTTAAAGGATATTGTTGTCTGGCATTTTTCACAAAGAACAATCATTAGTACAAGTTGGAAAAATATAGGGTTTGGGGCTGCATTTTCCCTGCAATTTTATATTACTTGGTATTGGTTAGAAATAAATTGTTGCAGACTCCCTTTGAATTCCTTTAGGGTAAATATTTATCACATGTAACGTTTCCTCAATATTCTGAATTTTCAATACAATTAGCTTCACTGCAGGTTATTTACTCCCAAGTCAGAATTCAAGGAAAAGCCTCCAAGTGTATTTTGAGCTAAGCTATTCATCAGAAGTCCAACGTGATTTTGTTCAAAGTGAAGCAAAAGCTGTGGGAGATTTTCGAGCTGGGGAACTGCATTTGCAAGATGCATAAAACTAATGGTGTACACAAAGTGTCTTGTTTTTCTTCCTTTCTGTGGGGGGTGTTTAAAATGCTCATTACTTGGTCCAAAATGGGATGTTGGTGGTGAGATGATAACAGGAGGGAGGCGCAGCTCTGTGAATCCCTGGCAGAAGGCTCGCAGGAGTACAGAGCCATTTACAGTCTGTCCACCCTGGTGACAGCTCCTGACGGGGTGAACACCCTCGGGGGTGTCAGCAGGGGTGGCCAGGAGCTGCTGGGCAGCACCCCCAGGCCATGGGAGGGGTCCTGGGCTGGGGTCAGGGGGTGCCCTGGGCACCTCTGGGCTGTCGAAACCACTGCACTCATTTCACTTGTGAAATAACCCCAAACCACAGGTACTCAGCTCACTTGGCACGGGTTGAACATCTCTGGCATTATCCATTGGGGATAATCCATGAGCCTTCGAATGCCCTTAGGCTCTTCTGTAAGAACTTGTTAGTGAAACCACTTTCTTCTAGAGACCTGATCCTGTTGGGTTAATCCTATTTAATCACAAGCTTTACGTGTTCTCAAATCAGAAATGAGTGGAGTTTGTTGAAATCAGGGTCAGGTTGTCTCCTCCGAGCCTTGAGGAGTGTGTTCATTGAGATGCAGTTCCATATTTCAATCTGCTGGTGGTAAAGTTGGTGTAGGAGCTTCCAGCCTTTCCCATGTGTAGTTTGGTGCCCTTTCACAGGTTGTACCTGTGAAAGGGCACCAAACTACACACGGGAAAGGCTGTACAGTACACCTGCTTTACTGTACTCAGTAAAGTGAGTCAGTATAAGCTGGGGGGTGAAGAAAACGAAAGGGTAATTCAACTGAAGCAATGTAAGTCCACAAGGGGAGGAGGGGCAGGATCCTTGGGGAGCTGGGAGAGGCCTTGTGACAAGGAGGGAACTTCTCGGTGGCATTTCCAAAGGCTGTGGTCTCCTCACTGAGATTTAGAAGGGAATTTAGCATGTTCCTGGAGTCAAGCTGAAGATAGTTTGTAGACTTCAGAATCATGCCTTTAAATCACACAAGTTTAAGTTGGTTTGGGTTTTTTACTTTAAAGCCACCATATACAGCATCTGCTGATGTGGTTTGTAATCACCTCAAGCTCATTTAAGTTGAACCATTCAGCAAAGAGATTAATTTATACTTCATCCATAATATAACTTCTTCTGGGAGTAAAAGCTGGAGAGGATGATGGACAGCATGAAATTTCTCATTACTTGGTTTTAGAAGGGACAGGCCAAAACATTAAAATGCTCCAAACAATTCAGGATATTTTAAAGCTTTCTAAAAGCTTTTTCCTTTTTTTTTTTTTTTTAAAGATGTTTCATTATAGGGAACTTCAAAGAGCACATTTGATCTGCTGGTATGGTTTTGACTGTATCCACCAGGAGTTCACTTAAGCCAAGCAGTGAAACAATAATGTATGTTGTACAGCTGAAATGAAAATTAACCTAATGTACAGTATTTGCTGCCTTGCACAGCTGAAATGAACTCCTGGTGGACACGGAAAAAAATGCTGGCAGATCAAATACACCTTTTGAAGTTTATTATAATAAAATGAAATAAAGCCGCCAAGGGAAGCATTTGCAAAAAAGAAAGGCTTAGGAGGGCTACAGCTGTTGTATACTGCTCTGGTCCTTTTTTTTTCTTTTTCTTTTTTCTTTTTTATTTTTTTTAATTGCATTTACTAAAGCCTCAGTACAGAGCCCACTGAAGCCATTGTGAGTCTTCCCATTAGCTCTTCTGGACCCTGATATCAGAGTGCTGGGACCAGCCTGGCCACCTTCCACCAGAAGCCACATGCTTTACTGGGAGCCCCAGTGACTCTGCCCACGTGTGGCCTGAATGATCCACCAGAACCCGATGTCTTGCTAAAAAGGCAATTTTCTTGGAAGGATTTTTCATCTAGAGAATTGTGGTATCATAATTTTCGGTTAGCATTTCGCTCCTTCTAAATAAATCCCTCTCCTCTATCCTTTACTCCTGATAAGTACAGTCATAGTAGTCCTGGTTTTAATCAGGAGATTAAAAGTGTCCATGCTTCACTAGCATGGTGAGCCCCCTTTGCTGGGGAAGATTAAGCCCTGCAGAGGTTAGCCTGTTTCCATAAGCAAAAAGAATTTTTTTATTAACATCAGTAGATTAAATAAAATTGCCTTTTTGAAGATGTTTTCCTTCTATTTTTCCCCCAAAAGGTGATTAGCATGTCCTGAGAAGTGTCACTCAAAACTACAAGAGCATAAAGTCCTCAGCGTTGCTCCTGCAGCCTCTCCAGGCAGTGGTGGAGGATCAGACTGAATCCTGTGAGCACTTGCCAGGGAAATCGCTGTCATTTCCTCCATCCCGCGCTGTGCCAGCTAGGAGAAACTCCAAAACCACATTAACATTGTCTTCTCTTTTCCCCCCTTATTTAAGGGAAATAATAAAAGCAGCGCTGTGTATTTGTATGCGTCCCCCATGACTCTGGCGGATCTGCTGTTGCATCCATTAGTTTGCTTTGACAGGGAGAGGCTGTTTTGACACGGGCCCCAGCGGGAGGGCATTATGCATCCCAGGAAAGCTGGGCTGGACAGCAGAGCTCGCCAGCCCCGATGCACACCAGCAGCCTGCAGATAGCCCCTGGGTCACTGGGTCAGCCAGCAGCACCAGCCTGGCAGCCAGAGGCCATAAGGCACCCGGTTCGGCCAGAATTCCCACTGCTCCCACACGGGGCTTGTTGGGCGAGCTTGGGGAAATCTCACCCTCGCTGTGGGACCTCAGTGCTGTTTGCTTTGGTGCTTTTGAGAAGAAGCACCCAGCGGACTGAGCTAAGTCAGGGTGTGTTGGTGCAGGAGCCTGGGTGTGTGTAAGGACTGTGCAGGATAAATGGATGTGTGCGTATGGTTCCCATGGCCAGGGCAACTGCAGCTCCTCACACACGGAGCTGCAGCGTGGGAAGATGAGGAGCTGCTGTGGCTCTGTTTGCAGAGCTGCTTTGAGCATGAGACCTCCAGCTGTCAGAAATTCAGTCCAGATCTCCTGTCTCAGGCCAGTGTCTAATCAGGGCACTGTCTTGTGCAGGCTCAGGTCTTTTGTTTTACAGAACGGTGCTTGAGCCCCTAAACCCTTCCGTGGGTGGGGGGGTAATCTGTGCTTATGGGATTAGTCACTCTGGAAGCACTCCTGTGTAAATAAAGTGTACTCACAAGAGCAAAGCTTTAGCAGCAGTTCAGTTCTCTGTGTAGAAGAGCTCTGATGCTGCAGCAGGCAGCACCCTCCGGATTCTGCCCAATGTTTTTTCTCTGCCAGGCCCTGATAGTAACGGGTGGCAAAGCAGGAATTTTGTGGATCCTAAATTTGTATTTGTTTGACAGCCCAAGCATTGTCTGTGTATTCCCCTCCCCTCCTCCCGGAGCAGTGGGCATCCCCCGCAGAAAGTGAAAACTGAATGAACTGATTGCTTAACCTCTCCTGACTCTACCCTGGTGGTAGATCATTAATGGTGTAGAAAACGATGGCCAGCGCTGGCAGCACAGGGTGGGGTGTGTGTGCATCTTTAAGAGATTTATGTGGAGGTCTGAGATGAGGAGACAGCACTGTGGTACATCATCATGCAGGAGACATCAGAGACGTTCTTCTTCGCTTGGATGCATTATCATAAAAAGTGATTTAGACTAGAGCTGATTGATGCAAATGGTCCTCTGTTCTTTCCTATCATTAGCGGCCTCTTTCAGTGGCCAGAGGCAGTGATTAAAGCTGTCATTTGGAGCTGCTCATTAAAGACAAGCACCCGAGTAGCGGGAGAAAAAAAGGTTGAAGAAGCATGATTTTATTTCTTTCCCTCCACCTCTTCCTTAAAAAAAAAAAAAAGGGCATTATCCTTTTTCCAGTTCTGGCTCTACAGGAAAAGTCTCTGTTGGATGTGAGAATGCAGGTGGTTTAAAAAATAAAATCAGAACTACGTTATTGTCACTTAGTATTTTGAGGACAGCACAGCAGAGTGTTGAGATGATCATTATAAAAGTATCACTGGGTGTATTTGTTATGGAATAACCTGATGAAATACTAAACATCATTATTCACACAAGCCAGCGAGTGCCACACAGAAATTGTGCAGGGCTGTAATGACTGTTCTTTTGGGGCTGGCTGGGAAGGATGAGCAGAGGCAAATGCAGAGACGCTGGATGGTGATCAGGTTTGACATGCTTCATCATAACAGATTTGCCTCTTCAGAGTTTAGATTCTTCAGGGCAAGGACTTTGTTTTGCTGCAGATGCACACAGACTGTCACACAGCAGAGCCAGGAGCTGGAGTGGGACTTCTGGACATCAGACGAGTGAGAAATCAGGGCAAGTTGTTGTGAAATAAATGGCTCGTAGTGGTAGTTTTGTATAACCGTGGACCGTGCAAGTCATCCATAAAATTGTCCACGGCGCAGTCCTGGAGCTGAGGATGCAGTGATTATCGGGGAGTCCTGGGGGTCTTTGGTTCATGGCTCCGTGCTCTCTGAGGCGAGTGGGAGAGCCGCCATTCCTCCAGGGCAGGGCCGATGGAAGCGCTCCGTCCTTCCGCTGGGATTTAATGATGCGAGCTGGGGAGAGGGGTGGGGGAGTGCACGGGGAGGGACAGAAGGACACGGATTAGAAAGAGCAGAGCCTTGTTAGAGCCGAGGAGCGCCGTGCTCCCTGGGAGCCCCGGGCAGGGTAATTGCGGCCCGCGCGGCCTGGTCCCTGCGCGGCTGCTGTCGGAATTAACGTGTTTTTAAAGAGGTCACAGCCGGAGAAGCTCCCTAAGTGCTTTCAGGCCAGGCTAATAGAAGATGCTGAGGAATGACTGAGGGGAAGTTATGATGATAGTGAAGGAGTAATTTAGCATATTAGGGGAAATATGTCAAACCACACTGATTGCTATAAATACAGCCTTGTTCTTTCAGAATCTGGCTGTGCCCCAAGGATTTTCCTATGAAATTATGGAAGTGCAGCTTACTTATTACTGGCTGACTTTCACGCCAGCGTGCCTTCTTTTTCGGTCATGTGCTGAACGCTAAATTGGTACCTTTCCCAATGTGCTCATTTTTCTTCTAGCGATCCCATGTGAGACAGAGGAGACAATGCTGTGACTCCAAGGGGGTGGTGGCATCTTTAAAAGTGAATTTATTTTTCAGGCGAGCCCTTATGCTTAGAGATTTCCCAGATGGGGCAGGTTGCAGAGGGTCAGTGGGGCAAGTAAAGGGAATGAAGCTTTGGTGCTCAGCCCTAAATGCTCGGGAATGGAGAGGGGGCACTTGGTGGGCTGAGCTTGGCCAGAGCAGGCAGCAGAGGCAAGGAGCAGAGCTTGCTGAAGGTAGCTGCTAACAGCCAGTTTGGGATTTGCCTGTGATTTTTAACAGCTAGTTTTTCCAAACTGGGCCAAATTGCTTCCAACAGAGCCTACTTCTGCTTCTCTACTCAAGTGTGATGTTGCTCTCACTGCAGTCATTACATTTTATACATTAGATAAATTATATTTTAATGTATATCCTCCTAATACTCAAATAATCCATACTGTACTGACAATGGTAATAAGTTCTTTGGTATTAAACTGTCAGAAAAAATGAGTGCTTTGTATGTCGTGTCATTCAGGTTTTGTGTGTAATTGATCTGAACAAGGATTTTGATTTTGGAAAATGCTCTGCTGTTTATCTCCTGGAATTCACTTTGGGCAGCAAAGATATCTAACATGAGGGAGGAGAAGGGCAATTGTGTCAACGGAGTTAAAGATTACTATAATTTTAGATCATTTTCTCCTCCTTATGCATCAAACTCAAGTTGCCAACAATTAGAAAATAGCAGCGTTTCCAAAAGAACTTCCTTTACCTTTGTTTCAGGTTTCCTTTAAGCCAGCTTACAGATTCTGTGCATTCATCTTTCTTTCCTCATTCTTTCTTTTTCCTGTTGCTATTGATCATATCTGTGCAGCTCCAGCTCCAGCTCTGCTCTGTGGCTGCCCCTGGATCCCTGGCAGTGCCCAAGGCCAGGCTGGGCATTGGGGCTGGGAGCAGCCTGGCACAGTGGGAGGTGTCCCTGCCCATGGCAGGGGTGGCACTGGGTGGGATTTAAGGTCCCTTCCAACTCAAACCATTCTGTGATCATTGAGGTGGGACACAGCCCTGCTGGAGATGATTTGTAGGACACCTGCTGCCTGCCAGGAATGGGAAATGTTGAGTGCATGACAGGTGGGACAGATATGCTCAGCCAGAGCAGCACATATCTTGTGTGACACAGGTGACACATTTGAGTTTCACCAGCAGTAAAACCTCCATGGGCTGAGTCTCTGTTATTTTTGCAATAATAATTATTTCTCAGTATAACAGACAAGTGCTATTAATGGCAGCAGGCTAAGATGAAGATGTACCTCTTTTGCATCTGTTTTGGAGGGATCCAGGTTGTTTCATCTCTTCACTTGTACCTTTGCATGGTATTTTTGACTGCTGCATTCAGAGTGGGCTGCGCAGCAGAGCTTTTGGTGAGGCTTTCTGCACCGATGGCGACGCTGATTATTTTAGGTTGTGAACGGTGCCGTGTGTGGTGTGTATGTGACATTTCCAGCACGGTTGGGCCCCACCTTGCCAGGCTCCCTGCCTCGTGCTGTTGGCAGTGCTGCCGTCAGCCCCAGCACCACAGCTCGCTCCCGGCAGCCAGGGGACTGGAGCTGGCTTGTAGCTTACTGACTTTGAAGTTAGTCCCAAAGAAAACAGCAGTTTGGCCTCGTTGGCCAGGATTTAGCTCGGGAGCTTGGAAGGCACCAGTTCAGGCAGAAAGGGCAAAGAGCACGGTTGAGCAAGTGTGAAGATAATTTAAAATTTCATTTTGTTTCATGTGTTTTTACCAAAGAGCAGCTTAACAACTCTCAGGTCAAGAGAGCATTTTGAAAGTATTGATTAATATTGTTAATAAAACAGTTAGAGTTGCTAAATGAGGCTCAGGCTGGGAGAGCAGTGTATAGATGTACACATGCAGCATAATTTGTAGGTATGTTATTATTGCTTATGTATGTGCAGCCTGTGAATTCTGTCTCACTGTCTTGATACAGTTGTGTATAGAAACACCTGAGAGCACCTTCAGAAAAACACAGTGATCTAAAAACTTCAGGATCCTAAACCACAACGTTTTTCTCTGTCGCTGTCAAAAAATTAAATACACAATTCTCATTTTCTTCCTGATGGAGGAGTTGCAATAATTTGGGGGTAAATTAAAAATACAATCCAATCATTTCCTTGTAAAACCTGGTGCTGACATTAGCCTTTAGTTATGACATTGCAATTATCTCCATGGCAACCCGGTGTGATGTGACAGCGTGATGGCTGCACGTTCACGTGCTCCCAGGCTGGAGCCCAGGGAGCTGGGTTCCTGCCTGAGACATTCCTGATTTTCTCCTTCCTTGCAGTGGTTCAGTGCTGGTATAACATGGCTGCACTCAGGGCCAGTGTGCCTGTTCCAAGAGCAGAGCAGATTCTGTGCATTTATGGGAGTCTTACAGGCGTATTAAGGAGCAATATTTTATATGATCTCTTCCATTAATAAATAATTTTGAGAAAGCTCATACATGAATACAGCACTTGGAGGCCATTATGCACAGGAATACATTACCAGTGTAGACTGCACCTTGGTTACCTGTGAAGCCTGTTCTGCACTCAGACACGTTTGGTGTCTCCCGAAGCCACAGGGCAGCACTGAGCAGAGCAGAGAGAAAAGGAGTTACTGTGGATTGTGAAGAGGCACAACCTCAAACCTGTTCCTAGTTTTGATTTGGACTGTGTTTTACATGCCTTAGTTCCTTGTGTGTCCTCAGATTCCCCAATGATAGTCTCTCAGTCTTTCCCAGGATACTCAGCTCCTGTGTTTTAATTTTTAGTCTTCTCTTGGGGTTATGAGCTGTACTCTGAACTGAGCCCCTCTGAACTGAGGTTACATTGCAGAGTTCCCCCTTGGGAGGCTGTGGCAGCGGGAGCTGAACCCATAGTCTGTCACATCATGTTCACATTCAGGGAAGGGGGAGGCCATCTGGCATGTCCAGGCTGAGCAATTTCCATGTCTTCAGTCACCAAAACCATCAGAAGTCAAATCTGCCACATGCTCCATGCAGAAATTACTTCTGAATACCAGAATGACTTCTGGATACAGCTAAGAGCACTTTGTCCTGGAACACATTGCCAAGCACACCTTAATTTGTTAGGTAAACTTTTAAATTATTCTTATTCCCTTGGTGCAATCATGGATTGAATGGTAATGGAGCCATCCACCACCAATTTTAATGCTTTTGTGTCTAACTGTGGACACTGCTTTATGTATTACTTAGGCCACCAGGTTGGAAATGCCATTATCCACAGTTCTGTACAAGTGATCTGTGCATTTATACATATAAATACATAGCATATATATGTGTGTACATATATATACACACATGATGTGTCACTGCTGCAGCACCTTTTAAGAGAAGAACGTGTTTTCTGGAAGGCATCAAGACTAAGATGTATTTCGCCACCCTGATGTGCAGCGACTTGGGTGATTAAATTTCTGTGTGGCGAGATAAGACAGCATCCTGAAGGATTTATGTCCTTGTATCTCTGTAGGCTGTGAATTTGCCTTCTGTTACCTCAGTAAACTGTGCTGGAGGTGTTTGAGACCTTGTGAGGGGTTTGCTTTCTTGTTGTTTTCTGCCTTTTGCACCTCATATCCTTGAAGTCAGATTTTTGGAATGGAGTGGCCCACAGGGGTGAGAGAAAGGGGCTGTGGTGCTGTGTTATCCTGGTGAGTGGCTCAGGGATGGAGGCAGGATCTCCGTGCAGAGCTCAGGAGCAGACAGGAGTGTGTGGGCAGTGCTGCCTGTGGGGCACAGGAGGGAAGGAGTGAGCCTGCAGAGACATGGGCTGCAGGACTGGTCCTACAGCAGCCAGACCGTTCACCTTGCTCCTGCCTTCATCCTGCTCCCCCTCGTTCTTGCAGTGCCCTGGGACAGCTGCACCACATGGGCACCCACAGCTCTGGTCTCTCCTCAGGAGGGGCACACGGGGCAGAGCTCAGACCAAGGGAGCTGGCACGGAGCAGCCTTTGAATGGCCCTGGATCTTCCCAGGCTTCTCGTGAGGCAGGAAGAGCTGGCTGGGTTCTCCTGGCACATGACACCACTGCCTTTGATGTGAGGAGTGTCCCAGCCCCCAGATGTGTAAATCTGCTGAGGCTCACAGGATCAGCTCCTGACGTGCGAGTGTGGGAGAGTGAACAGCAAAGGAGACCCTTGTCAAAGGGCAGGGACAGAGCCAGAGAAACCATGAAGATTAGGGAAGATACTGGCTCAGAATTCAGCCCCTGGCATTCCATGGGGTTCAATCCGCAACAAGCTCAAAGCTGGACTTCATCATTGCATTTTAAAATACTTTCTACTTTCATTAAATCTCTGAGAATCTGTTTTGCTACTGGTTTTCTTTCAGGCTCAGTTCTCCAGTCTTGATGCATTATTCGTTCCCTTTTTTATGAGAATGAAAAAGTGACACCTTACCCTCCTGCAAAGCAAAATTGATATTTCTCAGTACTGACAAAATATCTTCATTTAAAAGGTTTGACTTTCCACCTGAGACCCCCACTAAATCTATCCACTGCAGCAGCTGGTGCTAGGAAAACTCTGCAAGGAACTAAAATTCCCATGTAAACATGATTGAAGCATCCCTTTACCCAGCATTCTTGGCACTGTTTATTCTGAGGATGATCCTAGGTAAGGGATGGGAGTTTGATTGGGTTTGTTCCCTCCCACCCCAGCTTACTGGGAGGAATCTGTGGCTTTCAAGATGCTGTTGGCCTAAGGACTAACGCTACCAACACTGCTGAAGTTTGGGCTTTGGTGGGACTGCTCAGATTGTGCAGTTGTGTAGGCTCGATTCAAAATCTGCTGAGGTGTCAGTGGAAATCCTCCCGTGCTTTGGATGGAGCCTTAACTTTCTGCAGATCAGCTTTTCCAGCATCTGCTGTGCTGCAGAATGGCTCCTCAACCATGGGACTTGCAGGCAGCATCTCCCTGCTCCTCCTGCGCTCTGACTGCATAGAGAGCTATTTAGGTTGGCTTAAGGTTTAAGTTTCTGTATTAATTCTCTCCTGACCCTCGTTAGCCGAAAGGAAAAAACAATTCTGAAAGGGTTTGATTTCCTAATATTGTATCTTCTGTATCTGCAGTGCCTGTTGTGGCCTATTAAGAATTAAACTGAGATCACTAAACTCATTTCATTTATGCCTTGGGCCTCATTCAAACCCTGGTTTCCCAGCAAAGTAAGGCCAATGGATTAACGTTTCACCTAGCTCAATGGAGTGGTTTTCATCTCTTTTAATGCCTTTGGCATTAAGGAAAAAAAGAGAAAGAAAGGGGAGTGGAAAAAAAAAGAGGACGATGCTTTGACTGCACCAGAGCATTTTGTTAGTGCTCTGGCAGTGCCTTTACTGGGATTATTTTGTAGTGTGCTGGGCTTTATCCCACTTCCAGTGGGAGGGGAGGAGTGGCAGAAACGTTTATTGCATCTTTATGTCGTTAAGCAGTTTGTCTGGCCACAAAATTATTTTTTTTAAAGGGATTTGGGTCTTTCTCTTTAAAAGGCAGCCTGGTCCTCCCTGGCCAGGCCCAGCAGCCTTGGCTGCTGTCAGACAAATTACAGTATGGGTGAAGCTGTGATATCGACATGTGCGACTTGATCTTTTTTAATGGGGGCACCACAGGGGTTTCTGCCTGCCCCACTGAGCCTAATGTTCTGTAAGGAAAAACAGACCCAGCACTAAAGGACATTTCTAATGGGCTGCAGCTTAACCCTTTGGTAGCTGCTTGCTGGGCTCCAGCGTCGTGGTCTTTAGGGAAGTGTTTAGGGAATCCCACGGGAGCTGGCTTTGCTTATCCTCAGCGTGCTCCATCATGGTGCCTGGGCAAGCACACGGCTGTCCTTCCTCCCCCTCCTCTTCCCTTTAGCTCATAATTAAACCAAATGGTTACAAACTCACTGGTGAAGGGAGCTCTGTAATTATAACAACAAAATAGCCTGTAAATTGGAGCCGTCTACTTCTCTATATTAACAACAGCTTTATGTACAAGTGTGGCTATTTATTTTGACCTTTCATAATAATTAGCTTCCTAGGGATAAAGAATTCGACATTTATGAATTCAGCAATGCAGAACAGCAAAGGTGAAGACCCTTCTGGAGATGGGGGAGTTCTGCAGATTTATTTGGGGTTTATTTTAGTGAGCATGTGGTCCTGTCCTTTTTTACTTCGTTAACAAGCTCTGAAATCTAAGCATGAATCCTGCAAGGCCTGAGGCTTTCCGTAGGGCTGCCTTCTCCCTGTGTACCCCCTTCACCATCCAGAGTGCTGCTCAGGAGGGGTGTGAGGCTCTGGAGACAGGGCATCAACAACTGCTGCTCTGCAGAGGGAGAAACCAACCTTGCCACAGCCACCAGTGAAAGGTTGGCTTATTTAGGCTGCCTAGAGAAGCTGGGGCTGCCCCATCCCTGGAAGTGTCCAAGGCCAGGCTGGATGGGGCTTGGTGCAACCTGGGACAGTGGAAGGTGTCCCTGCCCATGGCAGGCTGTTGGAATGAGATGAGCTTTAAGGTCCCTTCCAACCCCAACCAGTCTGGGATTCTGTGATTTTGCTGAAAACCTCAGCCTAAGTGTCAGTTGTCCTAGGGCACCTTGGTTCCATTAATTTGTTCCCAGTCATTGCTCTTTAACTTCCTTAACTTTTACCCTGCCTCACTTTTCACACAGTCAGTGGTCCATAAGCATGGGGTGCAGGAAGTTGCATGCCCGTGAAGCCTTTCACTGGATAGAATATTGCAGTATCCATTTATTATTAATTGTCATTAGCACTAAAAAGCCATGAAAGCTCTTAGCATCTTGTTTACTTCATGCAGCTCATCCTGAGGACTCCTCTCTAACTCTTGAGATGGTGCAGTAGTTGTAAATAGAACTTAAGAAGCAATAAAACCTCCTTTCACTGCTGTGTGCCACTTCTGGAGGCAGCTTGTCTCCTGTGCTGATGTTGGCCAGGATAGGGTTGGAAGGAGCAGTGGGGTTTCTTCCATGAAATGCATGATTAGACCCTGTGCCAAAACCTCAGAGGAGAAGATTTCCACTCCTTGGCTGACTCTCACGAGGGACAGGTAATGAGGATCTGAGAGCACATCCACCAGCCTTCCTATCCCATCCTTTTGTGTACAATTCAATTCCTGCCCATTGGTCCTTGAGCCAGGAAATTCCATGTCATTTTTTTGACATGGTATTGTTGCGCTCTGAGAATTCATTCATCATCAAAGGTCACTTTGCCAACAAAACACACAGGGAGTTTGGCTTCATGCTTGGGCTGGCTGCAGGACCTGGCAAAGGGAATTTGTGCCTTGGGGGAGACAGTGACAGTGCCACCATGGGTACCACATGCTCATCTCCCAGGGCTTTTCTCATCACTAGTTTAGACCTTTGGGTCTCTGGTAGGGAGAGCTACTGTCCGTAGCCCCCCAAGGCTCTGTGTGGGTGCACACCACGGAGTGAGGTTGTACAGGGCTTCCTCAAGAGAAGCTTCAGGTGGAATCATCCCTTGGGGCTACTCAGGGTTTCACTGAGGGTAGGGAACCCTGCCACAGGACAGAGTGAACTTTGCACTGCATGCTTTGAAAATCCAGTGTAGACCTATGCATTGGAGGGCTAAATGAAGCCACAGGATTAAATCCAGCATGGATTCTGTACAAACTGGGGTCATATATTTGAGGCTGAGACCACTGAGGAGCCAGTGGATGGCTACAGATAACTTTTTTATGTTGTCTACATGCTCTTTGCCTTCCCACCTCGGTGTTGGGGTGTGTTGGGGATAGAGAAGCAAGTCAAGGCTGTAGCTGCAGGATGGATAACACTGGTGGTGCATTCCTGGAATATCCCAGCAATGTTAATTTGATCAGTCAGGTGTGGTTCTGTGGTTACATTTCTGTCTGTTCAGCCAAACATATGATAGAAGTTTATATTGGCTTTTCTGCTCTCTGCTGGTGTTACATTAGCTGTGAGATGACAGATGATACTTCCTCCAGGAAAAGGTTTGCTGGGACAAACTCACCCATCAACTTTTTTTAAACTTTGCTTTGGCAGTGGAAGTTAATACACAAGCAGTACTTGGAGTTTGAAGGCTTCAGGGCTTTTCACCAGGCAATTGCCTCCCTCAAAATTGGTTTATTGTGCAATCAAGTCACCATCTTAGTGCCTGTCAGTGCAGAGGACTGTGAGTTTCTACCTTCTGGCACCTATGCAAACACCTTGTTTCTGCTTGCATTGGAGCAAGGCCACCCTAAGCACACTGTCCCTTGTTTTACAAGGAATAAAAGTGGTTAATGTTGCCAGCTGACCACTAACAGGAACAGATTGGTGTTTAAAGTTTACAAACACCATAGCAGGGATGGTTGGTGGTGCTGCAAGGACAAACAGGGTAACATTCCTTTAAAGGGAAGTAGCATCTGAATCCAGTCAACTGAAGAAAAAGGTCATCATGGTGAAATTCAATGAAAATGGTGAAAAACTATCCCAAGGAAGTAAGAAGTGCTCTATCCTCTGTGGAGCAGCACTCAGACCTTGTCATGGAGCAGGGCTGCCCAGCTGAACTGGGGCTTTTCCAGTTCAGTGCAATTGTCGTGGCGAGCTCAGAACTGTGACTTCAACACCAGGTGCCAAAGAGAAGAATATAAATGTGTGTGTATATATATGACATAAAGTGAGAGGTGCCAGGCTCTCTGTGCCCAGGGTGTGCAGCCCATTTTGCTGGGCCACCCTTGCCCACACCATTGCTGTTGGCTTTTGCACTGCACCCAGTGAGTGCTCAGGGAGCAGCAGCCCTGGGTTTGGGGCTTGGCGTCTGTTACTTTGAGATCCTGAAACATTAGCTCCTGGCAATTAATATAATTACGTCATTAATGTCACACCCCTGATGTTACTGTGTGTCAGAGTCAGACAATTGCAGTGTTGTGATTTCTTAGTTATGTAAAAGGCGATTAAGGCAATTAAGTGGGTGATTAAAGCTGCTCAGTCAGAGGTGCTGACTGATGCTATTACCGAGCAGCAGCACTGGTGTATAGTAACAGTGATGGAAAGTACCTCCAGCAGCAGGGACTCGCTTCTTGGGGGCCTGGGGGATCTTCAGTGAGCCATCCCACACCCCCTCATGCCCCACCTCTCTCAGCCATGGTGATTTACTGGAAGGTGTTGAGAAACGATCACATACGGCATCAACTACATGGTTAAATAAAAAGCTTCAATGTTCCCTTTGAAATGAGCATTATTGGCTTTATTTAATTAAATATGGATTTACACTATAAATATTGGAGCTCATAGAGCCCATATTTCAATTAATGGATCATTTGTATGTCATGCTCGCTTTGTAATTACTGGAATGTGAAAATACAATGAATTGAAATGATTTCCCCTCCTCTTCAAATAAATCTGAGCAAGAATCGGATGGAAACTGTTTTCCTACCCAGAAGTGTGTGGGCATGTGGCTGCACCCAGCACAGCCACACGGGTACCAGGCAGAAGAGGGGATTTTTGGCAGGTTATTGCAGGAAGAGCATGTGGGATGTGCGAGGCATCTATCTTGATACTGCCAGCAGTGGTTCTGTAGGACAGAAAGCTACCTAAATATGAAGTGTTTTACTCCCAGGGTGGCTTTGGCTCTTAAGTTGACAAATACTATATACCATTTGGTGCAAATGATGCAGATTTGTTGGGTTGTTTCTGATGAGGACCTCAAAGAAGCCTGTTCAGAAGCTGTGTTCAGCAGTGCCATCATAAACTGTTTGATGGGGAGTTGTGGGGTAAGGACTGAGTTTGGTTTTCAGTGCCCAGAGAGCAAAAAACGTGGAAAATGCCATTGTTTCTTGTCTTCTGAACACTGCCCAAACACATTTTTATAGTCTCCTCCTTCTGTTTGCAAGGATGTGGTATCCATTTTCCGGGGTATTTTATGTTAAAAAGAAATATAAATAAATATGTCGGGCTTTGCATCAAACAAACCCAGTGGTAATTGAGACTGGCAAGGATCTGCTGTCAGGAAATGGGGCCTTATTATTCTCTGCTCGGCAGAAGCAGCAGCCCTGGCCTCAGCCCTCTCCTCCTCCTCCTCCTCATCCCTGTCTCACCAGGCAGATGGCAGCTGGCACTAACCGGAGTCTGCCCGGCCACCATTTCCCAACCAGCAAAAAGGTGGCTCGGAGGGCCTGGCCGTGAGCTGCCGTGGCATACATAATTCCATCAGAAAATATCCAAGGGTGGAAATCATTGTTCTCAGAACTAGCTGAGCTGGAGCCAGAGCAGAAATACTAAAGTCAGTTGTGCCTTTGAGCTGCCTATAACAGCGCCCTTTGGAGACCCATTTCATACAAAATTTGAAGCCTGTGTTTATTGCCCATTAAAGCAACCTTTATTTTATGGCAAATGTTGCAGTAATTGCCTTTTACGAAGAGCACTTTGTAACACACATGCACTGTTGAAAGAAAACCACTCTGGTATTGTCTATCGGGACTTAATGGCGCAATTAATTTTACTCCATCTGTTCCTGAGACTTTAAAGGAAAATGGATTTTTTTTTTGAGCGCACTTTAATGAAGAAGATAAAGCGGCCCGGCTGGTGTCCCACAGGCTCAGCGCAGTAAGTTCAGATTATTGCTCAGTCTGTCAGAATGGGCTGCTCCCCTCGGCAGCCGCGCAGCCAGCAGCCCGCGCTGGCCCCTCGCCGCGCCATTCCTGATGACAAACTGCCAGCCGGCTCCCACAAAAGCGCGATTAAAATGTCAGCACAGGATGACGAAGGGGCCAAGAGGGTCCTCGGAGACAAACTGTGTTGGGTATGAGTTAATACTTCACTGCAGTGCGAGGGCTGCTACTGCTTCAGGGAAGCGCGAGGCAGAGCCGTACAAAGGGCTGGTGGAGCACACGGATCCACCTCGAGCCGCATGCACGCGGAGCGCTGGCACGGCCCCGCCGGCCGCCGCGGATTTATACCGGCTCAGGGGCTGCCAGCCCAGCCGAGCTGCTTCATTTTATGTCCACCCGCCCACATTGCACCGCAAAACAGAGCTGCAGGATTCGCTTCCCTTCCCTGGGACTGCCGTGAGCGGAGGCAGGAGAGGGGCAGGGATGCTGGTGGATGGTGGCAGAGCCGGCTGCGGGGCGAGGTGCCTTGCAAAGGGCCTAAAGATGGGGATTTTGCAGCAGAACCTGTGGCCCAGAGGCACTGTGGCTCAGTATCCCGGGGCCGGGGCTGCTAGTGGGGGCAGAAAACCCTGTTCTGCCATGGCCAGGCCAGCACCATGGAGGGCTGGTATTCTGGGGTTGGTGTTGGGGCTCTGGGTGACCGAGGCTCCCCTTCCGCCAGCCCAGACCATGGCGGGGCCTCCCCTGAGCAAGGCCTCGGCACGGCCCCGCCGGCACCAGGGACTGGGGGGCTCCAGAGCCGCGTTAGTGCTGGTGGGGCCAGGGCTCCTCGGAGAACAAGGGACCTGAGCACAGGCTGGGAGAGCCGAGCCTCTGTCACGCCAAGGACACTGTCCCGGGCGTCCCCCGGCCGTGCTCGGCCCACGTCCCCTCACAGAAAAGGGCGATCCGGGCCCATCGGTGAGGGCTGGCACAGCATCAGCCCTCGCCGGCGTTTGCTGACTTGCGAGGGGGTAGGACCCACTTTGTCACCGCAGTTTAATTCCCCGGGAGCCCTCGTGAGTAGTTTCTGGGGGTGTGAGAGTGACAAAAGCCTGTAATGAAAAGGAGAGGAGATTGTCAGCGCTGGCATCCCGCTGGGAGCGATCTGCGCTCCTCCTGGGCAGCAGGTGGGAGCCGCGCCATTGTCCCTAATGGTTATTAGCCAGCGATGAGCAGGACAAATGTGGGGTCACCTCTCCCGCTGGCAGGGCAGCAGTTGCAGGATTTAAAGCCCCTAGGAGAGGAAGAAATGACATGGTTAGTACCTACAGCTCAGGATGTGACCTGCTCACTTTTAAATGATCTGTTAGACTTTGGGGGAGGGAGAGCGGAGGACTGCTAGAGCAAGTTGAATTCAAAATATATTGCCTACTTGAATTAAATGCAATCAGAGACATTCACTGATATCATAATGGCTCTTGAATAATCAGCACAAGACATAGCACTGGGCTATTGACTATTTAAAGCAAGATCCAGCAAGACAGCGATTGCAGCGAGCTGCCTTTGGCGAGGGGTGGGTTTTGTTTCCAATGCCATGTGCTGATTCCCAATGAAGATTTAAAGCCAAGGATATAAAACAGGAAGCCTTTACATTTCCAATAAAACTTGCTTGCTTCTTGCTGTTCATGTTCAATTAAAGGCAATGTTTTCCTGGGTTTCCATGCTTCTTATGGATTTGCTTCATCCCACCTCTCCAATGTGCTCATCTGTGACATCTCACCCCTCCTTGCTCCTCTCGGCCTCCTCTTCCTCCCTCCCTCCCTCCCCCCCAGAGCTTTCCATGGTTGGGGATTGATCTTTCTCTTGTGCCCATTTAACTGGAACAGCTCTCCCTCCTCTCCCCTGAGCCACTTCCTCGCCTCAGGTCTCCCCTTAAAAAACACTGATTTGCTGTCTCTGCTGCCGGTGCTAAATGCTGCATTATTACACCTTGCCCTGCTACTTCCCATTTCCTATTTTTGCCTTGTCATTACGAGCCTGCATGAATTTGTACCTTATTGCTATTAACTTTCAGGGGTTTTCGGACTCACCTTTGGCTCCCTGCGTGGCTTGCCCTGTGTGGGAGCTGCTGACCCAGATGTGTGCAGTGGATGTACTGGTGCTGTTAATGGCTGCACAGCCCCCTTGCCCTGGGAGCTCCGAGCACTTTACCAGCAGGAGTGGAGGCTTGGGATCACCCACGGGAGGAGCATGTTGGGTTCCAGCTGGATGAACCAAGCACGAGCTGTGCAAATGTTTCAGAGAGATGGGGCTGGGGCCAGCCTTGGGAAGTGCAGGGCTTGCACTGCCACGGCCCCGGAGCAAGGCTCCTCTCCCTGCTGCTGCAGAGCAGTTTGTGGTGCTTTCTTCAGGGGATTTGTATGAAACTAAATTGTATTGTATCGGATTAGGGCTCCATAAGTTTACTGTTTGCAGTGCAGCATACATCTGCTCCCCCAGTAATCTCCCCTTGGATGGGACGCGCGTTTATTCTGTGAGCTGCTTCAACAGGAAAATAAATGTGCCCATATCGGTGTGTTATTGAGGGAGTAAAGGGATGCAGCTGGTCCCCAGCTCATTCAGCAAACCTGTGCTGTGACTTACAGCTCTGTGCTCTGCACACTGTGCCACCAGCTCTCCGCAGCACTGCCTGTTCATGGGAGGGCTTATAAGTAGGTTCAGTCAGGGCAAGATTCCTGTCTAGCACTCGGTGCTTTCCAAACCCTGCGGTAAATCCCCTTCTGAATGGAGCACTGTGCTGGCCTTTCAGGGCTGGGGAGAGGGGAGGATTGAAAGATTTGCCTTTGCATTCTGCATGGCTTGCCTGACGCAGACATATAAACCACAGGAGGTTTGTGCTTGTGTTTTCCCAGCTCATTTCCCATAGCCTGGGAAGTGATCCCTGAGTGTCAGGTGGCTTGCAGGCCACTTTCCATGTAAAGGAAAGCAAAAGAAACCAGTGTGCTCCTCTGTGCAGGCAGCTCTTATTTATCCCTTTAAGTGTTGCTTGCCCAGCAATGGAAATGGCTGTCCCCCAGTTACCAGTTTGGACTGGGATGGCATCTCTGACACTGAGCTTTGCTTCAGGAACTCTCCATGTTAGGGATGGGGAAACTTTCAGAGCTGCAGGGTCATTTTTTCACCCTCAATGGAGTTTTGATCTATTTCCAAAATCTGTCTTTCCCCATTCAGTGGGGAAAATTAAATGCCAAGATGGTTCTTCTTGGCAGCCCCTGGCTTCAGAGAGATTTCTTGTGCCTGGTGGATGTGCCTGGCCTGGTAGATGTGGCCAAGGGGCAATGAGAAGCTTCATGGAAAAATTCCATGTTGAGAGCCCTCAGGGGATGAGAAAACTCCCTGAAATAATGAGTTCCTTTGCAGTACAGAAAGTTGTGCTCTCCATTTTCTTCTGAGGGGGTTGAGTCACGAGTGATTCCAAGGAAAAGCTTGACCACACAAGGAGCAGAATTGCCTTTTTCTGTACTTATATGAAAGCTCAGTGTCCTGGCCTGGGGAGTCTGAGGGACTCAGAGGCTTTCCCAGAAAGTGCCAGTATCAGAGAAGTTCTCGAGAGAGTTGTACACCAAGTCCGAGTTACTCGAGGCATGCTCATGGCAGGAATGGAAATTAAAGATGCGCTCACTTGCAAAGGTTTGGCTAACTGGAAGACAAAGCACCTCAAACTTAAGGCATCAGTGCTTATTTACTGTTCTACGTGTGTAACCTGGGGTGTGCAGGACACCCTCACCACTTGTTTCTTCTCCCTTATGTGCAGCAGTGTCAATCAGAGGTAAATTGGACTTGACATGAGCAGGAATGAACCCAAACCGTGGGGATGTTATCAAAGAATTGGTTAGATTTGAGTTGAGACTTAGAATTGTTTTCTTCACATTTAAAAAAAAAAGTAAAATCAAAAGTCAAACGCCCATGCTGTGACATGCTCAGGTGGTGGCAACACCTGTACCTGTGTTCCTGAGGAGCCCCAGGAGTCACAGCATGAATATCACAGTGCAAAACAGGCTGGGAAATCAACACCCAGCGTTTCAGGAGGCGTGCGAGAAAGAAGACCCAACACACTGAAGAAAATGCAGAAAATACTAGGAAATATCTCTCCATTGCAATACACTTAAAATGCCACTCTGACCCAAGGGATGATGTATAATAGCATTTTAAGACAGATCTTTGAGAGCAAACGTCAAGTTTGCCCTCGTGGATTAGATCTGCAGTAAACAAATACTGTTGCTGTAAGATGGGGGTGGCAGGAGCTGGCAGTGCCCTGTGGAGTGTGTGAAGGGGACAGGAATTCTCCCTGGCTCCTTGCAGCAACCAGGTGGTGCCCTGAAGCCCTTCCTTTGATTTCCTAAACTCCTTTGCTGGTGCTAGTGAGCCTAAAATTACCACTTTCAGATGCACTGCGTGGTTTACAGGTAAGCCAAGCCCTGTGCCCAAGCACCCATCTGCTTTCTCCAGGACACAGATCTGGATCTGAATTCACCTTTTTTTTTCCAGCAGCTCCATCTTTATGCTTGCTCCAGCTGGAGCTCCCTGCTATAAATGTTCTTAGAACTTTGTGATGAGTCCGGGGCTGAATTTTCGGGCCCCATCTCTGAAGGGTGTTGCTCTGTCTCCCTGGCAGAGTGGTTGGAGGCATCACTTGCACGAGTGGTTGGCGTGGCTGTGAATGATGCTGGACACTCACACACACACATCCTTCATCCCTTCCTCTGCTCTGTTCCTCCTGTCTCCAGCAGAGCAGAGCTTAAGAGCCCAGCTTTCACCTGGTGGTTTTTCATCCATGGGGCTCTTTAAGCCTGGTCACCATCCCCCTTTGGTGACAGCAGTGACACCCATGGCTGTGTGGGAAGGCAGTGAGAGCCCACACTAAACACAGGATCCTTCATCCTGAGCCTTGTCAGGGGCTGAGCATTGCTGTGACTTGAGATGATCTCACAGAGCCCCAGGCTGGGTCAGGCTGGAGGGGACCCCAGAGGGTCACTGGTGGCACCTCCCTGCCCAGGCAGGGCCATCCCAGAGCACAGATCACAGCAGTGTGTCCATGTGCCTCTGGAATATCCCCGCTGAGGGAGACTCCAGCCCCTCCCTGGGCAGCCTGTTCAGGGCTGGGCACTGCCCAGGGCAGAAGTTGTGCCTCTCAGCTGCATCTTCCTCTGCCCGTGGTCCCTCCTGTCCTTCCATGGTGTGAGTGACCTGGTCGGAGTGGACAGACCACCTGCGAGGGGGCAATAGGGCAGAGCAGACACAGAAACTTTGGAAAGGCTCCCTGGCAGCAAAAGCCAAGGGAGGAAAGGCAAAAACCCTCCTCCAATAAATTCCACAGTTCATACTGCTTTAAAAGCTTGTCGTGATTTAGGCTTTTGTTAAAAATTCCACCTCTTGATCTTCAAAACTCTGGCTAATGATGGAAAAGAAAAATCCAAAACCACAGACCTCTACAGAGTTTTATAAATTTTATAATAAAATAACTTTCCCATGACTTCCCTCATAATAATATTTTTAAGAAACCAGGAAGGCTGACTGGTGTTGCTGCTTTAATGGGGTGCAGCTGAAGCAGTTCAGGGGAAGGTTTGGAGTGGGGGCAGCAGGAGTTAAGTTCACACCCCTGCCGAGTGCCTGGACCCGCAGCAACTTTGGCTTGTCAGGTTGGGAGAATTTCTGCAAATGAACTTTGCAAAGAATTATGCAGGGCTTGGCATTACAGTATTACACACTCGCCTGTTCTCAATCACTCACTGGAACTTATTTTGTAGTTAACCTCCATAAAGGACTGCACAACCGAGCAAAGGCCTGTCACACACACATTATTTAGAAGCCCTTATTATTATTTTATTGCCAGTCCTTGACAGCTGAGGAAAAGCCAAGCGCTTTAATCTTTCTTTCCCTTTAGTTTACAGTGTAAGAGCTGCATGTAAGATGGATTTGATTAATATGTAACAGAGATGCAATTCTCTGTAAAATGTGCTGTACTTTAGAACCCTGGAAAACAAACTGCATCACAATGGCTTAAATCTCAGTCCATTGTATTATATAGACATCATAAATAATAGAGAGCAGGCAGATATTGCTGCAGGCTTCATCTACATAACACATCTGAGCTCTCTATAATGTGTTCAACTTGTCACTTTTAGTACAGAAGAGAGGCAATAAAGCTAACAGCTGACTAAACCACATCAGCCTTGCTTCCACTTCCAGGGTGGTGAATGCTCATTAAGCAATCTTAGCTGTGACTTTTAAAATCCATAACTCTTACAAATGTAAAAAAGTTGCCACAAAAGATTAAGCGCAAAATACATGTCAAAGCATTAATTTTCGGCGTGTAGATTCCAACCACCGCAAACCTCAAATATTTCTTTCCCTTTTGTTTTATATGTGCTTTTGGTTAAAACAGATCTTCATAAAAAATATTTGTTTCCATCTGGGGCAGCAAATAACCTCTGTGATTGTAGGGAGTGAGGGAGAAGTGTTTTTCGTGCAGCCAGGACAGGCTGTACTTCTGCACCCCTGTAGGATTTTCACTTGGCAGGAATGTCAGCTGGGAGATCAGGGATGGAGTTGGTCCCTGGGCAGAGCTCAAGTGTGGCACGACCCAGAGCGAGGTGGTCCCTCCCAGGGGGGAGGATGAGGGCAGACCCTGCGTTACAGGCAGGGCCAGAAGGACAATGAGGAGCCAGAGAAATGCTGGATTGGCAGGAACTAAAGGCTGGGCACAAAGCACAAAGCCCAGAGCTTGGGAGCCAACCACTTTATCCTAGGAGATGGTCTGGGACTGAAGGCAGGATCAGGAATGTGAGGGGTGAAGGATGAATGAACATCCAAGTGCCTGTGGAGCTGCTGTTCTGGGCTGATGGGATTTCATGGGGCACAGTGGGAGAAGCTCCATGGCAGCACTCAGGATGCTGAGTTGTCCCCAGAGCCTTGCTCTGTGCCCCAGAGACTCTGTGCCTCTGCCAGCCCCTCTGCCAGCTGTCAGATTGCCCTCTGTGGCTCCTGTGGATGCACATGTTAGCCTTTAAATACTGCAGAGGCTGTGCTGGGTGCCCAGGGTGCTGGTGGCAGTGTCCTAGTGCTCCTGTTTGGGGATGGGCCACGCATCTCCAGCAAAATGCCTCCTTGTTCTCCAGCTACCTCCAGATCACCCTCAACTCCAGCCACGTGAAGGGGAAAAGCAAGTAGAAGTGGGAATTTACATTAAGTATGGGATAAATGTTTAGAAGAATGTTTGTTGTAGAAAAAAATTTAAAAAGGTTATTAGCAGAAGGGTGTGGGCTGGAGGGTCTCTGCAGTGGCCAAGAGGTGCTTTTCCAGGAGCCAGCACAGAGAAGGAGTTTTCTGGTGCTGGGGGTAACCAGGAAAGCCCTGGACATGGTAGCCAGGAGCTCCCAAGGGTTTTGTCACAATCCTGTTGTGAGAAAAGCTCAGCTGGGGCTGAGAGGGCAGTCCTGCCCTTAACCCTGGCTTGGGGAGGGTTTATCAGGCAGTTAATCTCCGGGAAAACTAAAGGCTTTAAAAAGAGAAGTAAGTAATATATAAGCTTTGCTTTGGCTTTTTGCACAAAGGAATTTCATCTTGTGACAAAAAAAACTTGCTTCCAATTATAAGGGAAACATTTCAAGGGCAAAAAATGCAACTTGGAAAGTGTAATCCCCCCTTGCACGAGGGTGGGTGCCAAGCTGTCCTCTACAAAGGCTTTGTTTTTGTAGTGCTGAGACACAGTCCGGATTTAGAATGGAAAAGTTGTGAAAGGAGACCTCCCCCTTACTCCTAATTTCCTATCAGATATGAAAAATGCTTTCTGCAACAGAATCAGTGGTGTTGCACCCAGCCTGGGGCAGAGGTCTGTGGGGACAGGCTGGCAGGGCTGTGAGAGGGGTTACTGAAAGGCTGGGGGGTGGGAATGACACAGGGAGCTGTTTCCAGTTTCTCCAAGGAGCTGATCCAGCCTTTTGGCCTCTCTCTTCCCACAGCCTTGCTGTGATCCCTTGTGAATCATGGGCAGGGGATTGCACAGGCACCTTGCAGAGGGAGCAGAACTGAACAGGCAGCTTTATGTCTCACGAACAACCCTTTCCTGGCATTCATACCGTTTCAGTGTCTTATCTTTTACATCTTCAAGCAAAACATTAATACCTGAGGCTGATTATTCTTGAATTCTTCAAGTGTGCTGTGGTCCCCTCCTCCTCCCTAATGGCACCTGGGACTCTCAGAGGGTGTGATGCTGTCACACAAAAAGTCTTTAAGAATCTTTCACTCCAGGCTGACATCCCCACAGGATGCATTTTAGCAGTTTCAGAAGCTCTTCTTTCCCAGGGGGGTTATTAAATGTCTGTCGTGAGCATGGACTGGTATTCGCAGCGTTCATTTCAGATTTAAATCGGTTTGAGAGTTCTGTGTTAGGTGGTAAAGAAAATGCAATGTTATTTAGAGGCTGCGGCCATGGGAGCAAAATTGGGAGTGATGTGACAGCTAGGAGCCCTCAAAGAATCAGAGGTGAGGAAAGGGAATGGATTGTCCCAGCAGTGTCATTCTGCTACTGAGGAAAATGATAAAAATGCCATCCTGTGTGCCATTTCCACTTGGGCAGCGTGCTGGAGGAGCACAGGGTATGGATCTGTTCTGGCCATACAGCTGGGGAAGGAACAGGGCTGGATGGTCAGGTAGGTCATCTCTGTCTTTCCTGCCCAACATAAAATAGAAAGTTCTCTGTTTTTTTGGTGGCTAGAAGCTATTTCTTTTATTAGAACATAAACATAACCTTATTTTTTTCTTTATTTTCTATTCTTTGTATGCTTATCATGATCCTGAGAGTGTCAGATGGAGCTTCCTGTAGTTGAAGAGGGAGAGTGACCTTTTAGATGGGCTGACAGTGACAGGATAAGGAGGATTTGTTTTAAACTAAAAGAGGAGAGATTTACATTTGATGTTAGGGAGAAACTCATTACGCAGAGCATGGTGAGGCCCTGGCACAGGGTGCCCAGAGCAGCTGTGGCTGCCCCTGGATCCCTGGCAGTGCCCAAGGCCAGGCTGGACATTGGGGCTGGGAGCAGCCTGGCACAGTGGGAGGTGTCCCTGCACGTGGGGGGGAGGGGCTTTGAGCTCCCTTCCAACCCAAACCATTCTGGGATTCTGTGAAGGTTTATTAGCTTGAAAGAAACTGGAGTACAAAAGTATTGTAGAATAAGGAGGTGGACAAAATACTGGAAAATACAGAACCAATGTGCTCTTCAGTAAAAGAGGTATTCATTCAAATTCTCCAGTTTCCTCAGGATATGTCTATATTTCAGTGCCTCGCCATATGTTGGAATGACAGCAAAGTTTACCCTTAATATTTTTCCAGGCACTTCAATGTTAAAATGATAGATAGACTTCACACATGCTCTCAACACGCGGCGTTGGTGCGAACGCGGAGGATAGAGAGGCTGAGCGAGTCTGTGTGGCCTTTTTTTCATCGTTGCTCTGTGCTAGAATCCTCATCTTTGCCATCCACTGCATCCCAGGGTGCGTTAGTGAGCACCCATGCTGTGGAATCACAGAGTCACAGAGTCACTCAGGCTGGGTGAAGTTGTCCAGGTTGGTTTGTGTGTTTGTTTTCTGGTTTCCCACTCTTTGCCACAGGGATTAGGTTTGAACCCACACCCACAGGGGTGCAGAGAGAGGTGCCTTCGAAAACACGATGACTTTGCCTAATTAGCTCCCCTTTGGAAGCCCACCAGGAGGAGCGTGTTGGGAAGGGTCACCAAGGGAAGAACAAAGCCTGTTAGCTTTCCATGCACCAGGTAATTGATGTGTTAGGGCTGGTACAAGATTAGGCACTGCTGTAACATTTAAATAGCCTGTCTGCAGATCACTCACACTGAGAGAACCTCGGAGGGGAAACATGCCAAGAGGATTTTCTGCAGCTCTGCGGGAAGATCAGAATCAGCCCTCCACAGTGCAGCCTGATACCTGCCTTACCCTCCTCTTTATTACTATTGATCCGAAAGAGAAAATGTTTTAGCAATTCTGGACAGCTAATCAGCATCATCTGATTCCCATCTCGGCGTGCCAATGAAGGACAGCGTGTGGGAGCGTGTCTGTGCTCTGCCTGCTGGGGGATAAACAGAAGCCTTCGCTCTCCCAGGCTGTCAATCCAGCAGCTTTTCCTAAGTGCCACCTTGCAGCCTCACGCACAGCACTGCTGTTGGGAGGCAGAGCCAAACCAGCTCCGGAACATCCTTTGGATGAGGGTGTTGCCTCTCAGCTCCCCGAAGGCTCCTGGCAGAGCCACTTCTGCACTGGGCAGTGCAACAAACTGCCTGCAAATAAATAAAGTGACTTGCAAACAGCAGCGATGGGGAAAAAAAATGGTGCGATAACATTTGCGAGTGAATAATGTCGCTGGGGCGAATGGGATCCGACAGGAATCTTAGCTCAGCAGCGGCTCCTGAACTCTTTCCGGCACAGCCAGATGGCCTGGTGCAACAACAGCCTTTCAGAATTAATAACTGCTGCTCTGGAGGGAGAGCTTCGTGCAGGAACCGTTTCGCATTTCAGCAGGAGTATTTTATTTTTTTTTCTTGGTGCTTTCTGGCCGCTTTGCTCTGGGTGAGATGTCAGAAGTGCTCAAAAGGGGGTTTAAAAAAAGGAAAGATTCTCCATCTCCTTTTCCACTTTTTTCTCTTCCCCCACTCCCTCTGTGCTGCCTTCCCTCTGCCTTTGGCTTCGAACATTGCAGCTTTTAATCTAGAAATTATGGTAACTTGTATGTGCATTTTGAGAGTATATCATTGCTGCAGTTAATTAACAGTTATTAGCGTTAGCGTACTGTGCTGTATTATATGTCACAAATCATCGAGTCTCCCTGTGCAGTTACAGCAATTAAGAACTCCATCACACCTTCTGTATAGTCATTTGGTTCTCTTCCAGGTCTTTTCAAAACTGGAAATTGCTAATCAAATCATTTCTGCTCTGTGCCTCGGTATCGTTTATTCCATTCCTAATGATGTGCGACTTTTTTTTCCTTGGCCGTTAACAGAGGCATCCATGCGTCTAACCCATTTCACACCACCGTCATGCTTTGGAGAGGCGATAATGAACTTGCAGGAGGAAGTGGAGGCTTTGCTGCTTCTCTCCCCCACTTGTGCTGCTGCTTCTTTTTTTTTTTTTCCCCCCTCCCTTCTTTTTTTTTTTTTTTTTTTTAAGCCAATGTCTTTCCTGCTGTTGGGTGATTGAATTTTGAAACTGTAAAATGCATTGACAGACTGACAAACCTAAGTTGCCAGAGCTGGAGCTATCACAGTTTAGCTTCAATTCAGAGCTCAGTGAGATTCCTGCCTGATCAATTTGTCATCCCTCTAAATGGAAACTAATTACTTCCCAGGGAAAGATTGCAGGCAAATATCACCCTTTGCATCAGCAGCCTTCTGCAGTGAGGTGGAAGCAAAGTCCAAAGGGTTTAAACCTAACGGAGGAGCATGAACCACTTCAGCTCTTGCCCCTTTCCGTGGCCTGTCAGGGAGAGTTTATTTTATTCATGCTGTCAGTGGAATTGCCTTCACGTTTGCCTGGGTCATATGTCAAGGGCATATTTCGCTTTCCAGGTCAGCTGCCAGGGAACGAACGTCATGATCCTGACAAGGATGTTTGATGTCATCTGAACACAAAGTCCTTTCTCTTATCCTGAGCCTGACGATTCTGTACATGCTGAAGCCCAGGGCATCCTCCTGTGGGTTTCTGTGTCAGTTCCACTTTCCTTGGAGTCTTCCAGCAGTGTCCTTGCCGTGGCCGAGCACACCACAGTGTTGGGTGGGCTTGGGAAAACTTTGTCGTGGAGTCACAGTTCTGGACATAAACAGCTGTGGGTGTTGTGTACTGGAGAGGAGCCATCCTGTGAGCTCTTAGGAGCTCTGCAAGTCCAAGGGGTCATTACTGAGCCCTTGGGGGCCTACTGACCACTCAGCAATCCCACCTTCACTTGCTAAATAGCCAAACCAAGGAAGCCAGACATCAGCTTCCTGAGCCAGCTCATCCATTCACTTCTCTTTGCATTGATATATTCTTCTGTAAAATATATAACAATATATATTTTATATAAATAATGAGACTCTCGTGGCAAGATTTTCTGAGGACTGTTTGTCTTAACAAAATACACTGGGAAGAAGCAGGTGCAGAGCAATAGCTGGTACCTACTGCAGGCAGGAGGAGCTCACTCAGAAAGCAAAAACATCTCCTGTGGAGACAGAGGTGCCTCCCCTCTCATCTCCCCTTGCCTCGGCCACCTCCATAAACAGCACTGGCCACCACAGCCTTGGCCTTCTGCTTTCGCCTCTCCAAATATTTTTTATGGCTTTATCAGAGAACACGACTGAATTTAAGACTGAACTTCCCAATTTCGTTCTCATTGTTTTACTTTAGTTGCAGTTAAGCAGTCATAAATATTGTAAAAGTAGGGCTTGGTAAGAAAAACCTATTATAGAATAAAGCTGAACCGATCATGGTGAGCGTTCCTGTTGGTGAAGGGACAGTTTTTTGGAAGACGTATGGAAAACTTCAAGTGCAAAGCTGATATCCTTGGCTTAAGCAATCTCAGCAGCAGGAAGGTTCAGAAGATCATCCTCTGTGCCATTCCCTAGAAACACATTGACTTTCCTCAGAGGCTTTTGGTGTGTTGCAGTAGGACTGTCCCTGTGTTGGGAGGAGCATACCCAAATCTCCATGTGGTCCAGAGTCACAGGACACACCATGGACTGGGGAGACCAGGAGAGGTTTGCAGGTGGGAGATGGCAGCAGCTGACAGCAGCTCTGTGTTGAGCCATGGTGGGGGATGAGTGTGTGGTTGAGGGAGCAGTGGGATGGGGGAGTCCCTGCTCAGTCACTTCTTCCTGTGCCTGTTTTACCCACACAAGCTCTGGTGCCCACGTGCTGTAGCACCTTTTACCCTGAGTAACCTCCCTGTGTGTCCCCAGGGCCTGTTGGGGAGCTTCTATTGACATGCAGGCACAACAGAGTCATGGTCCATGCCAGAGGTCTTAGCTGCAGATTCCTCTGGATCATTCCAGTTGTAAGACATTAATTTGCTGCTCTGCAGAAAGGTGTTAGCTCCTTCTGAGCGTTGCTGAAATGGGGGTGGAATTTGAGTCAGCCTCGTCTGACAGTTTCCTCCTCAGGTTAATTCTTCGATATGTGAGATGTGAGAGGTCTGGGACTTGCATCCAGAAAGTGATTTGTGTCATATAAACAGCTGCAAGTGAAGAAAAAGAGGCTGTGCAAAATTACAAACTTCAAATGGATGGAGGTTATGGAAGCCAGGGACCCTCTGCTGCTTTGGGGATGGGTTTGTTGGCACTGAGCTCATCTGTTGTCATTTTTATTTCAGAAATGTAATGATGTGAAGGGCTGAAGCCTTGTCTGGTTTCCACTCTTTTTTCCTAATGAACTATCACAGCTGGACAAAACTTGCTTTTTTGGCTTTTTTTTTCTTTTACCCTGAGTAGCTCCTGTGTGTCCCTCGTGTAAGGCTTGGGGTGGGTGTTGATCTCTCTCCAGCACTCAGTGCCATGGTGATGTGCAGTGACTTCAGCAGCAACGTGCTGCGACTAAAACAGGATCCACTGGTTCCTGTGAAATGCTGGATGTTTGAATTGTTTATGGACTCTTGAAAAATTTATGCTTTATCATAAGCTACCAGTAGCTCTTTGCTTGACTGCTTTGCCTGATGCCTGCTGTTCTTCAGGCCATGCCTGAGGTGGGTTTTGTGTCCCAAAGCAGAGGGCAGTCACACCAGGGGGGAGCCTGGGGGGCAGGAGATGCTCATTCAAAGGAACCTGTCCCACGCAGACATGCCTCAAGATGGCAAATCCTACCTGAAGTCACACTTTTTCATGGTGTCTCTCTTGACATTTCGCCCTGAGGGAACCTGTCAGGTGAAAGGCCAGCCCAGGTTTCACCTCTCCTGCACGTGTGCCATGCCTGGGGCCAGCTCCAGACAAGAGAGACACCAGGGGTAGCTTTCCCAAATCTTCTGCAGGCTGGCCAAGTCTTTTTCCAAAATGTATGTCTCCTTCCCAAAACCCTTCCTGGCTTTTTCTAGCCCAGCACAACCCATGCTGAGGCAATTTCGGACAGCCAAACTTGTAATTCTCATAAACCAAATCCTCAGGAACAGTTGGGCTGGCATCTGCTTTTCCTCTGAAGCATCTCCATTCAGGAGCTAGGGAAGTACCTGAGTGCTCTTCCTGCAGATGGACAATTCCTTGCAAATCTCTATTTTAAAAACTAGGTAATCAACAACAGAAGCCTCTTAAGGCTTGATTTAGGACTAAGGTGTAAATTGAAAGCAAGTCATTAAGACAATGCTGCTTTTACAGACACTTGTGTTTCGGTTTGAGTGACTTTGGTCTAGCTCAGGTCAAGTGGGAGCAAACTTCTGAATGGGGATCAGCTGCTCTTTAGAAAAAAGTGCTGTGTCCCCACAGCTTTTCCTGGCACTTTAAATGCCTTGAAATCAGAGAGGCCCTGCAGAGAGACCTGGATAAATTAGAGAGATGGGCAATCACCAACTGTATGAAGCTGAACAATGGCAAGTGCCAAATTGTGCACCTGGGATGGGACACCCCTGGCTGTGTGTATGGGCTGGGGAAGGAGAGGCTGGAGAGCAGCTGCAGAAAGGGACCTGGAGATCCTGGTCAATGGCCAGTGGGATTTGAGCCAGCAGTGCCCTGGAGCCAGGAGGGACATCCCTGTCCTGGGGGCACCAGGCCCAGCATCACCAGTCAGGCCAGGGAGGGAATTGTCCTGCTCTGCTCTGCCCTGGGGCAGCCTCACCTCCAGTGCTGGGGCAGTTTGGGCACCACAGGGCAAAAAGGACATTAATCCATTAGAGATCATCTGAAGGAGGCCACAAGGATGGGGAAGGGCCTTGAGGAGAAGCTGTGTGAGGAGCTGCTGAGGGCATTTGGAATGTTCAGCTGGAGGAGACTGAGAGGAGACTCATCCTGGTTCCAACTTCCTCATGAGGGGAAGAGGAGGAGCAGGCACTGATCTCTGCTCTGTGTGACCATGGACAAGGCCCAGGGAACGGCTGGAGCTGGGCCAGGGAGGGTCAGGTTGGATCTCAGGGAAAGGGTCTTCCCCCCGAGGGTGCTGGGCACTGCCCAGGCTCCCCAGGGAATGGTCCCAGCCCCGAGGCTGCCAGAGCTCCAGGAGTGTTTGGGCAGCACTGCCAGGGATGCCCAGGGTGGGGTTGTTAGGGTTCTGTGCAGGGCTGGGGCTGCACTGGGTGATCCCTGTGGGTCCCTTCCAGCTCAGGATATTCTGTGATTCTGTGAAATACAGCAGTTAACTGTAAACTGAGTAACGTCACACCCACAGCTGCTCCATGAGCCTGAGTGGCAGTGAGCTTCCTTTTGCCATGTCATGAGCAGAGGACAGTCACTCCAGGCTGGCTGAGCAGTTCCTCTTCGCCAGCCTGAGCCACCTCCAGCAGTTTAGTTGCTGAAATGGAATGGAGCTTCAAAGAGGAGCCTGTTAATGAGCTGAGCAGCTTATGGTGTGTTCCTTGTAGCTCAGATATTTCTGCAGACACACAGGGATTTGGGACACCCAGTGTGACCTGACTGAAATGCAGGCTTGCTCTGAAAGCCCAGATGTAGCACAGCTGGATTGCTACAGCTGTACCTTTAGAGATGTGCACAATGAGCATTATTGCAACTCCATATGAGGTTTTTTTCCCTTCTATTTCATTAAGTCTTTTATAAAAAAACAAGTATTGTATCTTCACTCCTAAATCTACTTGGGCTGGGTTTTAGAATCATAGAATGATTTGAGTTGGAAGGCCCTTAAAGCTCATCTATTTCCAGCTGCTGCCATGGCAGGGACACCTCCCACTGTCCCAGGCTGCTCCCAGCCCCAATGTCCAGCCTGGCCTTGGCCACTGCCAGGGATCCAGGGGCAGCCACAGCTGCTCTGGGCACCCTGTGCCAGGGCCTGCCCACCCTCACAGCCAAGATTTAGTCACCTGGTTTGATCTATGAGCTTTAAGGTCCTTTCTAGCCCAAGCTGTTCTATGGTTCTGTGCCCTAACATCCCAAAAGAGCAGAGAGGTTTCTGTTTCAGGTTTTATACACAGCCCAAAACAGAAGCTAAGTGCAGAAAGGTGAGATGTGACCAAGGTTTGGTGGCCATCTGATAATAGCACTGCACTGCCATTATTGGTCATTTATGTACAGGTTGTCTTCAGGTATCATTACTAAACACACAAAAAGGATTGATCCGTGTCCGAAAATGTTTGCCAAGTTATCAGAAAAAATGAGGCAGGAGGAGGAAGGGAAGGATGAACTGGTTTGTCCATTTACACGTGGCGGGGTTGCGTGTTGGGCAGATTTAACCCCAGCAGAAATCCCTCGCTGTGTGCTGGTGTTTTAACCTCAGAAGATCATTGTTCTTGACCGTGTGCAATGCAATGAAGGAATGCCCAGTGTGGCATTGCTCCCAGCTCCTGGGAGTGCCCGTTCTGACGGAGGGAGGGCAGCTCTTGGCTCCTGATGCCCTGTGCAATGCTCTGCTTGAGGCTGCTCCCTGCCACGGCGCTGGGCTGCAGGCTCAGTGTTGTCATTCACAAGGCTGCCTTCAAGCAAGGTCTTGAGATTTTTTTTTCTTTCTTTTCCAAAAGACGAAGAAAACATCTGGTAATTTGAGAATTGGTCTTTGTGAGAGAGAGGAGCAGCTCCCCCTCTCACTGCGGTGTCACTGTTCTCTGTTTAGATACCATTAACTCGTCCTTTGAAGGTACTAGATGTGGTTGCCAACAACAATTAAAAAACAATTTTTTGAAAGTGTTGGGTTTCCCGGGCCCTTCTCAGATCAGGAAATGAGATTAAAATCAGTTGCTGAAAAGCTCCTGGGTTTATTTGAATACAGCCGAGCATGGCGGCTCGGCCGCCTCATTAAAGGAGGCATTATGAGCAGCCTGGTGTTGTGTTCCCGGTTTGATAAAGAGCATTGTCTGACAGCAAGCTTGGTGCAGCTCCCACTCCATGCTCTGGCACATATTTTCTGCCTCAGTGGTTCCTCTCAGTAGGATAGCCAGCCTCTGCCTTTCTGTTTGACGTTTTTGCTAATAATTACTTGAAAAATCATCCACTTCTATTTAAAAATTGCTACATGAAGTACTAGTCCATCTTTGCATCATGACAGCAAGAGGCCAGTGAAGTAAGGGGTGTTCAGCCACATGAAGCTAACTTCATAAAGCATTGCCCAGGGTGCACTGCAGGATGACTGGAAATAATTAGCCTCTGGAGGTTGGAAACCTATGCCGTAAATCCCAGAGCTTGGAGTGAGGAGAGTTTTTTATCACTGTCCTTGACAGAAAAATTGTAACATCACGGCTTACTCCGTCTTTGACATAATAAACGTACAGTGGTGCTTGGCAGAATCCTGTGCTCACAGCCCCGTTTGCCTCTCCCCTCTCCCAGCCCGTTCCCATGGGTTATGGCTGGGCTGGAGGAAGTTTCCTTTGGGCCTTAAACCATCACACAGACACGTAACAGCTTCCAGGCGTCTGGCTCCCAGCGAGAATCAGGCCCTCTCGGAATGAGACAAATTTCCACTGATGCAATCGCTGCCACCTTAGGGAGCAGCAGGATCTGAAGGTGGATGAGTGCTCCGAGCCCGTCCCCGCCAGCACCGTGCGTGCAGAGGGATCCCTGCCCCGGGGCTGTGCTCCAGCAGGACACAGAGCATTCCCAGCACGAGCTCTGGGGTGCCGTGAGCACCTTGGGCTTGGAGGCGGAAATTCGGAGTGGAAATGTCTGCCCAGATTCTCGGGTAAATTGTTGTGTATATCAGGAGTGTCTTGTAAATGATAATGAACAGATGCCTCGTACGTACTACACAATAAGCCACTTGAAGTTGTCACCAGTTGTTTATAGATGTTATTAATATTAATAATTTACCACTCATTTCCATATGAAACCATATTAGGCTTGTCTACACTGCATCCAGTTACCTGCAAAAGCTGGGAAGCCATGGCAGCGTGCCCAAGCTAACACGTCCTGCTGAGAAAATGCTGCCTTTGTTCAGGCCTCGGCAGCGCGGAGCAGGGCTGTGGGAAGGAGCAGGGATGTGGGGAAGGAGCAGGGAGGTGAGGAAGGAGCAGGGATGTGAGGAAGGAGCAGGGATGTGAGGAAGGAACAGGGATGTGAGGAAGGAACAGGGATGTGTGGAAGGAGCAGGGATGTGGGAAGGAGCAGGGATGTGGGGAAGGAGCAGGGAGGTGAGGAAGGAGCAGGGATGTGAGGAAGGAGCAGGGATGTGAGGAAGGAACAGGGATGTGAGGAAGGAACAGGGATGTGTGGAAGGAGCAGGGATGTGGGAAGGAGCAGGGATGTGGGGAAGGAGCAGGGAGGTGAGGAAGGAGCAGGGATGTGAGGAAGGAGCAGGGATGTGAGGAAGGAACAGGGATGTGAGGAAGGAACAGGGATGTGTGGAAGGAGCAGGGATGTGGGAAGGAGCAGGGATGTGGGGAAGGAGCAGGGAGGTGAGGAAGGAGCAGGGATGTGAGGAAGGAGCAGGGATGTGAGGAAGGAACAGGGATGTGAGGAAGGAACAGGGATGTGTGGAAGGAGCAGGGATGTGGGAAGGAGCAGGGATGTGGGGAAGGAGCAGGGAGGTGAGGAAGGAGCAGGGATGTGAGGAAGGAGCAGGGATGTGTGGAAGGAACAGGGATGTGGGGAAGGAACAGGGATGTGAGGAAGGAACAGGGATGTGAGGAAGGAACAGGGATGTGTGGAAGGAGCAGGGATGTAAGGAAGGAGCAGGGATGTGGGGAAGGAACAGGGATGTGTAGAAGGAGCAGGGACGTGGGTAAGGAGCAGGGATGTGGGGAAGGAGCAGGGATGTGTGGAAGGAACAGGGATGTCTGGAAGGAGCAGGGATGTGAGGAAGGAACAGGGATGTGGAGAAGGAGCAGGGATGTAAGGAAGGAGCAGGGATGTGGGGAAGGAGCAGGGATGTGTGGAAGGAGCAGGGATGTGAGGAAGGAGCAGGGATGTGTAGAAGGAGCAGGGATGTAAGGACAGAGCAGGGATGTGGGGAAGGAGCAGGGCTGTGTAGAAGGAGCAGGGATGTGTGGAAGGAGCAGGGATGTAAGGAAGGAGCAGGGATGTAAGGAAGGAGCAGGGATGTGTAGAAGGAGCAGGGCTGCTGCTGGCCTGTGTCCTCACACGCAGCCCAGGGAGCTACAGGAATTCGTCAGGCCCCTGCTCCAGGGACAATTTTAACTGTTCTGCAGAGCTGAATGTCTGCTCAACAAGGGGAGGTTGTTGGGTGCTGAAGGTGCTCTTTGGATCCAGGAGAGCAAGGTCAAAGCCCCGAGAGCTGTCCTTTGCAGACTTTAGAAGCACCAGGTCTGTCTTCTTAGGGAATGGGGAGAAAACAGAATCATAACAATTTGCCCAGTTTTGGAATTCTGAAGTTTAGTCTCCTCTAATTTAGGCAAAGTTGAAATCTTGGTGTTCTGCACACAAGAAAAACAAGAGTTACTTGAAAAGGTGAGATTTTCTACAGCTTTTAGCACTGACCTGCCTCTTCCCCCAAGGAACTTAATGGCAATGTGCTGGACAATGTCTACAGAAATCCAAATGTTTATAAAATAAAATGAAATGTTCCTTTCACTCTGTGTGCAGCGAGGGGGGATCCCCGATGAGGAGGTGACCCTGCAGGACTGGTGCTCACAGCCTCTTGTTCCAGGTGTCCTGCCAGGGTGTTTGTGTGGCACAGAAGGATCTAATGGAGCCTCAAGCCTGAAAGGGAGGTTCCCAAACCTTCAGGATTTGGGTGTGCTGAAGTCCCATCCTCAACAGTCACTGCCTTTGAATCCAATGTTGTATAATGTACAATGTGCTCTGTTGAGGCTGGGTACAATTATCAGTATTTATTCCTAGAAACTGGGGGAGATTTTTTTTTGTTAAAAGACAAAGCAACAGAAGTTCCACGGTATGCAAAATACAGACCTTTGTATTGCAAGTGAAATATTTAGATAGGAATCATTACTGAGTCCTTTTACAGCAACCTTGCCAGAGAAAGAGAGAGAGAGGGCTGGGAAAGAAAACACAAAGGAGGTAATAATATCTGATTAGCCAAGCAGCTGAGGAACTGATGGGGATTGTGAAGCCTATCAAGGCATCGTGACTCTCCGTGTGAGTGACATTCCGCAGCGGGAAGCAGCTACCAGCCGAGGAGCTGCTCCTGAATATTCCCCTTAGGACTTGTCTTTTATTGGTAACCTTGCAGTATCCTTGGCTGGAGCTGTGTGTTCTGGGTTGGGGCACTTGGCTGCGGGGGGTCCCTGACAGCCCCCGCCGGGGCTGATCCCTCGCCAGGGCGCTCGGTGGCTGTGCAATGTGGGCAGATATTACACAGCTGTCCTCTGTCACTCCGTGTCTTTTCAAGGCTGACACTGTTGCAGTGACCTGGGCAATGTCTGCCATGTATTCTGTGAATTACTGGAGCAGTATTTTTTGGATGCAGTGCCCAGTGGAACATTGTGCTTGTCATGCCTCTCTTTTCTGCCAGAGCAATGCCAGCATTTGGGGGGAGTCACTTACAATTTAAAGCTCTATGCCAGAGAGAAGACTCTATCCCTTTATTTTATAGCATTTTTGAGATATAACCAAAAGTGCTAAGCAGCCTTAGGTACTCTGGTTCTGTCACTGGAGGAGGCTGGAAGGAGGCTTAGCTGTACTTTGTCGGCTGTAGCTGTTGTTTCCTGGTTTAATATCGCTCAGGATTCTGATATTCCCAGGTACCTTTCTTTTTCCCCTCCTTAAGGCTGAATTTGGGTGTGAGGGTTGTTTTGCCTTCCATAGACCATCACCATCCCAGCAGCTGGGATACCAAGCTGCAGTTTGGTCCTTCCTCAAATCTGTGGTGATAGTTCCTTAACTGGAAGAGGGACAAGGCAACACTGCTCTGTCAAGACTGGGCCAGCAAGGATGTTCTCCAGAATAATTTGCACATTCACTTTTTTAGTGCTGTGCTCCTTCTTCAAGAACAGCTCCTCACGTAACTAATAAAGCCGTCTTAGACTTGAGCAAAGAGGATTCCAGCTGAATCCTGTAGTAAATCAGCTCTTTCAGGAGAGAAAAATCAGAGAATTGTCCTTGCTGAGTACTTAGGACCTGGAAATGGGAACATGAACGTGGTGTTGATGACAGTGAGATTACATTCTAGCTGCTCTTTACTTATTTTCATTTCTAATATCAGTGGATATCATAGATTTAAACTCCCAGATTTCACAGCTGCAGGTAGGATTTAGTTTAGAGCACAATATACAATATGTGAGCTGTAAGAAATAAGGCTCCAGCTTCCTGCAGCTGGAGGAATTGGCTATACCAACTTAATCTGAGTCCACCTCCCACAGAGAGGATGTAGAAATGAAATGAAAAGTATACATAAAGTTTTGTGTATTTATTACTTTTTAAAAACACTTTTCATGGGTAAAATCTGTCTTTAATGATGCATTCAAACTGTGGTGCTGAGAAGTATTGCATAGCTAATGCATTGGTTTGTTTTTGTTTATTCTGCAGAAATGATGGAATTTCATTTTTTAGCAAAATTACCAGGGCTCCATTATTATTCACAGGGCCTTAAACGCATGACAGGAGAATGCTAAGTCCTCAAGGATTTTAATACCAGCTTCTCTGCGAATCTAAACTGGTTTTCCAGCCCACTACTTGGTGGGCCACGGGGTTTCTCCTGTAGTGTAATACACATTTAAAGCTTCTTATGGACGGCTACGTCTGCAAATAAGCTCAGAAAGGAGAAGAGGGAATGCATTGTGTTATCTGGAGCTGAGCAGGGAGAGATTATCATAGGAGAGAGCTGAACAAGAGGTGTGACAGCTGAGCAGGTGGAGGTGCTGACTCCCAGGTACCACAGACGTGGGCAGTTCCTGAGGGATCACCAGGGTAGGGATCCAGCCTGCACTCATCAGCAGCAGTGAGGACACTTCTGCCTCCCTGTCTGGCTTTTTATGAATTGAGAAGAAGGAAAATACCAAGTAGTAAAGACTGTGTATATTTAATTCCTGAGTAACATTAGGGTTTATTCTGTTTGCTCTTTCATTTCTCTTCCGAAGGCTTTTAGGAAATAAATGCAATGCATTAGCCTGGATTCAGCTGGGCAATGAATGTCTTAGTGTGTGTAATGTACAGCACTGAGACAGAGATGTGTGTTTTAGACACCCAGGATCCAAGTTCATAGCAAAGGCTCTTAGGCAATGCAGTAATATAAAAAAGCAACACTGAAATTTCTCAATTATTTAAGGAAACTCATAGACTTCCAGTTTATATGCAAGACTGGCACGAGGGGAGTTTGGTTTTCCGCCTCCTTCCCAAGCTCATATGCCACGTAGCTTTCCTGAGCTCACCTGATTTCTACATTTGCTCTAAAATTAAGGAAATCAAAACCTGTCATTACATGATTTGAGTTCCCTTGTTAGTCACCAAGACAAGCTGATGGATGACAAGTCTCCAGCAGTGCCAGCAGGCCTCACGTCACAGCCACGCACAGCCCCACGTGCTGGAGTGCCCTTGGAATGCTGCTGAGCTTCGTGCCTACAATATTTATACTTCATTCAAAACTAGGGCAGTAAGAATGATTTCATGAAATCCACAGCTTTTGGAAGATGCTGCCATGCTGGAGTACGTGCTTGAAACTTTCTAAAAATATTTGCACATGCATATATTTAAATAAGGATGGATTTGTGACCTAGTAGAACCAGAGTGGTGTGTGCCATTACCAGGCAGGGCTTCCATGGCTCCTCCAGCCTCTCTGGGGCTCTTCCAGCCCACCTTGACCACCTTGATGGGAAGGGAATCCCCCGAAGGTGTGATAGGATGTGAGACAGCAGCCAGCTTGTCCAGGAGTCCTGAACCTACACTGGCACTCTGTCAAATTCCTGAGAGTTCCATGGTGTCCCTGCTGGTCCCTGACCATGGCTGTGCAGCGTGCAGGGGTCAGCTGGGCACTGGGGAGTGTCTGTGTGTGTGACAGGAGCTGATGTGGCACGGGGAAGCTCGTAGACAAGAGTATAAAACCAGTATAAAACACTTATCCAGTGTATAAAACCTGTCTCTAGACCACGTGGCCGTTAAACGTTACCCAGTGTGGCACAAATGCTTTATATTTTATATTTAGACTCTTGTTTTTTTAAATTTTATTCTTTTAAAGGGTCACCATTGTCTAGTGTGCTGTAGGGATGAATGACAGAAACAGTCAGCTTGGTAGACTTGGATATTTAAGGTGCTTTGGAGGTGGGTGCCAGCCAAGGCAATGTGACACTGATGTATTCCCTGAAATCTGTCTAGGGAGAGGAGCCTGGCTTCACAGACAAATCCCACACTGGGAATGTTTCTTTGCACTCTGTAGCTGACTCTGGTGAGCTGCAAGGCCTCCTCAGCACTGCCAAGGAGTAGGGACATTGGGCTGCTGCAACTTTAGTGGACACAGGGCTGACCTCAGAGTGTCTTGGACATCAGGGATGTGGATCCTGGCACCACCAAAGCATTTGTAATTGTGTGACACCAGCAGTAGCAGAAATTGGTTGAATGATTACTAATTAGAAAGATTTAATTTTACTTGGGCTTCAGAAGAACACGAGGAGTTTGGCTGTGTTGTCATTAGTGACACATTTGAAGAGGCTGATTGTGCCTGGTCTGTGCAGTACCTGAGTTCCTTTCTTTGGGTGACTTTGGCCTGATCTCATCATACCCTTGGAGGTGCTGAGCTTTCTTCATTTCCATGGCTCCGAGAGCACGGTGTAGGGCTCGGATACTCTCCAGGGAGGTCCAACCAGCAATTTAGGGCTGCTGTATCTGTAGCTAGTCAAAAGCAAGATGTGTTCAAAAGCCCAGCAGTAAAGCCAGTATTGTGGTGCTTTTGCCCTAGGTAGGTGCACAAAGAATCAGAAGTTTCTTGCTGAGTGTTTATTCCTCCAAGCGGGATTTTGCAGATGTGGGTAAACTGAATCCCTTCTTTCATCTGCTTAAAAGACCTATAAAAGAGCTGTCTGGTGTTTTACAGAATTGCAGTGTAATTCCAAATCTGCTGCAGACATTCTGCATCCTCTCAGAAGAGTTTTATCTGGTGGTTTAATGTTGCTTTTCACCCAAGTGTGATGTATTTATAGAATCAGAGTCACCGAATGGTTTGGGTTGGAAGGATCTGTACAGCTCATCTCATTCCATCTCTGCCATGGCAGGGACACCTCCCACTGTGCCAGGCTGCTCCCAGCCCCAATGTCCAGCCTGGCCTTGGGCACTGCCAGGGATCCAGGGGCAGCCACAGCTGCTCTGGGCACCCTGTGCCAGGGCCTGCCCACCCTCCCAGGGAACAATTCCTTCC
>VZRF01007797.1:0-151989 GCA_013396875.1 Vireo altiloquus
AAATTTTCACACCACCACAAGATAGTAGCTAAATAACTAGTTAAACTTGATAGAAGTAGGAGGGCTGATGGGAGCCTCTAAAGCTGTTCAATAGGATAAACAAAAACTACAACATACTTGTATGCCACCAAAACTTCATGAAGGAATTTAAACTAATAAAAAGCACTTTCATCAAATGTGAAATGTTTGCTGTAATCACTATAAATGCAATATTTGAGCAATAACTTTGTCATAGTTTGAATCTATGGTATCCTTTTAAAAGGATCCTGATGCATATATAGTCTGCATTTCAGCCTATTTAAAAAAAAAATGTTCAGAAAACAAAACAAAAAATATCCAAATAGGCTGCACAAAAATATAATATAAAAAGCAGATGCCTACTCATATCATAATTATTTTGAGTCTCACTTTTGATGGGTACACTGAGCCACATCATATAATCTACTGAATTGATTACAAAATGACCCTCAATGTACTTGTTCCTTTTTAGAAGGGTATTTTCAAAGTTATGGTGCACAGAGATGGGTTGCATTTACATATGATAAAATAAGGCATGGGGCAGGGTGCATCCTGGGTCTAGTATCACATAATGCATAAGAATGAGATAGAATAATACAAACATTAGAATGTTCTTCGTGTTCTCCTTTATGTGGTTTGACATTGGTCAACCAGATATTTAGACATTAAAATCCCTTTATGAGATGAAAATTCAGAGTTTCAGTCATCCTTTCTTTAAACCAATCAGCAAAATATGACTGGGCTTGACTGCCGCAAGAAACTTTTTGGAGTTACATACGAATTTCATGAGACATAAGTGTGCAGGGGCAGATCATCCATCACAGCATAAAACTCAACAAGTTATGTACTTGGCTCCCACGTTAGAGAAGAAAAGACTGAACTTTACACTGATGAAGGTATTCCTTCAAACCACAGGTTACCTGTTGCCACTATCACTCTTATGAATCAAAATTCATGGGATAAAATCCCTAATGAAATGCACTTTGGGTATACACATTGTTTTTATTGATGTTTCCTGACGGTCTCTTATACCTAAGGAAGATTTTCCAGTATCTTTGGATTTTGCTTTTCCTCTGAGTTCTAACACATTTTGCAAACTAAAGTGACAGCTGCATTAAACTGAGAAGGAACAGTACATTTCAAATAAATATTTTACGTACAACAGTGTCTGAATTAAAAATTAAAACCCACTGTTAATATGGTCTTATTTGGAGCAGGATTGTTTTGAAGACAGAAGAGTTGATATTTAATTTTTGTTTTCCTTTAATACTGAGGGCGCAGGACTTCATGGTGTGCTTTCCTAACGTGGTGAGGCAAAGCCCTCAGTCTCGAAAAAGTTTCTCCCAGTCTTTAGTAAAACAAGGAGATGGCAGAACAACTGAGTAGTTATTTGGTTGTCAAAGCTAAAAAAATGTTACCAAAGGAAAGAACCAGAACTAAGAAGGGAAGTCATGTCTGTACTTCTATTTCCTATTCTGTTAAAGAAGGTTTGTTAGAGAAGGTGGAACAGAGAAGAGTTCATTTATTCTATTAAATATAAATATTTGTGTACACAACAGATGTATAGGGACGCAGCCCTGATTTGATAATTAAGTTTTTCATGGGAAAACCTGCCCTAGATGATAGTATGCTACAGGATGGACAGTAATCTATTTTGATCAGGAATTTCTCTCCAAATGAAGAGTCTTTTTCTTAAGGTATTTAAAGGGACTGATTTGAAACATCTTGCAACCCACCTAAGAGAAATATCAGGACTGGTCTTACTGCCAGATAAGTAAGATACTAACATGCAGAGTGCCCAGAAAGCTCTTGATTTCAAGCAATATATTTTTCTCCAGAGATTATTTCAAGAAAGTTCTTTTCCAGTTTATTTCCTACAGGAAAACATTGACAACCAATCACAGTAACCTGAAGGTTTGACTAAAAATAAACCACACAAATAGCACATTTTTTGTGTACTCCCTTATCTCTACTTAGGCTGCAAAGCTAAATTGTTATCCATGTACACCTAATAATTAAGTAAAGGTTTCTGCTGTGATTGCGTAAATCTCTTCTTTTCAAGTTTGGCAACCTTTCAATGAACTACAGGAAGCTGTACATACAATTATGCATACATATACTAGTAAGAAAATTCTGCCTTTAAGCTATGGTGAGGCCCTTTATGCATACAGGGAGAAATATATGTCTGCAGTGAAAAATATTTTCTGTCACTTTCAGCAATGAAATTAAATTAAACTTAAAAAAAACCCCCAATTTTTACTTTCTTCTCAAATTTTCACTTTAAATTACCAGGTAAGTTAGACTGCACGCTAATATTCTACATTCTAGTTTTATACTAAGAAAGAATAGAGAAAACTGTTTACCTAATGTTATTCAATATTGAAACCCAGAAGTTTCTTTCAATATTACTGCATTCAATTGATATTACTGTAATCAATTCTACGGCTTGCATTATTGCAAAGATTTTTGTCTTATGTCTTTGTGAAGGAAAGCAGAATTCAGCAGTCTTCCAGTAGCTGAAGGGGGCTTACAAGAAAGCTGGTGAGGGACTTTTTACAAGGGCATGTAGTGATCAGAGAAGGGGGAATGGCTTTAAACTGAAAGAGGGCAGGTTTTGATCAGGAATTAGAAAGAAATTCCTTACTGTGAGGGTGGTGAGGCACTGGCACACCTTGCCCAAAGCAGCTGTGGATGCCCCATGCCTGGAAGTGCTCAGGGCCAGGTTGTGGTGCTGAACTTTCGAGCATGCTGGTCTAGCATTGGCATCCTGCCCGTGACAAGGGGATTGGAATTAGATAATGTTCAAGATACCTTCTAAACCAACCTAATCTATGAGTCTGTGTTTTGAGGACATAAAATATGCTATTCTCCCAGAAATTCTATATCAGTGGTTTTTTGAAATGTAAAAAATGAAATAAAATGTATTTTCTGAGACAGGGTAATTAGCAGGAGTAATACACTGAACAGGTATAAAATGAATTATCAAGATCTGCCAATACATAAATAAAATTACCTCAAAAAAGTAACATAGGGAAAATGCTAAAGAAATACAAAACCCCAGCAGTTTATGATAGAGAATACGGTAAGAGGAGCAGAGATACCTGGACACTCCGCTAAAAATTGTGTACCCAATATAGAGAAATGTGGATTGGGTAACACATATAATATTTTTTCACAAATATAACGTAGTGATGGGAAGGATAACAGGACTAGCAGTGTTCAGTGCTGTGCACTCTGTATCCTGGTGGCAGTGAAGGCAGATGGGGTTAGATAGACTGTGCTGCCCTGTGAGCTGACAGCTGAAGACAACTCCTGTTGGTAATCTATTGCTTCAGCAATGCTGTGTGTGAAGTTGGTGATAGGCTGTTTTAGCAGCCCAGTATTAATGTTTGCTTGGGATGGCTTCAGTTTTATTCCTTTGCAATACAGGACACAGAAATTTTTAACTTCTCTGCTACTTTATGGTGTTAATAAAGCTGTTTCTATATCAGCCCTCCCACTGTGCTCTCCCTCTCCATCTTTTAACACCTAATATCCTCTATATTTTGTCGAAACTGATGTATTTCTGATGTAGCAAATACTGATTTCTACAAAATTCCTTTACCTCAAAAGTTTTAGTTTGATCTAGTTACTAATATGAGGCACAGCAACTTCCTTGGAAAAAACTACCTTTTTTGTTAAAATCCGCAAAAATCCTAAACCCCTGCAATGCTGCTTGTTAAAGATGAAGTTTGGCATTTTTGTCTATTGTTCTCAGAGCTGTTGCAGAACACCTAGACTTCTAAAAACCATCTTTATGGGATCTCACTTGGTGGAACAAAGTTATGTTTGAAGAATATTTTGGGAAAATTGTTTCTATCTTGGGCTCTTTTCCATTATTTCTACTGAGATTTATATACTACTGAGGAAGGACTCTTTCATTTACAGAGGTACTACTTGTCCTTATCTCACCTCAGAAGTAAAATTGTGATTTTACAACATTTATTTCCTCCTGATATTTTCAAGAGAGGTTTCTTATTTCTAATGGTTTGTATGTTTCACAAAAAATGAAAAGCATCTTTATTAGTGACATATAACAACTCTGTTTTTATAACTCCTGCATATGTCACTTTGAGGATGAAAAGTTTTCATGCATACATTCTATCTGAACTTAATCTGAAATAGCAAAAAAAGAAAAAAAAAAGTTAAACTCTTAGAAAACACTGATACACATTAATAAGCTGAGTGAAAACCTGATGAATTTCCAGTTTAGTTAAATCTCTATAATAGATATATTTGGTTATATTTATACTTACAAAAAATGGAAAATAAGAATTATCAAACTGAAAATGGGTTTTTAGGACATAAAAATAATTTTCAGAATGTTTTGTTGTTATTTAATCCAGAGCAAGCAAGTATTACTGAAGGAGATATAAAGATTTGGCAGAGAAGAACCTGGGAACTACTTTTCTTTTGATCTTAATAAAGTTATGTGAGGAGCAGCCTGTCACTTCATTTTCTTAAAAATTATTTACTTCCTAAGTACTTTTAAATATGGATAGGGAGCAACTGAAGGAAGATTCAGATTATGGAATGTTGAGGTGGGAATTTTTTTAGATATGTTTTATTCTGCATTTTTAAACCCTGCTTGCATTCTAAAGACAGAGAATATGATGTTGGAAAGAAAAGAGCAAGAAGGGTATTCAGAAGTTGACTCCTCTAAAGATTCTCTTTGCTTAGATTCCATTTTTATTTCAGCTCATTCTTTGTTAAAGTACTCTTTCTAAAGCTTTCTTAGACCCTGCTCTATTTAATGGTTGGGGGTCCTTAAGATAGAATGTAGAGAGACCTATTCTGGTGAATTTAAAGATGTTTTAGAAAAAGATTTTTCACATAAATCTTCCCTGATATGACACAGTTATTATGTAAAGCTATTGAATACATAAAAGAACTGTTCCTCTGTAATGTTCCTTGTGTGTAAGAAAACATCAAATCATATGTTGCTCCAATATGTAAACCAAATATGCTGAATTTCTGCTTTTTCCAATTCTAGTGGAACGAACAAAGGACAGATGTGTAGAGGAACCCCACCCAAACCTTTTAAAATGTGAAGTGCAGAGTGAAAATTCTCTAAGCAGAAAAACATATATATTGAACAAATCATGTACAAAATACATACTTAAACAACTCTGAACTGGATTTTCTGTGTAGCCACTGAGAAACAGATCTGAGGCTGAATGCAGCAGCTGCTTGTGAGCTAGTTGTTGGTTTTTGGTTTTTTTTTTCAATGTTGTTCTTGGGTTTACACTGTCTGATTGTTCAAATCTTATACCGCCCATTTCATCTGATCAATACTCAAACTCCATCTGAGATGCATACTGATTAGAAAAGTAATGAGAGTGAAAAGATACTGTAATGAGTGGTCTGCTCCAAGGATTCTCAGCATTTTAATTAAGTATTTACATTATCTTTTCAACTATGCAGTGCTCCTACACTGGTTTTCATTTAAAATAGAACAGTCTAGCTGATCTTTGGCTTTCTTTTATTACCATTATTCTTCATTTTCTCCTTATTTGCTTTTGTCTTTCTTGTGTACGTAAAAATATTCTTTTTTTTTTTGAAGATCAGCAATGTCTCATGGACTATAGTCTGAAAAACATTGCTCAAGATATATTAACCAGAAAAATATATCTATTGCTCAAGATATATTAACCAGAGAGAGTACCTAGGTGAGACTTACAACAGAACCAAAAGAGCAGTTCTATAATCTCCGTAAGCACATGAACTTCAGTCAAAAACTCCAGAAAGACTCCTAAAAAAATGTAAGTATTCTAAAGTGCTAAATTTCTTTTGAGGATAAGGATCTATTCTTCTACTAGTTTTCAGATGCTTCTCTAAAGAGGTTTCTTGCATTCTAAGTATTTTATGGTCACACACCTAACAAATGGTTAAACCCTAAAAGTTCAGCAAATGCCAGAATGAAAAGACAGCTGTTTAGTGACACCTCACTATAAAGAAGCATATCAAGAAGCCCAGCAATTCTGGACAGTCTGCAGTAAATGGAAATGCAGGTGAGAGTGAGAAAGTAATCTCTTGGCCACAATACACAGGCTTTGAAGGGAGTCACTAGGAGTATCTTTACAGTGGAAAATTTGGAGATCTTATTTACTATGGACTTTCAGGACTATAATGATTTACAATCAAGGTGCAGACACAAAAAAACCACACACACAGAACACTACAGAAAAATCTGCAAAAAAAAGAGGTCCATTCAGTGAGGGAAAATTTTTACACTTGATATAAGATTTTTGTCATCTATGTTCAATAAATATGTTATATGAATTATCATACAAACACCCCTTGATCAGACAAGGAAATACTTAGTAACTTTTCATCCCTAAAAGACCTTTTTACATTTGCAGGTGTCCTTATTCTAGAAGCAGAAAAAGCTTTTTCACTGACACTCTTTGCAAGCATGTAGTGAATGAAAGCTGAACAGAAGCTGCAAGTCCTTGCTTCTTACACACAGACACTTAAATATTTCACAAAAAACCACCTGAAAATGTAGATTTGTTTGCTTCTAATAGCCCACCTAATATTAAGTTATCCTCATGCTATACTTTTATTGAAATGCCAAAAGTAACTTTAATTTCTCTTTTTGTACAATTTCTGGACCAGTTTGCCAGCAATTATCTTGTAGTTCTGTGCCTCAGGGTTTTGAGGGCACTGCAGTAGGGTGAATACTGAAACTATATTTTAAAACCTGGTGTAAAGGTAATTAAAATGAAAAAAAAACCAAAACCCCTTTAAATAACATTAATATCCTACTGACTAGTATTTTGCATCTCTATTTTCTAGACATCACATCCTCTTTCTCATCTGTATAACCCCAACAGTTCATAGGGATCTTAGGCAGGAAGCACAATTAGTAACAGCAGGGAGTTAATTAAGATTAAAAGATACAGTGGAGATTTAGATTTATATGAATGACAAACACAGTAAGCACAATTCTAAAGAAACCACAGTCAAAAACTGAATTTTTCCTCCCTTGATCAAGACCCTTCTTGTCCCTCACTGGTCTGTGGAGGAGAAACTTTTGTCACTGATTGCAGGACAGGCTCTGCACAGCCTGTTGGAAACAGAAATCCACAGTGCACTACACACACAACCCACAGTCTGCTGCACTGCTTTTCACACGTATGTTAATATGTTCCACCTTTCAAATCATGGGGTAAGAGAAAAGCTTTTCACATTTTATTTATTCATTATCTGTCTAGATGTGGTCAAAAATATTTCTTTTAGGAATTTGGTTGTTAAAAGGATGTTTTTTCTCTCTATACAGTAGATTTAGACCAATGGGAGCAGGAATTTGATTAGGGAATTTTAAAAATTCTTACAAAGATAATAAAAATAATCATTGAAATCTTCACATCCATGGTTAAAAGGGGAGAAGGGTAATTACTCATTCTGAAGCCAGAAATATTCCAGACTAGAGATAAAACTTTAAAAAAAATTTTGATATGGCTAGAACTGATAAGGAAAGAAAATGCTGAAATAAAAAAAAATAAACAGCATTCTACCTGAAGCATTATTAAATGTAAGTTCCCATTAACTAGTTGTTTTTGAACACACTGAAGATCTTTAACAAAAGGTTTAGCTATAGAGATCTGAGTTATCCCAGTGTGAGTGGTAGAAAGCTACAGGAAGTATTTATCCACCTAGAAAGGAAAGGTTGCCAGCACTATAGGAAAAAAAAACCCCAAAGGAAAAAATACCAAAACCAGAAGTTATCCTGATCTTTAAAGGGCCTTTACTTTCAACATACTGAGATCATTAAACTGTCCCCAAAATACCTGAAAAAATGTCATGCAGAGATGCCTTTTTTCAAGGAAAATATTCTTAGGGAAATAAGATGACCTGATCTGCCTCTCAACAAGTTTACCCTGTCTGAGCTCAGCACATTAAAGCTTTTATGAACTTGTTAAAGATCCAGTGAATCATCCAGGGTTCTCATTTAGGATGCATTTTAAAAAACTCCATAAAAAAGATTACATTTCTATCTTGTCTTTTTAAAGAATTTAACTTAGATTGAGATGCTCTATCAGTATATAAGCCTTTAAAAGCCCAGAAAAATCACTATTTTAGATCAGAAGTTAATAGAAGGGACTTAGGGTTTTCTTGATTCCTTCTTCAAGGACAATACTTTACTGAATCTGTTATAATGGAAGCTTTGCAGTACTCATTTTCTTATAATCCAGATAAATTTATAGAATAGTTTTAGAATTTTCTTTTTAGAATGTTTTGTTTTCCAATAGGTGGCATAGCACACAGAGTAATGTCTTCTAATATTTTAATATTTTACAATGTTGATTTTGGGAATCAAAAATCCCCACCTAGAGGGTCTTAATTTTCTTCATTGACTTATGAAACTAGATGAAGCTGTTTTTTAGGCAGCTAAATACTGCTTAAGATTTACAGGAGTCTCAACTTATATTTCTGATATCTCTGTACGTGAAAAAACCCAGACCTAAACAGAACTTTTCTGTTAATGACTAACTTTTATGTAATGCTTGTTCTGACCTTTGATTTTATGGTAATAAACATATTATGTCTGTACTGGCTCCATTGTTTTAATATTCAAGTTGTAAAATGGGTGAAATGAAATAAATATAAGACACAGAAAAATAATAACAATTCAAAAATCAAACATTTAAGACATACATAATTTTTTCTTTTTATTAGTTTAGGCACATTTGTGATTTCCCTGCTCTCCCTTAACACCAAAAGCTCAAGCTGCTAATAGCATGTCACAAGCTCATCTCCCACTGAAGTGGCAAAATTAAATGTCCAAATTGTACAAACACTGAAGCACTGAATTTTGTACAGCAGTTATGGGCTTGAAAGTGAAAGGTAAAATGAACATTTTTCTCTTCCTACTTTTTAACAAAGTCGAGATCCCTTGACAAATAGTTTGCAATCCTATGCTTCACAGCATCACTGTGTGGAGAATCACAGCACGAGCAGGAGCTGAATTCTGACCTGCCTTTAATGAACATGTGGGCATTTAGTGATAGTTAAAGAGGCAATCTTATCTGTCTGTGCTTAACATCAAAAAGAGGTAACTGAGCAGCCCACAGCCTGTCCAGCAGAAGGCAGAAAACACATCTCACAAATGACCATTGCTTACCATTCTTTGGCATCCTCAGTTTTTGTGGCTTCCCACATCCCTCAGTGGTCATACATTTCCTGTCTTTCTCATTTTTAGCCATAAGGTTACCCAAAAAGCCTTAACTCTCTGTGTATCCTCACGAGTGCAATCTGTGATCACGTGCTTTCATTCTGATTGATATAAAATAAATAACAATAAAACTATGCACTTTTCCTCTTGACAGTGTCTTTCATACACCAGCTAACAATTTTGCTTCCAAAGTACTTTCTGTAAATGTTAAAATATTAGCCCTAGTGTCTCAAGTAAGTGCCAGGTGGTCATTTATATACCACATACCTAAGTTTCCTTGAAAGTTGCTATAACATGCACTTATATCTCCAAATTTTCGTCTCCTTAAAAAGTACTATTGAAAGCTTAGAAATTTATATGATAAAGGTAGAGTTGAATTTCAGAAATGGAAGAAGACATCCTTTTCATGTGGTATTGGTTGATGTGAAATATGAAGACTTTGTACTTTCTGAAAGTCAATCAGTTAATAAGCAATCTAAAGCAAAAGGTATCTTATTTTTTATCAATTCACTTAAAAGATGGCTGAAGTGAGCTATTTAGCAGACCAAGGGATTTCTTTCTATGAAAAAACCTTCTTGTATAAGTTGTTCAAACTCTAAAGATCCTTTGCAACAAATATATGCAGTAAGATTATTCAAAACACATTAAATTTTTAAACCTTTTTTTTTTTTTCATATAAAACATTTCAGAGCTACAAACTGGAAATGCAGGTTTAATTAAGATTCAGAATAGGAGATGAAATTTGAAATGTGAGTGCACATTAGTATTTTAGTTTGGAGATGAAATGTGCTTTTGAAGTGAATCTCCAATCAACTTCATTTCATAGGACCAAGGAATGGGTTGGGTTAGAAAGGACCTTAAAGATCATCTCTTTCTAACCCCCTGTGCTGGTCAGGGATGCTACTCATTAGATCAGATTGCTCAGAGCCCCATTGAGCCTGGCCTTGCACACTTCCATCCACAATCTCTCTGGGTAACATTTACCATGCTCCAATTCACATTGTGTAGAAATCTTGGAGTGCTTGAACAGAATTTCATTCAGGAAAAAAAGTGAACTGAAAAATGCTGTCCCAGAGCATATGAATTGTGTTCCAGTTGGGTTCCATCAGGGTCCTATGTGTTCCATCAGGGTCCTATGTTCTTCTCACAGCAACACTGATACCACGTTTTGTAGTATCTGAGGGACACACAGGATGCTGTCGTTGTACAGTTTAATAAAACCAGAGATTAAAGTATATTGCATCCTACTAATTGCAAGAGGACTCCAGATACTACTGCAAAGCCTCTCCTCTTATTGCAAACCTTTGCAGCTCTCCCTCATGCCTTTGGACCATTTGCTACTCAAAAAGGGTCTTGAAAATCAGTACTTTTAGAATTTATGGGGTTAATGTGTCCGGAAGTAATATGGTCACACTGTCTGAGCTGTGGTTTGAGGCACTATGAATATCTGGGAAGTTTCTGCATTCTTTCCAGGATGCTATGATCTGTACACTTGATAGTTCCCCTCTTGTACATCATTGCACAGTTTTCTGGGCAAAAACATCAAAGGAATCATAGAAGAGATGCTCAACCCTAGATGGTGTCTAATACTTTCCGAACAATCTAGACAGATGACAGAATTTCAGCTGCTTCTGTTTTTTTGATGCATTAATTGCAACCCAGAGATGGCACAGAAATTTCAGCTGGGTGAAGAGAGAGGGAGAGCTACAAGATAATTTAGTGATGAATGATGACAGATCCACAGATTGACAAAAAGAGGATGACTGAAATAGCAATAACCTCGGGAAGGTGCTCCAGAAAAGACACAGGAAACACCTGCAAAGGAGACACCAGAAGCTACTTGGCACCATTTTCATGATCTATGCTAATGCAGCTTCACTGGGGACATGAATGAATTTTTCAGTCTCAGAAAATGTGGCGTTTATTGGGAGTGGAACACAAAGTTGTTCTGCCAGGGTTTCTTAAATGAGGTTAAAGAAGTTTAACCCTGTCCTGGTTTCAGCTGGTATAGAGTTAATTTTCTTCCTACCAGCTAGTACAGTGCCATGTTTTGGATTTAGTATGACAATAATGTTGATAACACACAACATTAATGTTTTGATAATGTTTTAGGTGTTGCTGAGTTGTGCCTACAAAAGCAAGGGCATTTCAGTTTCCCCTGCTCTGCCAGTGAGGATGAGCACAAGAAACTGAGGAGGAACATGGCCAGGACAGCTGTCCCAAACTGGCCAAAGGCATATTCCACAGCATAGAGTGTCATGCTCAGTATATAAACTGGAGGGAGCTGTTTTGCCTGAGTTTGATTTGTCTGTGTCTGTCCTTTCCATCATTCTTCTTAGTATTACCATCATCATTATGATAATCATTATTAGCATTATCTTTATTATCTGTATTGGTATCTTTTATATCTTTATTATCTTTATTTCAACTATTAAACTGTTCTTATCTCAATCCACAGTTTTTACCTTTCCCAGGGGAGATTAAGGATGGTGGGGGGAGAATTAGGGAGCGACTGTGTGGTATTTAGCTGTTGCCTGGGGTTAAGTCACAACAAATCTGCACATTTGGGCACTAAAAGGCTGAATTGTGCATTTTTATGGTCAGAAATGACCCAGTATAGATAGAGACGTACTGTTTTATGAAATGCAGTACCTGTAATTAAAGATTAATCCTTCATTTCAAAACAAGGAGATTTACAGCCAAAGGAAAGCAATTTGGGATTCAAAAATACTTTCTGCTGAAAATACTGTAAAAGAGAAATTTGAAAGAGAAATCAATGGCTTTGTAGACATCTATCATAAAAATAACTTTAAAGAACAAACTGAAAAAGATGCATTCTCTGGCCTGAAGGCAAGATTAATTATGCCTGTGTAATTTCTACTTAATAATTGTCTGAACTCTTCTTAAAAGTCTCCAACAATTGAGACTCCATAAATGGTGGCTGCATAGTCTCAACAGAAAAATCCTCTTCAATATCTTATTAGTTTCATTTGTGGGAATTATTTAAGTTTTCTTTTTCAACCAGGTCTCTTTCATTATTGTTTAAGCCACTTCCATCCTTTCCTCCATCAGCAATGTTTTACATCTTTGGAAAATATTTCATCTTTCAATCTTTCCATGTAGGCCATATTTTCTAATTCTATAATTATTTTACATTATTGCATTTTATTATATTACATTATATTATATTATATTTACATTATTATGTAAATGTTGTAATCTTTACAATCAGTCCAGAAACTTCTAAATTGCAAAATCAAGACAAAGTATTTCCGTTTAGGGATTCACTAGCATGTTGTATAGAAAAGTTGCCTCCTTTATGTGACCATTTCTCTATTTGTAACTGATATTTTAAAATGTGAAAGCGAAACAGCATATTTATCTTGATTAAGTATCATGGGAGTAATAGGTTAAGCAGTACTGGCTATCTTCTGCTAAAACAAAGAGAAACTTTTGTTTTTGCATTATTTGAGGAGTACAGCTAAGTGCTTCGTATTCTATTTGACACAGTAGGTTTTGATTCCACGTGGTGGCTCAGGCTTACATCCCTGCTTACCTGCTTCTGGAGTCTTGCCCTAGGAACCCAAAGTCTCTCACTACCTTGTTCATGAGTGCACAGTGCTCATCCCCTTCCAGATGCTATCAGCACCTGAGCATATAATCAAGTCTTACGTTGTGTGTGCAAATCAAAGTAAATCTGTAATGTTAGGGGTAAAATTTGCTGTTTATTTCCTTACATATTATTTCACTTTAAATGACTGCTTATTTTGTATGTAGTTATACATCACAATTCTTTCTTAATTCACAGCGATTAGCATCAAAATTTTAACCCAAGCTACAATATTAGCTTTGCTATATCTTTCTTTTTTTCATATTAAACACAAGAAATGTTGATTCTTACAGTAAAACAAATGCTGTTTAATCTCAGGGTGCAATGAACAAGCTAGATTTAGCAAGAGATCATTCACACTGGTATAGGGAAACTAGAAGTACAGAGGACACTGGCTGACAATATATAGACAGCAAAGAAATAAGAGCTTTGTTATCAGAAAGCCTGTATTTTGGAAGAAAGTAGCATTGTGTTTGAGGCAGGGAAACAGAGTGGAAGGTTTAAGAACAGATGAAAACTGTCCAAAGTGCTTCAGATGATTTCCATGGAAACCAGAGAGGCTAACACAAAACGCTGCTCTACCAACACCAAAGTCCAGGAACTGAGCTGCATCCTGGAGGCATAATGAAGAGGACAGATAAAAGACTTAAACCACATGAATCTTCAGACCCCCTGCACAGGCCTTAATTAAACTGCCTTTATTTTCTTGAGATCATCCCAGAATATGGGGCTTGCCTGGAAGAAACTGGAACATTACAAGTCTGAAATAAAAACCAAAGCAGCATGTAGGAAAGCTTACCAATTCTGTCAAGCATTACCTCTTGCTTCATTATAACATTGCACCATTAGAACATTGCTTTAGCTCTTCTCCTTCACCTGTAATCGTATTTAAAACCTAGATGTTCCTGAAGGCTCAGAGTTATAATATTTTTAGACAAGATGCCAATGCTGTGAGAATACACTGTGTAAAATAAATGCCCATCATTCTTCTTGCAAGTAATAAATACTGAAAGTACAGCAAGGATCTGTAGCCATCAATGAGATTTTTCCATGTTATTGCTGGGGACTTCTGATGCTGCCCTGGCAGAGAGACAGGGGGAGAGACACTGGGAGGTACTCCCAATCCAATCTGGACACGTGTGCAATGGGAATCACTGAAATTATTGAAAGCTTTGCCTGTTGCAACGTGCCTGGCAGTGGTTTCTCTAGAATATCCCGCAGCCTCTTCTCTCATGTAGCTTTGGTGATGTTTTCTACTACTAATATTCGACAGCAAAGTTAAGAATCCAAGCAATTTATGCTGGGCAGAAAACAACTATTGAATTGCTTCCAGTAATCTCATTATGTTTTCCACCATACATCTGTTTCAAGGCAAAAATCTTGTGACAAACACAGAGAGGCAGATTTTCACCTAGAAAGAATGCTGCTTAGCCATAGTTCTGAATAATTCTGTTTTAGATTGCTTGAAATTTTTGGTATTTCTGAGATAAATGCCAAAATTTAAAATGTTAATTCCAATTAATTTAAGATGAAATTTTAAAATTAATTATAGTTTAACAAATAAAACTTATTTTTAGAAAGCATGCAATATTTATCTGATTTATTTCAGGAAATTAGACAATAATATGGCCCATCCCACTACATCTCCCTTTATTTTTTAAGTATGTTTGCTGATTGTTTGAAATATTTTATACAACTTTATTAATCACCCTCCACTGTAGTAAATAGACTAGTTTTGTATTTTTGAAAATGCCCTTGACTTTGGTGTCGAAAATTCTGTTGGTCAAAATTAGCCAATCTAATTGATGTTCACCTATTTTGCTGACTTAGTACTTGACACCAAACATATGGAATTTTCTGATCTAGAAATTTAGTAATTAACCTCTCCATATAAGTACATTATGACAGAACATTCAAGCCATACTGCAATTGCTCCAGTTCAGTAGTGTGATAATAAACATTCCTTATGAACATCAGAAATGTTACTGTTCTATGATTCTGATATTTGGAATTTTAATTTTTCAAATAATTTAGTCAATCTCAGCCAAGGCCAAGAATAATTTCTCAAGGTTTGAATGAAATGGAGTTTCTCATAAGCAATGGCCTTTAAACAAATATTCAACCTGAAACTTTTGTCTACTCTGTGTTTTGTCATATACAGATGAGAGGCAGCTAATACTCTTTTTCTGTAATACCATGTCAAAAAATGCACAGCTCTATTGAGAGGTAACAGGATAGAGATATTCAGGATTCAGCTGAGCTGATCTAGTTTAAGTAATAATTTCACTGTGAAGGGGGGTAAATCAGATTGGATTGCCTTCCAACCAATTTTTCTGTGATTTTGTTATCAAGTGAACCACTGGTGTGCCAGTTGCTTGTTTTTAATATATTGCCAGCCATGGAAATCTGGTCTGGTTTCCTTCCTATCATGCAGTCAACATCCTGTTTCACTGCAGAAATTGGATAGCATGTTCGTATTTTTTCATTTGTTAGACTTTATATTTTTAGGCCATGGATGTTCTGCTCCGTAATCTCTCAGTAGGGTGATCTTGGATTCTGAATATTTTATACGAATAAAAATTCACTCAATTTTCATGCCCTAAATTCCCTTCCTGGATAACTTAGAACCACATATTACAGTAAGCCCTTGATTTTTGCCAAACCACTTTGATATCACTAATGTTTGCTATGCAGTCAATGAATAAAAGCACTGTCAAGGATTATGAATTACGACCAAAAGCCTCAACCTGTCACAGAAAAGCAAAGCTTGCATTGCCATGTACGCCTATATTTTTTCATAAATTACATGTATATTAATTTATTTTTATCAGAAAGTCTCAATTTCTACCAGAGTGAGAAACAGAAGACAACAGAAAACTAAGTGAATTACACTTTCTCACAACTCCTTTCTTGTGTAAGTGTCCAATTTACTATTTCATTATGCACTAAACAATCTTGGCTTCCAATATTTCCTTATTTTCCTAAATTCTTTCAGTAGAGATATCTCGGTATTTGTTATACCTAACGCAGCAGATAAAAAGATCCTTTTTTCTAGAAACATTCAGCTTTTGACTATATAGCAGGGAGCACAAAGATTGTTTGGGGGTTTATGGTTTGTTTTTATCAGTATTTATTATGTTAGAGAATAGAAGCAGCAAGTTCATTGTTCTTTCTAAGTACAAATTAAAATTGCCTCTGTTGGTGAGGCAAACTATCAGTCATAAATGATAAAATAAGATCTTTTCACTTGGTACTGAATCAGTTCATTCCAAAGAAGATGGGAAAGTCTCTCAGTGTGAAGAGTCTGGATGTCTTAGAGAGAAATTCCTATTTATTTCCCTGTTGAGTTCTGTCCAGTGTCTTTAGCCTCTACAAAGCAAAGAGCTGCATTAACTTTTGAGCATGTACATGGAGGTGGAGCATCAGAGTGCAAAAGCTCACTCATGTAGGACTGCTGGATAGTAATCAGGTTAATATTTAAGTTGCTAAGCTTCCAAAAAATTCTGTATATCTGAAGATTGCTAGTAATTACTGTAAGTTATAAAATAAAAATAACAATGAAAAAGAGACTTGAAATTTTAAGCTGAAGGAACTATTTGTTTTAAGAGTTAATCACTGCAGCAGTTGATGACTTTCTAAACTAAATAGATATTTGTGTTCTCAAAAGAAGAAATTTTGAAAAGCATTTGATTAAGCCATCCGCATTTTTATGGTACATGCACATTTTAAAATTGCTTGGGGAAATTGCTACAAAGAATTATTTTGTGGTGAAATAAATGGTCACCTTTAGCCTTCAACAAACACTGTTGCTCTTCACAATCTAATACGGGAACCATGAGCCTTTCAAAACAAATAAAACCTGTTCCATACTTGTTTTAACTTTTAGAACTTTCCAGTCCTGAAGAATGTTTCAAAATAATTAATCTATATCATTTTGTATCATGTGGCTCAAGGCTTGAAAATGATAAATGCCATAATAAAATCAGAGAGAAAGCCTTTTGTCTCTTGGGGTATGCTCCTGTTATCACATAGAGCTGCCATGGAGCCTTGTTGGTGGAGCCTTACGAGAGGAGTGCCTCCTTGTCTCAGCAGCTGCATTTCTACAGCAATAGATTTAGGTCTGTGTAGGAGTAGGTCAAGATGTATTTATTATATCATGACCTTTTGGATGGGCTTACCCTGATCCCTAAGCCACTCAGGTGCCTTATCTTCAAACAGAAGGTATACAGAGACAGAGATGAAAAAAACAGAATTGAAAGAGCCATCTGAAGTAGCTTCTGTCAAATGTTAGCCAAAAATACATCTATAACTGCAGATACAGATCAGTATTTGTGAATGGAAGTCAGTTTTCTGTTTTAAAACCTGCAGTGCATATGAACTGTACATAGTCAAGAACTTTTGTTTCTTTCCTTTCTTTTTTTAATACAGGATTTTACAAGTGTCTGACCTTACTAATACAAAGGTATTGAAGGTTTCTCTGCTGAGAATCTAAGAATGTATTCAGAGAACAGCACTAGGCACAGAACAACATGACACATTAACATTTTTTTTCTTTTTCAACAGTAGACATTTGTCAGATAGCAGTAAAAGGGTAAGAAAATACAGTCGGTTTGCTTAGGGAAAAAGAAACTAAGGTGTTTGGTGGTCTCCTCTCTTCCATGTTGTCTACTGCAAATATATGTACATTTTTGTAACTCTTGTGAACTTGCTTTCTTGCAAAAGAAAAGAATTTGCAACTTTTCTTGCAAATTCGGAATTATCTGCAGGTTTTTATGTAAATGAGGCAGATGACCTTTTGAGAGGCAGAAATGTCTGTTTGTTCTTGCTTTTATCTTAAGTATAAAAGTCAACAAGATAATAAGCAAGTCTGCTCTTCATGAAAGAATAAAATATGCTTTATGAAAAGAATGGAATTTAGAAAAAAAAACAACAAAGGACTGTCATGACAAGATGTGAGGTTTGAAAGAAGAAAAAGATGAAATAGGTTAGGAAGTAATAGATATTGTTTGAGTATATAAAAAAGGGGAGTGTTAACAATTATATTGTTTGATAAATAAAATAACAAAATACAGTGGAGATTTTATAATATTTAGTTTCTTCTTGTGCTTGTTTGGAACCTTAAATATAAAAACACTGTTAACAAAAACTCCCTTTTTACTCCTTTTCATCCCGGATATTATAAACCCCCAGAAGCATATTTTACTTTATCTGTCTCATTCCCAAGCTGAAGAGTTTTAGCTTAAGCAATTGCTCTTTGCGTAGAGGCTGATCTCATCTTTGACCATCTTTACTGGTGTTTTGTGAATCTTTTCTGTTTCTCTATGAGACTGGGTAACCAATGTTGCACATCATATCCAAATTATGGGCACACTAAGGATTTATGGTGTTCCAATGTTATTGTCCACATTTATCATCTTTACCATTATTTTACACATTTTGTTTGCTTACTGACTACTACTGAATGCCAAACTAACATTTTCCTAACTGGATATTACAGCTCCTAGATTTCATTCTGTGTTAAAAGTAATTAGCTTCTTCTTAGGTTTTTTATTATTTCATCTCTGTTAATCATTTAGTATTAAACCTGTGAATTCCACCTTCCGCCTAAGCCACTCAATCTTGTTTGGACCTCCTGAAATTCTTTTAGGGACCTGTGCTTTGAATATAGGTTATGCTAAAGTCTCCATACAACACAGATGAGGTTTTCCAAGTGGACAGTTCTGCCTATTCTATCAAATTTTCAATGTAATTGATTGTAACTCTTACATAATTACATTATTACATTTTCCTATCCGCAACACTGTGCAATTCTGACATGAAAAATACAAAATAAGCAACTCGAATAAGGCTGGGGTATCCGCTGGAGATGGAAAGTGCTACGACCAGGTTTTAACTGGGGACTTTTTTTAAAAAGTAGAAAAAGAGGGAGAAGTAGGGAAAATTGATTTGACCAATTTTACTCTCCCATATATTTTTTTCACACAGAGACTATTGCAGATAATCATATTGGTGAAAAAAGTAGAATCTATGCACTTAAGAGACTCTCCTAATCTCCTTTTTAAACACAGTCACCTTAGGAATAGAATAGAGTACATCAAAGAATATTAAATTACATTGGGGAAAAAAACCGTAATTTCACAACTGAAATTAGAACATAGCACTGAGCAGAAACACACTTTTAAAATATAAATGCCAAGGAAATGTGAAGGTAACTCCCATATTGTTGTATATGGTTGCTATTTTGTCTATCTATTAAAATGCTCCCTTTCCAATATACCTTTTCTGTGATGTCCTTCAAGGAATGTGTGTTAAAATCTTCCTGAAAAAATAATTGGGAATCATGAATCTGCACTAGAGAAAAAAGATCTGCTATAAGTTTATTTTTTTAGTGTAAATTATTATACCTATGTTGGCTAAATGTAAAAGTTTCAGTTGAGAATTCTGTTCATAAGCACAATAAATCAACACTGCTGTCAAATAGTTAATCACAGCCTTCAAAAGCACTATTCTTGTGCAATCCCCAAATACCATCAATGTCTGTGCATTCAGATGACAAAGACAACTATGGCAAAAAAGTCCTACAGCAGGTGTGTTTTCTACTTTAATTTGTGTTGGGTTCAGTATTCTCCCACTAATTAATAAATGTCGAAGTTCTTAATGTAGGAACAACCTCTCAAGGCATGGCTAATGAATTTGCTGAAGTCAGAGGTCTTTTCCTCTACAAGTGAGAGTTTAATGCTATTATACCAGAGAAGAAAATTTAAATGAGCAAAGCATGTTTCCTATATTACAGAATTGTCTGAAACATCCTATCTGAACGAAATGAAGCTGTACTCATTAAAGATATTAGGAGACACAAGCTGATTTCTGAGGCAGCTCAAAGAAGCTCTTTCTGGAGAAACTTCAGCTTAAGATGAGTTTCTATATTCGTAGTACTTTCAAGATAGATATTTGGAAGTAAAATCCATGATTCATCCACTGTATTTGAAAATTAAGCTTCAGATACTAAATGTTACTAGAAAAAAACAAAAAAGAAAATGCATGCAGAAAACTGAAACTATACTCATATTTTATATCTTTGAGAGTCTACGGACTAAGGGAAGTTTTAATTGTTTATACAAAATGTTGAATGAACTGCAACAGGCAATGTTAAACAGGGGTGAGATAAGATGTTGGTGTGATCCCATCTGGGCCTGTGCACAGTGAAATCCACAAAAGTTTATAACACATGGACAAAGGCAGGAGAATTTCAGAGTGGCATAGCTATGAGAGGCACCCTGTCAGCAATATAGAGAAAAACTACTTCCATGTTTGCTGTCCTCATATACACTCAAAGAAAGTAAAATTGCTGTCATGTTGGAGTTTTGAGGGTGGGTCTTTGCAGCTGACAGCCCAGAAGAAGGTCTGAAACAAGTACTTGCACAAGAAACATCTTTACAGCCTGAAAAGATCAAGATAGCTCTGTTCAGTGATCAGCAGTGAAACTCATTTGACGCCCTATATATTTTAATGCAACTAAAAACTGCAGTGGAATAGAAGATGAGGAACAAAATGCACAAATATAAAAAGTGCCTACATGTTTTGGACATCTGGAGAATGAAGCATATATCCTTCAGCACGAGATAAAACTATCTGATGCAATTATAATTTCAGCATTATTGTACTGTGGCAAACTTGACAACTGGAAGTCAACGATAACAAGAAGCCTAATGAAGCATGTGCAAAATAGTCTCTGAATTACTGACGTTATCACAGAAGTAGTGACAAAATGTTAAAGAACACTGGAAAAATATCTGCTGCTTCCAAACTTAGGAGATGGTAACTTAAAATGAGCATGCATAGCCTTATGCTGATATATGAATCAATCCTCTAAGGAGTGAGGGAGAGGACATCTGGAAAACAGAAGGAAAAGACTGAGACAACCTTACGTTGTATTCGGCATGGTTTTATGAACTGGCTGGTAGAACTTGCTTCTACTCACACTGAAAGGACAACAGGACACATAAGATAAACCATTATTCCGTAATATATGGGATGATACATGACCAAGATATTGTATATATTGTTACAGTCATCTCAATTTAATTTCATCAGTATGCATTAACTTGGAAGGATTTAAATCAATAGACAGAGCAAAAGAGATAAAAATGGCCAGCTTGCTTCAGAGAAGGGCATTTTCAAAATTCTTTTAAAAATCACAGTTGTTATAATGTTGAAGTTTGAAAATGATTATAGAATTACATAATTGTATGTGCAATATCCAAGAATTCAATGACCTCAATGGCAAACTTACCTTGTCTGTGAAAGACTTTGTGTTACAGTCTGGCATAAGTGAATATTCAGTATCTTGTACAAAAATGTTAGTTTAAAATCATAATCAACCTTTCTGACGTAGGCAGCATCATTGTGCATTTATGCTATGTACATATGCACCATAAGGTTGTATTTCAAGATAGTGAGAAACACCTATACTTAATTTATGCTTTAATTGCATATAATATGATTTAATCCACCAATTAATCTAGCACACAGATTTTTCAGTTACATTTAAAATCTAGTTGAAGTATCTTTGTTTGAAATTAAATAACCTCATGTTTCCTCTTTTTTGTGTTTAGATTGTTACATGACTTTGCTGAAAGGGGATATCATATATCTTATCAATATAAATTCTTAAATTGATAGTACTTTAATATGCAGCTTGAAAACTGATCTAATTTCTGAGACAGATTTATACCATAGCAGCTAAGGAGAAGTCCACTTTTATTCAAATAAAACCAAATCCCTTTTTCAGGTGAACTTTTTCACCCTCTATATAACTATATTGTTATTATTTATACATATTATATATGTTATTATATACATTAATGTACTTTCTGGAAATGTGTCCAACTACAGGATTTGTGTCCATAACTTGAAATACAAAATTGTGAGTAGATGACCTAAAATGTTAAGACTAGGCTTTATTCAAATCTGTAAAACAAGTGCCCAGATTAGTAAAATATTTCTGGGTAAAATGTATCCAACATGAGAATGGAATTAGCTGTTATCCTTAAGAGTCACCAGTATTTTAGGCCAATAAAAATTCATGTAATCATGGATGGCATAAACTAGTAACAGTAAGAGACCAACCTGAGCTCAAACAACTGAATTGAACACTGAACAGAAGTGAGAGTAGAAGAAAATCTTTCCTATCTGACATACTTAAAATAAAGAAATGGGTAATGGAAGGAAGTAAATTTTTCTATTTTAGAATAAGTTAGGGGTATAATTTTCTTGCACACAAACCAGAAAAAATTGCATATAAAACAGGAAAAGTCAAAATAAATGAAAATTACTGGTTCATTGGGATTTGAAGTTCAATAAAACTATCCTGTGATAACTTAAGTAGCCAAGGATATGGTACAAAATTTCAGAAGTACTTACAAAGATACCAAAATTATTATGTGTAGTTCATTAAAATGGATAATAACTGAAATAAGAATCTTGAAATTAAGATTAGAGCAGGAAGTGAGAGGCAAAACAAAGTAACACTCGTCTGGGTGAAAAAGTGTTCACCTTCATCAGCTGGGTCTTACCATCTTCTGGTTTCAAGAAGTAGAATATCCACACCTCCTCAGGTTCTCAACCCTACATTTAATTTAGGAGTTAATATGTCTCGATACAGGGAAAAAGCTGAGTGAAAGGCAAATATGGCTCCTGAGGCAATAAATTACTCTACTGGTTAAGCATTACATGTTTTAATACAGAGTACTCAGCTAGATAACATAGTGATTTATCTCTCCTTTTATCTGCTTCCATGGCAAAGAAAATTACCAGTAACCGTTATCATCATATATTCAAATAGTATATTTATTAGCAGTGTCTGTTTGTGTATAACTTTCTGATCCACTTATCCTGACTCAGAATTAACAGGGGAGTTTCATGCAGTCTCTGCCCTGTTATCTGTCCTCAGAGATCAAGGACATGAACCAAAGAATTCAGCTTTTTCAAGAATAGAGTGGGCTTCTCCTTGCAATAGCTATTTGGTGAGCTGTAAAGCAGTGCAAATCTACTGGTATCTGCCAAAAAAATCTGTTTGTGATCTCTTTTTATTTGCTTCATATGGTTGTTTTTTTGCTTGGTTGGGGCTTTTTGTTTGTTTTGGTGAGGTGATTGTTTTTTTGGTAGTTGTTTGTTTTCATTGAGGAACTAACATTTCTTAAAAAAGACACTACTTGTTATGAATTATCAAACATTGCTATCTTCTCTTTCTTTTTTCTCCCTTACTCTCCTTTCTTTTCCCTTAGATATATATGAGAGCCTTTTAATGGGTCTTTAGATAAGTACCTGATGTTATACACAGATTTGAATGATCAAAAGACAATCCTGAAATTACTTAGCGAAAAGTTAATGAAGCAATCTGGCTATAAAGCATCTGGTGAAGAGGCAGCAGAGAAATATATGGTATCATCAGGAAAAGCAAAACATAAAAAAACACCTCACAGCTGAGTTGTGGAAGTATAGTGACAGAATAATGCATTAGTTTTGTATTTTGCATTGTAACGACTAAAACACAAAACACTACCTACCTGGAAGACTAAAATGATACTGCCACTGTTAACTCAAAGATTTCTTAATTAGAAGCCATGGTAATCTGCATTTTTCCTGCTGTTATAAAAATTAAATAAAAAAGTAGGAATTTAAAAAATTCTTATCTTATTTTCTCTGACTATGGAAGAACCAAATGCAATTAGATACATAGGTATAGGGAAAAAGGAGAAAGAATTAAAAGCTCTCTAGTCTGTTTTCTGCCACTAGAGGCAGCTGATGGCTGGAACTTTTCTTTTGCTTTCAAGCCTTTGATTATTCCTGGATATTTTTTAATCTGTTTCTGCTTTCATTTGTAATATTGAAATTTGTGATGGAATCTTATATCCATCCTAAATCCTGCATGCTGTGTGTGAATAGAAGGACTGAAATGGTGTGAAGTTGCAATTATCTTACTGAATAAAGCACCACTTCACAGAAAACATAGAAGTAGATCCCCTGATCATTCCGAGCCTTACTGTAGAGATTCTGCCATCTCTCTGCAAAACCCTGTCTAGCTTTAAGGAAAACTCACTTCTAGAATCACAGAATATCCTAAGTGACAAGGACCATGAAGTCCAACTCCCGGCCCTGCACAGGACACCCCAAGAGTCACATCCTGTGCCTGAGAGCATTGTCCAAACATTTAAACTCTGTCAGGCTTGGTGCTGTGAACACTTCCCTGGGGAGCTGCTCCAGTGCCCAAACACCTCTGGGGAAAGAACCTTTTTCTAATATTCAAACTAAACATGCTCTAATACAGCTTCAGGCCATTCCCTTGGGTCCTGTCACTCTCACAAGAGAGAAGAGATCAGTGCCTGCCCCTGCTCTTCCCCTCATGAGGAAGTCGTAACTGCGATGAGGTCTCCCCTCAGTCTCCTCCAGGCTGGACAGACCAAGTGACCTCAGCTGCTCCTCATACAGCTTCCCTTCCAGACACTTCACCATCTTTGTGGCCCTCTTATGGATGTTAATAGCTTTATATCCTTCTTGTATTATGGTACCCAAAAGTGCACCCAGGACTCAAGGTAAGGCTGCTTCAGCACCGTGTGGGACAATCACTGTCTACCAGTCAGAAATCAGCTGTTCAACAAATATGAATTTTTAGTGGCAGTGGGCTTCAGGCAGTCGAGGGTCAATGTTGATGAAATGAGATTATAAGAATTAAATTAAATAAGAATTTACAGTGCAGCACTATAATCCCTGTACAAACAAATGTAAAGAAAAACACATTAAAAACTATTTCCATTTTTTCCCCTTTTCAAACATTTGATATTCAAAAGTCCATTAAAAATAACTGTTTCATGAAAAAAATATGCTGTTCTCTGCACTGAGTTATGATGCAGCTTATGCTAGAAATTTTTATCTACAAGGATTTATCTAACATAGAAGAAAATAAAGATACAGCCACTGAGCAATTCTGAAGCAATTATGATGTAATAAACTACAAAGCACGTATATGTGTAAATAAAATACTTTTGTTATTTTCATGAATGTTTTGTAAAGTTATTGAATATGCCAAAAATTGAATAATTCACTTGAAAAATCTATTTGCTGCCATAAATTTCTCACACATCATCTACTTTTTTCTCACAATTATTCATCAGTTGAGTGAGCTTTAAAGATTAATCATCAATTTTACATGAACAGTTAGTGCAACCTAAGTTCTGCTGTGAGAAATGGGGGGTAATATTAAGCCCTGAGGTTTTCAGTACACAATTGTTGTAGTTTGATTGCACTTATTATTTTACTCCACAAGGATAGGTCAAGAGTTATAACATGTAAATCACCATGCAAACAATTGATGAAGTTTAGAAGTATAGATCATTAAATTATATGTGTTAAGTACTACTCAACAATATAATTTCATTTATAGACAACATTGAAAATATTTAGACAATGAGGCAGCATCATAAAACGATGCCAAGTTCCTAAGTAGAATGGATGAATTGTGATATATATCACACATTTAATATAATAGTATTTCATTGTCTTTTGAAATGATACCATCAGATTTTAAAATTTATTTATAGTTGTCTGTAATGTCTCTTGTTAAGTGGGAGAAAATTATCCTGAGCAGTATTTCACCTTTTTGCAGCACCACAATACTGGGAGCCATTATACTTCTTCCATTTTCCGTTCCCTAACCAGCTTTTTCCTCATGTTTTTGCGCAAAAACATTTTTCTTCCTTAACCTTGCACTCACTCTTATTAAATTCCATTCGCCTTTTTCCAGTCATTTTCTCAATTCCATTAATGTACTTTTCATTCTAATCCTGTGAAAGAGTCTTAGAGATCTTAATAGTTTAATGCTATTCACATCTGTACCAAACAGAGGTCATCCTTTCACTTTATTCCATCAGTAAAATTACTGCAAAATTACAGCCATCTGCAAAACTTAACTGAAACATCCTTCTCTTTTGATAGCTTCTCTCCAGTCCTGTATTATGACAAGCTTTTCAAGAACTACAATGACGAAGAGCTATTAAATATTTGTATCACTGTGTCGACACTCTAAGATTTATAGATGGCATCTTTATTATCTCAATTGGAAATCTGGACTCCCTTATTGATTTTTACCACAAATTCAATAATAACCATTCTCCATCAAACTGTCACTGCAGCACTCGTGCACCAGCACCATTTCCCTACAGCAACATCAGCAGTGTAACCTGCAAGTGTGATAAATGGAACACTAAAGGCCAACACATATACAGGCTCCTCAAAAGCCTTTATATAAAAAAGATCACTCATAGTGCTCACCTTAGCAATAAACAAGTTTTATACACATCAGAATTACTCATGTAGAAAAGCATTTTAGTAAGAGATGTGAAACACCATGTGAAGAAATGTTTAGAAGTAGAAGACAACACCTCCACCCACCACCAAATGTTCATCTTTATTGTCAGAGCCCATCCTCTCCCAGAAGCTATACAAAGTGTCATTAAATAACTACAAGTTGTAATACAAGAAACTTCTTGCTCTTCAAACAGCCCTGCAGCCTCACTAAATTGATTTTGAAAGGATACTCCTTGTGTACTTGAGTACACTCAATGAATATAGGTTTTCCTTGAATAAAGAGCATAAAATGCACCAACCTCTGCCATATTCTCAATCACAGAACAAGAATGCCTCTACAAATCTTACAGCTGCATACTTCATCCAGTGCAATGTACCATTATGGCAAACGTGGAGGTGAAATGAAGTCCCTTTTCCATACAAGAATATTAATTCACACAGAAAATATGCATAGGGCCACACACTTTTAATGAAGGAACATATCCTATGAAATTCACATTCCATCCTATTTTTAGTCCTGAACCCAAAGAGGAACCTGTAAACTACTGACAAAGAAGATTGTGAAAACTAAAATGACTAATTAATTTCTGTAGGGTTTTTTTATACCTACAAAAAATTTAGTTTAGGTAAATTATCATCTTCCTGTTCTCTCCTAACCTTTCTCTTTAGCATGATATAAACTATTGTCATCTTTTCCTTGTACAATTTAATTAGTAAGTCCCTAATTTTCTCCCCACTCCTTTTCTGCCCCCTACACACCAAACATCTTTATTCCAGATGTTTGGAAAACATCTTTGACTGAAATAGGAGTCAAACCTGAGCAATTTAAGTTTGTGTTTACAAATCTATTCCTTCTATTTCAGGCCTAAGCAATGCATGTTTTCTGAAAAGGTTGTCTAATTATTCTAACTGTATCAATTGGTCTTAAAAGAGATATCAACTTCATTTACAGACACAAAATCAGTCAGGTTGGAAAAGACCTGGAGATCATTGAGTTTAACCTAATACCTAATACCAGCTTGTCAACTAAACCATGGCACTGAATGCCACATCCAGTCTTTTCTAAATCACCTTCAGGGAAGTTTTAGAAACCAAAAATCTCCTTGGCCAGTCCTTTCCAATGTTTAATCATTACTTCTGTGAAGAAATTCCTCTGAAATAGAGAGTAGATCCAGAAATTGTGCTTTGAGGATTTCTTTATAGTCTGAGATATTTGATACAGATGAAGTGAAGAGGGATTGAGAGCATTTAGGATATGTGAGAAAGTGTTCAGAATCTCATGGGATGTTTTTTACATTTTCTTGTATGTTTTTATGTACTAGACACATATAGCAGTATAGCAGTGCATCTCAATAGTTAAAGGAATGATTAGGTAGTATTTTGCAAGAGCATTTCCTAGAGCTCTGTTGTATAAGGTGAAAGTCAAATTGCACTGAAAACTGCTAAGGACATGAGGAGAGTGACTGAACTGATTCAGCTAGACTGTAGAAGGAAATGCAGCTCCTGTACTCAGAATTTGAGTGGTACATCGAAGAAAAAGTAGATTTACTGAAACACTTACAACAGAAGAAAACTCATTTGAGCTAAGGACTGAGAAAAAAATTGCTTGACATCGATGGAGTAAGTCTGGAGATAAAGACAAATTGAGCAGAGGTGACAATGAGGATCAGTGACTGCAAATGTCTGGTCCTTACTCTGCTGGAGTTGTCAGGCACCTCTCAGATTCTATCAGCTGGAGAAATGTAGCAATTTTTGGAAATAAGCCATATGTACATTTCTTTCCCTGATATAACTCCTTGCCTTAACTGTCGCGGTCTTCCCGCCGAGAAGATATACACAGAACACAGATTTTTCAGAAAGGAAAGCGAAGACCATCTTTAATGACTTTAGCTTAGTTTTTATACACTTTTGCCAAGCATAGGAGCTTTGTAACAAAGACAGAGATTGGCTAGCACATGAGAATCAATTAGTACACGATTAATAATTGGTAGGTTATTTCTAGCGCGGGGAGTAGGAATGGAATTCCATAACATTTCGTTATCGAAGCAGCTTGGCGCCTCAATGTCTGTAGTTTTAGTTTCTTAAGCATAACATGCAGCTTCTCTACGCTGTTTTTCTTAATTAGCACGCACAAGGACAACTTGCCCTTGAGCTCTCTCCTTAGGGCGTCCTTTATAATATGGTTGTAAAGTCAGGGATTCTGTAAGGGCCGCAACACTTAACTACAGATTTTTTTTATTTTTGAAACCAAGTATCTAATTCTCTTTTCCTTGTTCTCAAAGGAAGAAATTAGTAGCCTGTGCAAGGAACATTATCTCAGATATGAGTGATAACCTACACTTCCCCAATTACACTTGAAAGTCCCCTTTCTGAAGCTTTAATTTAAGGTCTGCATCTTCTGGGGCACAGGTACTACATTTGATCCTATCCAATTCTCAAATATTCACCAGGTGCAAGTATGCAGCAAGTGGATGTTGGCAGTACTGTGAGTAGTCTTCTAGGTTTTCTGTGTCAGGTTCAATTTGTTTCACACAAATAGACTCTTGCTTTCTTTGTATACAGCTTTTATAAATCAGTCTTCTGGATTCACTGTCCTGGGAATCTGTCTGACAGAGGACTGTGTATGATGTGAATTTGCTGGTCAAGCAATAGAAATGCTACTGCATCTTTGGACTGAGTTTTTAACCTTTGTTCCATAATATTCTTCTCAGAATACAGCATCAGAATCTTAATGCAAAGTCTGCACACATAACTTATGTTTTCAGAAACAAAGCTTTTGAAATATGCTGATGCCCATTTGAACAGTGTTTATGTCTTTGCTGAACAGAATACAGTCTTGTTCTAGCCTCAAGAAGGGATGCTGCACAGATCCTGACTTTCACCTCTGCTGCCTTTCAAAACAATTCTGCCTTCTTTCTGCTATTATTTCAAGGTTTCCTTGACAAGTGAGTACAGAAATGAAGAGATGAAGCCTGACTGACTCAATTTGTCTCAGGCCCATAGCCTACAGTCACATTGAAGAGATGAATGCTCTACAGCAAATCTCCTCCTGGGCATCCAAATCCAACCTGGGGGCATCTTTTCAATTTTATCTTCTTTTTTTTTTTTTAAGACAAACATGAAGAGAAAATTAAAATATATAGTCTAGGATTTTCTCCCTCATGCTTCTCAAAATTGCATCCATGCTTTGATTTTTAAGGTAATAAGGGGTGGAAAAGAGTGAGGTTGCTAGAAGTGGTGTCACCACAGACATTCATTATGAAACATGCTCCTCAAAGATGAACTGAGGGTATTTTAATCAACATTTGAATAGCGCATCTCTTTTCTGAATAACATTGTGTCCAGTTTCTAAGAATAATCTGCACAGACTTGTGTCATGGGGAGTAGGGAAGGCTTTGGTGCATTAAATTTATTACGAGAGACATATGTTAAACCTTTAGATTGTTTGCTGTTGGGCTTCTAAAAATAGTCATTACAACTTTGCATGATAACAAGATGTTGTTCAGGAGTCAAAACTGCAGGTTCGAAAAATCATCTTGTTAAAATATTCAACAGCATATTGAGAAAGAGAAATGTCAAAGAATTTGTTTCAAAATGCAAGCACAGGCTCACTTCCTTAGGCTATAAAACTTATTCATATGAGTTTCCACTGAGCTTTACCCTACAAGCTTCTGGTTTCTTGTTACACATATATTTCAGAAGCCCCATTCTTATATAGTCTGTATATGTAAATATATATACGCACATATTTACAGGGGGCTCCATGTAACCTAAGAAAGGCAATCTTCTAACTTGAAAAAACAGTGAAACACTCAGACATTTCCTATCAGGTAACTGAAGAAGGTATGGTGGTTTGCTTCAAACCAAGGCTTTTAAATTAGAAGGTGGAGGTGCCATTTAAAGTGCTGCATCCTGGCATTTGTCTTCATTTTCTAAGGCATCTTTCCTGAAGGATGGTGTGTGCTGCCCTCCTGCTCCACACCTGTGTGTTTATGTTATCCCTCATAACCCCAAGAAAGAGTTACCTGTGTGTAGCAGATGGTGCATTGCTGAATCAGAGAGAAAAGAATATTCTGTTCCTCTGAAACTCACAAGATACTAAGTCGCTGTAACAGATGTATTCTACACCTTGTCCCCACACATGCATTGAAATCCAATTTCACTAACTTTCTCACCAATTTTTACAAGCAGTTGCTCTGACAAAGTCAAAGCATCCATTAGAAGACAAGGGCTTCTCCCCCAGGCTCAGGGATGGCTTCAGAGGAAATAAAGACAGCCCTTGAAAGAGTCAAAACTGCATAAAATAACATAAGCCTCTTGGAGGCAAATTTAAACTCAAGTAACCCTTTGGGGACAGAATGGCTTCAAGGATAATATGAAACAGCTTTACAGCAGCAGAAGAAACTGAAGAGCAAATTATAAAGCGGCAAGGATCCACTGACAGAAAAGTAAAGGATAATCCCTTCAAGCCATGTGAAAGAAGTAGATGGCTGCATACCAAAGGCTAGTAATGTGGCTCAAAGTGTTTTTTAGTATCTTCATTCCAGCTTCCCTATAGCTTTCAGAAGACCTTATCCTTACCCTTCCCTGTAAACCTCGAACATGTATGTTCTGTTCTACACGGAGAGGCTGTGGCAGAGGGAAAAGCAAGGAAGCAGGGTAGCCTGGGGTGATGGTAGCACATTTAGCAGCATGCTGTGTCAGAGCACATGGCTGAGCCAAGAAGTGACAAACCCCCAAGGGAAACATGCAAAGGCACCAGGCTAGATGCCACTCCAGGAGCATCTGAAAAGCACATCAGGGAAGCCATGTAGCATGGTCACTGCAGTTCCTTCTCCTCCGGTTCTCCAATCCAGCCCTGACGCTGCAGAGAAGCCCTTGTCACCAGGAACATCAATGAAAGACATGCCATACTCTCAGAATAAACACTGGAAGCTCATTCTGTCCAGATTTCTACCAAGAAGTAGTCTGCAGAGGAACCTAATATTTCCTGCTACTAGTGCAGTAGATTTCAGTTGGCCACGCAAGGATTTGTAGTGGATGGGTGCTGGCAGCGCTGCACTTTGCTCACCTTGTATGGCAGTGGCTCGTCCTTTCCTGCTTGTCTCAGGAGTCCAGACAGTACCCAGGCTGAGAAACCGTGGCAGAATATGAGAAACTCATAACAACACCTTACATTCTCCATTGTTAGTACATGCAGTTCTTCTGTCTTTACACTCTTTTGTCTCTGTTTGTTGAAAGGAAGCTCAGGTTTCTGCCCTACCAACAACCTGAAGATATACAGCGTATCCCTTGAGGAGGGAATCTTCTCAGCAGGATTTTCAGAAATATAAAAGTTAGAGCTGTTTCCTACTATTTCTATGCTTGTGGTCTGTCTTCATTATTAGACTGTAGGTCAATCAGCATTGTTTTGCCTTTGCTAGGTGTGCTCAGGTACACCCATAAAAAGTGATTAGGATGTGTCAGCTGTGTAGACCTGAGAGGTTTTAGATGGATTTCATCATACAGATGTATCTCAGGCATTTTTAAAAACACTGCAAGAGGGGGTAGATGTGAGGTTTTATTTTATTGCAAAGAAGTTTGTCTGTGTATTTACTATGTATTAATTACAGAAATTAAATAAATCTAAACACTTCATTGTACTAAGAGACAAGCCTGGTTGATATTTAACTGAAAGTTTCTGAACTGTATTTTTCAGCCTCTAACATAGCTGTATTTCACAAGCAACCCCTTCTAAATTCACAGAATAGAAATTTATTCTTTTTAAGCTACAAATGTCACTTGGGGGATCAGTCTTAGATTTCTTGGACATCTTAAGAACTATTCAACTGTTTTTCCAGCTGAGTGGTTAGATGGACTAAACAGGCTGACCTGAAATTCACCCAGGGTGTGGAGCAAAACAATAACCTCGCACCAAACCGGAGATTTCTGACCATCTGGTGCTCTTAGCCGCCAGTAGTGGAATTTCGAGAGGAAGAAATAAAGTAGAGGCATCAGGTTCATGACTTTCCCCCTCCTTCCCATGCTCTTCTGAGATCTTGTTTAGATTCTTAGGCTTTATAATGTGATTACTGAATTGGAAGTCTTGTAATGGGCAGTAGGGAAATTAAAAATAGTTTTTTTAAGTCATCCTTAAAAAACTATGACCTGTGACAAATTACTCACAGCCTCTTTTTTACTCTCAATTTTACAGACACAATACATTGGAACTTAGAAAAGGTGTTCTGAATAAAACCATTTTGTTTCTTAAATTGTTGCAAATAAAAGGTTGGTTTGAAAGCAATGATCATGATGGTTTAGTAACAAGTTGGCATGAGGAATCAAGAGTAGCATTTCCAAGTACCGATGTCTGTTAAAATAGGAAACACAAATGAGAAGCTGGACAGAATTTGCTAAAGTTGTGGATTTCATGAGAGTTTAGGAAAAAAAACATCCCTGACTCAATTAGCTAGTTATGATTTGCAGGGGATAGAGTTTCATGTATTCAACTCCTGTTGAATAAGTTTTAAACAAAATACAAAATCAGTCCTTGAATAACTCTTGCTTCAGGCAGACAGTGTAAAATACTGACACTTAATGACTAACAATGAAAAGCCTAAGAACAGTTTAGATGAGATACCTACTAGGATTTTCATGTACTCTAAATTAATAGTTCGATCCAACTTTGCCGTGTTCAGTTGTCTAACTAGCTATTAAATAAAGACAATAAAAATATTCCAGTGCTTCTGGGAAATTTGCTCTCAATAGTATGTGTGAGAAATTTGGTTTTTAAAAGGGAAGGGAAAACGTAGAAAACTGCTGATTTTGCAGACATTAGACAATTTTGCTGTCAGAAAATCTAAAGAACATCTTTAGTGCTTGGCTAAACCTTAACTAAGCACACTTGTCAATCTGAATCACAATGTTTCCCTTTGGAAAGCTGACAAATTCACGCCTTCTAGTCTTTTGGTGAGTGAGTGCTACCAGTTGAAGCTCTTAACGTTTCTCAGCAATAACTGAACAGTTTTCAGGAAAAATCTTTATCAATTCTGAAAGAGAGCACATGATGTGGTTATCTGTGGCAAAATGGAACTACAGCTGAACAATTCAAGCACCCCTACCGTTTCTGACACATCCTGGTCGTGTTACAGATGTCATGGTGAAAACCCAAGCAGAGAATTGTCTTGCCCTGACCCTGAAGTACAGGACCATCCATTCCCTGTGTGACAATCTAAAGAAGAACTTCAGTATTAGCCCTATGAATTAGAGTGTATACACACTAAAATATAAACTGAAATGACAGAAAAGCAAGTTACTTATCCACCAAAATAAACACTGAAAAGAAATCTTGGTTTCCTTCTGCATTTCTTTATTAGAGGAAGGGACTTAATGTAATAAGAATTGAAGAATTTATTTTGATTCCCAATGGGACCCATTTTTTTAACTATGCACACAAATGTTTTCTAATGTTGTAAAATTTATGGAAAAATTGGAAAAGCTAAGCAGCCTTCCCATGTGTGCCCTTGCACTGTAATTAATAGCAGTGTGATACCGTGAAGAATTTTCTTGGGCAAAACTCAAGGTATTTTGGTGAGATGAAAAAAAATATTTATCCAAAACATGTAAGTAAATGGATGAAATCAAAGGCTTTGTTTCTGCTCATGCAAACTCACTGGGCCAGAATTCCTCATTTCTGAATCATGCATCTTTCAGCAGACTCAAGTAAAGCAAGAAAAACACTTGGGGACAATTTGACAACGTGACTCTGATATGCAGCTTGCACTACTAGCCATGCTCTGAAGTCTAATTTTCCAGCTCCATCTGCCCTTTTGCCATGCAGATTGCTTTCTTCAGACAATCAAATTAAAGAGAAAAGCACAGAAATAAAATATTTTCTTCTAATTATGTTTTTGGTAAAATATTAACAATAAGAAAGAAGTGAGCATGTGTTTTTTACATGCATTTCATTTTCTGTTATAGATGCATAATGACAGAAATAGTATTGGAAGAGCTGCACAGATTGTACAGAAAAGAACCCAAAATAAAAAAAAAACTCTGATTGAGCCAAAAGGGGTTTNAAGAACTATTCAACTGTTTTTCCAGCTGAGTGGTTAGATGGACTAAACAGGCTGACCTGAAATTCACCCAGGGTGTGGAGCAAAACAATAACCTCGCACCAAACCGGAGATTTCTGACCATCTGGTGCTCTTAGCCGCCAGTAGTGGAATTTCGAGAGGAAGAAATAAAGTAGAGGCATCAGGCTCATGACTTTCCCCCTCCTTCCCATGGTCTTCTGAGATCTTGTTTAGATTCTTAGGCTTTACAATGTGATTACTGAATTGGAAGTCTTGTAATGGGCAGTAGGGAAATTAAAAATAGTTTTTTTAAGTCATCCTTAAACAACTATGACCTGTGACAAATTACTCACAGCCTCTTTTTTACTCTCAATTTTACACACAATACATTGGAACTTAGAAAAGGTGTTCTGAATAAAACCATTTTGTTTCTTAAATTGTTGCAAATAAAAGGTTTGTTTGAAAGCAATGATCATGATAGTTTAGTAACACGTTGGCATGAGGAATCAAAAGTAGCATGTCCAAGTATCCATGTCTGTTAAAATAGGAAAAACAAATGAGAAGCTGGTGACAGAATTTGCTAAAGTTGAGGATTTCATGAGAGTTTAGGAAAAAAAACACCCCTGACTCAATTAGCTAGTTATGATTTGCAGAGGATAGAGTTTCATGTATTCAACTCCTGTTGAATAAGTTTTAAACAAAATCAGTCCTTGAACAACTCTTGCTTCAGGCAGACAGTGTAAAATACTGACACTTAATGACTAACAATGAAAAGCCTAAGAACAGTTTAGATGAGATACCTACTAGGATTTTCATGTACTCTAAATTAATAGTTCGATCCAACTTTGCCGTGTTCAGTTGTCTAACTAGCTATTAAATAAAGACAATAAAAATATTCCAGTGCTTCTGGGAAATTTGCTCTCAATAGTATGTGTGAGAAATTTGGTTTTTAAAAGGGAAGGGAAAACGTAGAAAACTGCTGATTTTGCAGACATTAGACAATTTTGCTGTCAGAAAATCTAAAGAACATCTTTAGTGCTTGGCTAAACCTTAACTAAGCACACTTGTCAATCTGAATCACAATGTTTCCCTTTGGAAAGCTGACAAATTCACGCCTTCTAGTCTTTTGGTGAGTGAGTGCTACCAGTTGAAGCTCTTAACGTTTCTCAGCAATAACTGAACAGTTTTCAGGAAAAATCTTTATCAATTCTGAAAGAGAGCACATGATGTGGTTATCTGTGGCAAAATGGAACTACAGCTGAACAATTCAAGCACCCCTACCGTTTCTGACACATCCTGGTCGTGTTACAGATGTCATGGTGAAAACCCAAGCAGAGAATTGTCTTGCCCTGACCCTGAAGTACAGGACCATCCATTCCCTGTGTGACAATCTAAAGAAGAACTTCAGTATTAGCCCTATGAATTAGAGTGTATACACACTAAAATATAAACTGAAATGACAGAAAAGCAAGTTACTTATCCACCAAAATAAACACTGAAAAGAAATCTTGGTTTCCTTCTGCATTTCTTTATTAGAGGAAGGGACTTAATGTAATAAGAATTGAAGAATTTATTTTGATTCCCAATGGGACCCATTTTTTTAACTATGCACACAAATGTTTTCTAATGTTGTAAAATTTATGGAAAAATTGGAAAAGCTAAGCAGCCTTCCCATGTGTGCCCTTGCACTGTAATTAATAGCAGTGTGATACCATGAAGAATTTTCTTGGGCAAAACTCAAGGTATTTTGGTGAGATGAAAAAAAATATTTATCCAAAACATGTAAGTAGATGGATGAAATCAAAGGCTTTGTTTCTGCTCATGCAAACTCACTGGGCCAGAATTCCTCATTTCTGAATCATGCATCTTTCAGCAGACTCAAGTAAAGCAAGAAAAACACTTGGGGACAATTTGACAACGTGACTCTGATATGCAGCTTGCACTACTAGCCATGCTCTGAAGTCTAATTTTCCAGCTCCATCTGCCCTTTTGCCATGCAGATTGCTTTCTTCAGACAATCAAATTAAAGAGAAAAGCACAGAAATAAAATATTTTCTTCTAATTATGTTTTTGGTAAAATATTAACAATAAGAAAGAAGTGAGCATGTGTTTTTTACATGCATTTCATTTTCTGTTATAGATGCATAATGACAGAAATAGTATTGGAAGAGCTGCACAGATTGTACAGAAAAGAACCCAAAATAAAAACAAAACTCTGATTGAGCCAAAAGGGGTTTGTTTGGTTTCTTTCTTTTTTTTCATTCTTGTGTTGCATGTAGGTGCTCTAAAAAGAATCAGTCAAATATTAATGAATAAGAAACACATTATTTAAATCTCTCTACTTATCCAAGAGACAGTTCCCATTATAAATCCTTATAAAGTTGAGAAAACAGAATTCAGACTATCCACAAAGGCTTACAGAAGTTTTAAGGTTTAGAAGGGGAAAAGAAAAAAAAAAAAAGAAGTCTCTGAAATATTTGGATACCTATGGTCGATTCTGTACAATATCAAAGCTTACTTATTCACCCTCTGCCTCAAGCTATGTTTCAGTAGGGGAACATAGGATGAAATGTAAAAGGAACACTGGAGAGCTTGCAGCTGATGAAAGAGACTGTATTAAATACACCTTAGCATCGTGATGAACAGTTATGCCTCTAGAGGTTCATTATTAGTCTGAAAGTCAAGAATTCTACAGCAAATGGAAATACAGTTTTCTATGAAAGGAAAAATACCAAGACTAAGGATTGTGGGTGTAGAACATAGACATAAAAAAGGAATAAAAAGAAAAACAATAGAGTATTTTTTTCCTATCCATGTTAGTTTAGGAGTATATGATAAACAATATGAAGCGAACTGAATAATTGTAGTCTTTAATTAGTGGCATAGTAAAAAACTTAATTTTAAGTGAGAATAAAAAGTAAGATTAGAAAAGAAATTTTGAAAAATTTAGATAAATTATACATATATAATGTATAAAATAAACATATATACATATATATACTGGTATAGCTTTCTATATATATCTATATTTATATCTACACATGTTTAGTATTGTCAACAGACTTTTAGAAGTAGCCTGTGAACAATTATTATCCTTTTGAAAAAACTTCTAAATTTCAAGAGACAAAATTGTGAGTATAGTCATATATAAATTTGGGGAAAAAAAGATCAGAAACTCTATCAGCTAACCTTCAGGTTTGAAAAAAAAAATACTAAACAAGTCCTTAAGTCATCAGGTACCTCACTTAAACTTGGTCGGTGTCAGAAGTCATCATTGTTTCATCTGGAACAGCACGCTACAAATTCTCTGGCATCTCATAATATGTTGAGCACTCACTGAAATTTTTCCAAGGTCAAGGAATAAGTAATATCTTTCCTGGATGGATTCACTACTGTCTCTGGATGTGTCGAATTTTCAGTCTTTATCTTATAAAAGGCACTTTTCATTTACCTAGCTGCCTACTTCCCTGCAGTGCATAGGGATTTAATTATATCTGAGACTTCTATCCCTCTGGTCAATGTCAAATTTGGTTGAAAAGAGGTTATTAATGAGGAAGAACAGACACACACAGTGTGATTGCAGAAGCCTAATTTCCTTAGGAAATTAAGCTAAAAAGTAAGCGAAAAAGATTTCTCAAGGACAAGTCCCATCTGATTTTTGACATTTATAAGACATTTTCCTAAGTGAAGCAAAGAAACATGGATAGGTGAAATAAGGTATTTGCAACTGCTTAGAAATCCAGATTGAAGTTGCCGTTGGTAACTCAGGAAGGCATTTCAAGTGGAATCCATCACAATTTTGTCCCTAGTCAAGTTCTTATATATTATCAGTGGGTTTGCACCAAAGTAAAGGTTGCTCATGTAATCCCTTTGGTCAGTTGGGGTCACCTCTCCTGGCTGTGTCTCCTCCCAACCTCCCATGCACCCCCAACTCCCTCATCACCACTGTGGCTGTACAAGGAGCAGAAAAGGCCTTGGCTCTGTGTGAGCCCTGCTGTCTCTTCGCTACTGAAGAAACTGAAGACAAGAATGGAGAGATCAATACAGGGTTTTATTCGTATTTTTAATCTATCACCTTTCTCATATGCATGTCTTTTACTATAGATTTCATTAAAAAGTAAACAAAAAAAAAGCATTTAAGTTTTTGGACATTTAAAGAAAGATACTAGGAAAATATTAACTCATCTGTCAACTACATGAGCCAGCAATGTGCCCTCACAGCCCAGAAAGCAATCGTGTCCTGTGCTGCGTTAGAAGAACTATGAAGGGAGGGGATTCTGCCCCTCTGCTCTGCTCTGCTCTGGTGAGACCCCACCTGCAGGGCTGCATCCAGAAGGACGTGGACCTGCTGAAAGGAGTCCACAAGTGGGCCGTGAAGATGGTTAGAGCTATGGAGCACTCTAATTTTTGCAATTCATGTTGAAATAATTATGATAAGAACATCAAAAGCGTAAGTTGAACAATGTTCAATTAGTCTATGGAGATTTATTTTCATGATATTATTCAACAATTTCTTACCACAGTAAGACACTAAGTAACAACTGCTTGCATTGTTACTTGTCTCTTCATATATGCCATCATTAATCAGATATGGTTGATTCTTTAACTGCAGCTAAACTTTTGCATTTCAAAACATTTATTCACAGCAGTCTGCATCAATGTCTCGCACACCTGTCAACTCCCATCAAGCATTTCATTTAATAAAAAGTTAACTGTAATCCAGATAACATCCCATTCAAATGAAATCCAAGCAAGTTTCATTATGTTTTTAATGTTATAAACCAACTGTGAGTTGCCAAAGGTTCCTTGCCTTGATATCCAAATCAAAAGCGGAAAGAACTCCTCCTCATCTCTCAGTGTCCCCAATAAGGTTACACATTTGTAGTGTTAAGAGAAACAGATTACTCTTTCCACACTAGATTGTATACAAGAATTCTCTCAATTTGGTTTGTCAGCTAGAGAATTCAATGTGTTTGTGACTTTGTTTTGACAATCTTCTAGTTTACCAATTACCAAAATTAATTCACACCTCAAACATCTACAGAAAAAGGATGTCATAAACACTAGAAAGTATTTTAAAGGCTGAAAATATGGACCACTAAGAAATCTGCAATCTCCAAACTTCCTATACATTCTTCATTTGAATTAACAGATGCAGAAGAGAAAACAATCATTACTGGAAAAACAACAGGGAGAAGGAGGAGAAGTCTTTGTGATTACATAGATACATGTCAGATAACACTCACTGTCCAGGACGACATTGACCAGAAATGTCCCTGTACTCTGTTTTTGCAACACTGGTGTAACCCCAGTAAGCAGTTCAATTTTGTCAGACATTCAAAAAAAAATACTGTATATGAGGCACAGTAGTTAACCAAAACTAGGCTGTAGAGACATCCAGCAGAGTGATTTTCCATTATCCAATCAGTTTAACCTTAATGGATAGACCAAGGTAAGATTATTTTTCAGAGCCCCTAAAATCCACTTGGTAATCTCCCTGATTAATTAGTGTTGGTATCTGTCCTCAGTGTTACATATTGCCTTTTATTTAAAAGGGGTGAGACACTTGAGGATTATTTCCTATGGGAGTTATTTAACCAGATTCAGTCCTGGATTTGATGTTTATATTTAATTTTAGCAGGTTTTGAAGAAGTTGTGGTTACAGGGTGAGACATCAAAAAATGCCTTTTTGATTTGAAAATTATTATATTTACAATTTATTTACACCATATTTTATTTTTCTTTTAAACAATCTCAGACAGCAAGACTCCCTCACATCCAGCTGTTGAACACTGGAACTGATGTGTTACAGCTCTGCTATTGCTCATGCATTACTTATACCACCATTTTATTGAAATGAAATGGGGCATTCATATCCATTCTTTCAGTGGTATCACACGCAATAGCAGTAGTATCAACCAATTTTGAAATAAGAAAAGTTCCAGAAAAAGTTACCAAATCTTTTCCACCTTAACTTTTTCTACTCAAATTCTAATCACTGAAAGAGCTGAACAAACCAATTCAAAAATTATTTATTGCATTTCCCAATAATAATCAGAATAATTCCTAAACAAAGGAGGGCAATCTATTTTCTTGCTAAAGTCATGGAAAAGGTGATATGACAAAGCTCTTCAGTAACCAGTAAACCACTATTTTCTTTCAGTTCAAGTTATGCTGCTAATTTCACTGAAAATAAATTTTCAGACAATAAAGATATTTAGCACAACTTGTTAACTGGAAGTGGACCAAAAAACCTCCTACTCTTTTCTTATTCTGAGTGTATTGGAGAATTTAGTTTTGTAACTTACAAATTGGAAGTATCCCTATATCCTCTAGAATAGATTTCTGAAATGCTCAAAATAGGAATTTGTATCTTATTTTAGTGTCCAATTGAGAGAAATAATTCATCACTGACAGCCAATCAGATAAGTGGTGCTACAATACTCTATTCTGGTTTTCCTAGTGTTATGCAAAGACTTATAGTAAATATAATAAATTTTATAGTAATATAATAAATTTTTCCCTTTTGTAAAATGATCCTAACAGTTTAAAATACTGGTTTTTTCCAAAAAAAAAAAAAAACCCCTTCTAAACACATGTAAATAGAAATTGCGGAGATACTGTTCTACCTGACTCATTGAGATGTCTGTCACCTTCTGTAAGGCAATGCAGGGAATGCTGAGAAAAATGCAGGACAGTAAAAGTTCCAGGTTAAAAGTTTAAATGTGTCATGTATGCTGAATTTAATCAGTAGAAGTCTGAGTAGGTCAAAACCCATGGCAGGGATTTTCTTTTCTTTATCTTGACATCTTAATTGACATCAATTTTTTTTATAGTATAAGTGTAATGCAAGTTGTACTCACTTCAGAGAAAGACTGTATCCCTACAAGGGAACAATTTATATTATGGAGTCTAACCAGAGGATAGCATAATATAAACAGTGCATTTTTTCTGCCTTAAAATTCATCATTATATACAGAGACTAGAAACCTTTTGTTTCCAGAGACAGTTAATATTTCAACATGAGCAGTTATTAATGTCCTTTTTATAAGTTAGAGACGTAAATTCTCTGATACTTGAAACAGCAGCCTTCAGACACGTCCAGGTAATTTTTAGTTGATCTAGACAGTTAATGTTTGTGTGTGTAGGGAGCTAAGCCAGTGGCTGGAGCCCATACACTCCTCCTTTGGGAAGCACATTCACTGCTTACAGACAAAGCACAACAGACCCACTTTATCAGCCAGGGGATACACAACTGCTTGTTCCAGCCCATTTCCTGACAGGTTCCTCAAAGAGGTTCACCATCATCTTGGTAAATGCACTAAAACCAGGGAAGATGGAAAAGCAGGCAAAGAAGAAATTTTTCTGTTGAAACAATTTTGACAGAACTATAATTACTGCTAAATACTATAACATTTGGGGTCCAGTTGCTATGCAACTGTGAGGAAGTTATAGTACACCTGCTGTAGACAAAACGAGTGGGAGAAAAGCCAACTGACTTTATCAAAGGAATGACTTTTCCACCTTTCATTGTATTCCTTTACAGTCTATTTTTTTTTAATAATTTTTAAAATCTTGCATCAATTCATCAGCCTACAATACTTGAACAGTCACACCAGTTTGATACAGGACATATTACTCTCTCAATTGTGAATCTGGGCTTGTGGTAGCCAAACACCATTACACGGGCCACTACCTTGACAGATAAGCTCAATTTCTGCTTTTTCTAATTCCACGTTCCCAAAACTCACCCTATGTAACACATACAGCGACTTGATTCACTAATGATTTTTATCTTCTGGCTTATTCTAGCAAGAAAAATAAGCAATAGCTAAGATTTACTGGTTCTGTGAAAAATAAGTGCTCAGAACAGATTATCTACATGCTCAATAGCAAAGACTGAACATATTTCTCAAAAACATTACAAGCAAATAATTTACCTGCTCTCAGGTGGCATGATTTCTGTGGCAAAGAACCTATTTCTATCTATGTTCCTACAAAACAGAGCCGCTCAGCAGTAGCTGTGCTGAGTGATGTGAAACATCTTTCTACAAAGCCAAATAACTGACCTCAAAAACAACTTGAACCCCACTCCTTCAGTGCTGCCCTACTCCACTCTTTATGACCCCTTTATATGTCCCATTAATAAGGTCACTACTGGCAGCCTCGGCTGCCTGCCCCACCCTGCAGATTGCTGAAAAAAGCCCAGCCCTCTGCGAAAAAGCTCTGTATAGTCTGAGAAAAATACTCATAAATTCTAGAAAAGGTTTGGGTTTCTGATTGGGAATCACGATTCTTGGAAGGGCACTGCTGACTACAGACACAGACATACTACAGCATAAAAGTGTCTCCAGCAAAGAAGCAGCTGGGAGCTTGTCTTCTGAAAATTCATCTTGAATTATCAGAGGTTTCATATTCTATTATAGTAGAATCCTACCGCACACCAAAGGGCAGGAGCCTACTGCATCGCAAGTAACAAAAACATCTTTGTAATTGCCAAGTCTCTCACACATGCATCTATCAGATGTGAAGTTAAAAATAAAATAGAAGCACATCACGGTTGCAAAGTTTCTATCATTAAATGAGGTGGAAAAAGTAATTTCACAATAGAAAGGATCAGTATTGATGTGAAGCTGGATTTTTTTAAACCTTAACTTTTAATGACTATATTCCTATACGTCTGATAGAAATCTTCACCTAGATGAATAAGAAAAATAAAAGAAAAAATAAAGAGAGAATAGAAGAGCCAAACAAATAATGTAATCATAATCTCAAATATTTCTGGTTAATTTCAATTTGCTGAATGTGTTTGGATTTTTTTCCTCTGCAATAGAACACTCAGTGTATATTTTAAAACTAAAATTAATGGAGACATTCAACAATATAAAATATGACATTATGACATACAGCAAGGTATTTTTTAAACAAGAATTTTCTTTACTAGAAATGCAAGACTGTCCTCTGAATTGAACATGTATTAGAATATGATTTTAAGTTCAGGGAATACTGAATGTATAAAAGAGTTATAAAATTTAACATATAATTATGGATCCTCAAGAGCTTTGGGATTACATCTCAATCATGACTTTTATGTTAGTAATTCTTTGAAGAATAAAGATCTTTTTATCCGTTACTGAAGAATATCAAAAATTACAATTCATTTCATAATTCAAAAATGTCAGTCAAAGAAATAATCAGATAACATTTTTTCTCCCTGCTTTGAGTCACTTTGAGATTATTAAGACTTTACTTGATCTCTTGAGCCTTGGGTACCTATATATGCAGTGAGGATAACAATCTAAAAATCTTTAGGATTTATGACCTATATGGGGAAAAAATTGCATAAAGATTATGAATGAATAGCTACTCCATAGTTTGTCATGTCATAGAGCATAAATAATTTTCAATTATTCTTGGGTTCAAGAAATTAATTTGATTCCTATGCCACTTATATCTTCTGTATTGTGATGTTTCTATGACTATCAGTCATATCAGAAATAACTAATTTTAAAAAGTAACCCTTCATATTTTTTGTCAGCCAGCAGAATTTTAGCAGAAAGAAAATATGAAGACAAAAAATACAAGTTTCCTACTCTGATTTAGCAACTAAGTACCAGAACAGGTCAAGACTGAGTTACAGTGAAGGGGCATAAGACAATAATTGTTTTATATGCTTTTAATACTCTTTTTGTTTGGGGAGTGTAGTAAGGAGTTTCATATTCAAATAGCTTTTGGAGACAGTAGAATTCAATCTAAAACAGAGAATGGGTGTTAATTACAGTATGCAATAGACCAGAAGAGTACAAAAAGTGTACAGCATGGAAGAATATGTGTTTAGAATACAAACCATATATTTCAAGACGTAAGGCAAAATTATTATATTTAACCTGCAATTGCTGATTTTCCAAGTCAAAAATATTGTTCTTTGTTTAATAAGACACAAATTAGGTGAAATTTGATGGATTTGCCTCTTTTTCCTCTTTGTAGATTCTTTGTAGCATTCACTTCTCTGCAAGTTAGTTTAAAGGATGCTTCATCCTCACTATACACGATAATTCAAAATTTGCATTCCAATAAATCATTTCCTTTCAAAATTGTTCATGAAGACACAAAAGGTGGGAAGCCTCACAAAAATAAACACACTTGCTAATTTAATGGGTGAAGCCATTTGCTTAGGACTGACCAGTTTTGGCACAGAGAAAACTTGCAACTTCTTTAATCTATTTTGACACTTCTGCAAGGGCTAAAAAAAGGCAAACAAAAAATCCACCACAAAATTGAAACCAAACCACACACAAAAGAAACACCAAACAACCAAAAGAAATCACAAATGAAACCCAAACCCCAACATGATCTCCCTCCACCCCCAAAAAAAAAACTTATTTATGGTTCTTGTCAAAACCTAGGGTACAGTGGAAGTAGAAGCCATATGTGCAAAAGTATTTTTCTTTCACTCCAGCCTTTTTCAGATGGATCCCAATGTGTTCCCAATTCACTTTTTGTTTTGCTGGCACAGGCCACAAAGATACCACAGAGAGAAAGTTCTCCTTTTTGCCTTCATGACATTTGAGGTATAAGGCTTTTGTCTGCATAGGAATTTGTCTCTCCTGTCTTCCTCATATTTCTTTAACACTAAAAAGCATCCTGTTTCTTAAAAACTCATGGCCATTTCAGTGCCATAGCAGCAGCTTTCAGTATGTATTCCCTCTTCCCAACACACACTGAACTGCACTTACCAACCTTCTGTAGAGCTCTGGTGAGCTAGATCGAGGTTATAAAAATCTACACAAGATCACTATCCCTACCTCACCAAAGAAAAACACACAGTATATAGATTTCAGTTTACTGCATTTCTTTAAAAGTCTCAAGCGGTAAACAGGCCCTTTAAAACACCATAAAATAAAGAGAGCAAAGCGTTTCTATTTAATAGAAGAAATTTCGTCTCACCTTACTCAGTCCTTTCAACAAAAACACATTCCACGCAGTGTGCTGCTTAAGTCAAAGTGCATTTTTCTTGCAATTTATCTGCTGGATTTTTACAAACCATAAATTGTCACTTTGTCACTGCTGACTGACAGCCCATTGCGCACTGAGCTGCAATATCCAGGGGTTTTAAACTGACAGTATATTACTGTCTAGCATCAGCAAGTCCCAATTGATTTAAGTTGTAAATTAAATGCCCTGATGGTTGTAATACAGTGATATATTACTAGACTCAATGCAGGATTTTCTTTGCTGTGGAGACATGGAAAATGCAAGTCCCTGGAGTCCCAGTCACACTGTGCATGTTCCATAATTTTCAAGCAAGCCACAGTGCAAAACCTGGCCAACAGGGGCTTTCAGGGCAATAAAGTTATGGAGCCAGAAGATACCAGCTGCAAAAAGCAGATGCTGAAAACACTCCTGGTTAACAATCCTCCTGTTTTTAAATACTGATACAAAAGTTCTCATGAACTAGCTACTAGCAAATCTCAAATAAATTCTATATGAAGCGTAGCTGCAACAGAAAACATGATAGAAAAGTGCACTGAGGATCTTTTACATTCAAAGAGGCTGTTCAGTACATAGGGGTCAAATAAAAGAAGAAGGATTAATTCCTAGTCCCTAAGAATTATCAAAAATCCCTGCATGGTGCTTCACTCCTACTATTAAGGAGTAAAAAGAGAACCTTATTTTCACAATTTCTGTTGATGTTTTTCCTATGGTTGAGTTCTAGTTTTTAAGAATCAAAATCAACGTGTTTTGAACCTTGGACTTAGCAGAAGGTTTGCTTGTTTCTTTCTTTCTGCTTGTTTATTGAACATATTTGTTTTGGGGCTCAGTGTACCTGGTATTATCCTTTAAACAACAAAAAAGGTTATACACATAACAAGAATTTATTTTTCAACTTTCTCTAAAAGCTTAAACAGTTCCAGTTGAAGACTTTTGCAAACTTCTCACAGCTAACACTTTCTTTGCCATCCTAAAATTACAATATTATCACTTTATCTTGTAAAGGATTCACAGTACAGTGTTTCACAGTATTTCTCAAGACAACTTCCCAATTTAGCTTTTATATCATACTGAGTGTAGCTGGGGTACACTTGCTTAAGTAAGATCAAAAGTCTACTTTTAGATGGGTGCAAAAACAAAATCTAGTACTAGGCTGTAATAAAGCATGATATTTGAAAAATTTGATCTAGGAAAAAAAATCTTAGCAGGTTTAACTACAAAATGTTAATTAATATATATATTTTTGAACAAGAATGCGATTCATTAACAAGGAAAAAATCTATAAACAGTCAAATATAATTGTTCTGGGAAGCTACAGCTGGCCAGGTAAATTACATAAGAAAGTAAGGTCACCTAAATATTTACTATTATTATTATATATTTCCTCAAGACAAAAAGTAAGACCATTTTTTCTCAGTAGTATGTTAGTTCCTGCAAAGCTTGTTTCAGTTTCTGTAAATACTAAAAAAATCACTTCCAGTGGGTATTGATATTATTCATAAACCAGAGCAGTTGGTCAAACAGTAAAGTAATAGAGAAGTCTGTGTGGGATCACTATTTTGTACTTAGGCCACCTGCCGACCCCAGTACATTATAAAGGAGGCAAAAAAAACCAGACCTCCTCCTGAGCCAGATTCCTGGGTGAGAAATTTCACTGCACCCTTGAACAACCTGGGTCTCAAAATCATGACAGCATAAGGATTATGGAAGGGGCAGGCTGGAAGCTTAAAATGCTGAAGTGTTCATTATTTCTAAAGGTTTGAATTACCATAATTTCTGTTTCCATGGTGATTTTAATACGGATGTAATTTTTGGAGGATCTCTGAAACTCATCTATAGGTAATGAAATCTGTTTTAGCCTTCATGCCCTAGGCACCTGAGGTTATCTGTTTTCATCCTGCGGATATAAATTTCTTGGACATTAATAAAGACAGCAGTTGCTTCTTAAAAGTGACAGAAGGTTATTAATAAACACATTGATTAAAACAAAGGAGGTGTCCCCAAAATTAAAGGATGCATACTTGATATGAAAACTGACTCTTTTCACAGAAATCATTACAAGTGTGGAATCATAGACAAGGATCATAAGGCAAAGTACATCCCACTAGAAAAGCATACTCACAAACAATTCAGTATTCTGAATTAGGCTTTACATGGTTGCCCTTGTATTGTTTACTTTTTGCAAAACCAAAGTTTGTATAACACATTGTGGGAGGAGGGGAAATAAAAGCATAAGCAGTTCTAGCTTCTGTTACTATTAATTTTGGACAAATATGGTATAATGACAGCTAACATTGGATAGATTTCCCTTAATGAATGAAAGCATCCTGTTAGCCGGGTACCATGAATGCTCGAGGGTAGAAAAGATCATGTGTCAATTAACACCTCATCAAGATTTAATCTGCTGACTATGAAAAGTTCGGGTTTAGTTATTTTCTTTTTTCTTCCTTTCTTTCTTTTTTTTTTTTTTTAATACGGCTTTGCATTCACAATAATCTCATCTGAAATTAATCTTCTTTCATAAGACCCAAAAGTTTTACTTGTTGACGTTTTGACTTCTGCAGCAGATGTAATCCATTTTTCATTCCAGCTTAAAATTTAGATAGTAAAGCACGGCAAATAGACTAATGTCTTGTACTTTTTCCCCAATAATTGGAAGGAGAGAACACTTCCATAATTAAAAGACATCAAATATTGAAATAATGAAACCATTTTCTTGGGATACTATACATGCATATAATTAATTTACAGAGCAAAGAGGGGGTTAAGATAAGCAAGGAAAGAGAGCAGAAGTATTTAATCTTTCTTCCATTTCAGTCATTCAAGTTTATATACCATTGGTATCACACAAACTATTATTACTTGAATATCTGGAAAGAAAGTGTCACATGGAGGGGTCTAAGGAGTTAAGATGGGTAGACAGAAAGGGTAACTAGCTAGCTAGATAGGCAGATAATTAAGATGAAACACACGTTATAACATAATCACTGTAAAATAACTTTATTTAATTAGGATCAAATCAACATGATGAAAAGATCTTACTTGGAAAGCCAACAGTGCACCGAGGTTTACAAAATCCCTGATGGTTGTGTGCATAAAAAACATGTTTTGACTTTTCTGTGGGAAAAAAATTCCAAACCCAAACTCATTACACCTTTTTAAAAGTTAGTTGTGGTTTAAATGGGAACAGCATTTGTGAATGAACATGATCATTGCAGAGAGGCATGGAAAGGCATGAATCAGTGCTTTGGATAAACTACCATTCCCATTTAATAGGACTGGGCTCTCTCCTGGGACAGGTGTGAACCCATTGCTCTGTGAACTGTCATGACTGGAAAACACCCTGAGCAAATACAGTAAATAAGGGTCTTTAGGACTCAGCTGTGTCTTTTTCACTATAAGTCATACCTTGGGCAGTGTGTCTGAGGAAAACAGACTTCACGGGCTAAGGAATAGGGCATGAGGAAAGATTTTCAAACTTATATAGTTTAAAATAGACAAATATTTGTCTATTGAGAAAAGATATTCTGATGAAACACAATGCACAATGCTTGTGTCAAGTGAATTTAGGAAAGGTTAATGATTTTGGCTCAATTCTTACAGACATCATACAACATCACAGTGCTTAAAAAGCACTGGAAACTGCTCTCTTCCAAAAAGACTTCAGGAATATATTAATTTCGGCACACACAGTGATGATTGAAAAAAGTTTGTCAGATGAGATCATATTAAAAAAGCAAACTTTGATAACAATATTATGAATCAGTCTTTGACAAGCTGTTGATATTTTAGCCTGCTTCCCTGACCATTTTTCAGCACCTTTTTCATCTGTGGATAGTAGTAATATCATGATAATGTTTTACAAATGTAGTCAATTCTTTGGCCATTCTTCGCTCACCGGGATGGGGCCTTGGTCTTGATTTTTGTTTCCAAAATCGGGTGAATTAATTAATCATGGAGCTTATATTTGGGGTCCAAAATTCTAAACATCATTTCATTTAAAAAAACCCAAAACAAAACAAACCAAAAATTTTCTGGCATAATCTGGTTACTTATAAATGGATTGCCCAAGTCTTGTTATGAGAAAAAATATGTCATTGTTAATACAACATACTCCCTTGCCAAAGTTAAACTGTCACAGTTGAGGTATTTCCTCCTGTAACTCTCACATATGCACATGCTAGTGCAAGAAATTGTCTGAATTCAGGACATTTTTTTCCCCTAACTAAAAGAGGGCACCTGGGTCCAAAAAAAAAAAAAAAATCAAGGTCTAAATAAGTTCTCAATTAGTGCCTGAGTACTGTCATAATCTGCTATCCTCTAAAGGAATAAACAATTAAACTCTGTACTCATATGGCTTTGCTGCAGATGCCAGCTGGCTGCAGGAAGCATTTTATCCAATCAGTAGTAGCAAGCTTTTGCAAAGAGTAATATTATTTTTTGTCATATAATCTGATATGTGTCATATGCAGGTATTAGATCTTATCAACATTTTCTGCCCTTTGTCTGAAACAATGCATCCTCTCCTAAAGTAATTGCTACAGTACTATTATATCCCTTTTTTATCCAAGGTAAATACATCCTTGTTTCATAGTTTTTGTCTCCAAATCCAGATCAGGTTTTGCGTTGCTGTCGTATTTTTTCATTGTTATTGCAGAAAAGTAATGCTTACATTATAATTTTGATAGTATTTTAATCAGTTAACAGATATCACTGTTTCTTCAGAAATGCTTTGTTAACTTTGTTATTTAAGACAGAAATATGATATATGGATTTGAAGACTTTTTTTCATGCCAGAATTATTTATTGTCAGGAAGCAATCTGCATAAATGGGAAACCTTAATGGCCTACTCTTTTTGTCACTTAGACTATACTCTACTGTCATTGATTCTGTTCACTGTATTCTTTAATGTTCTTCCACTGCATTGTCAATTTATTCAGAGAATGGAGTTACCAGCAATGCTGTCTCCATGTGAACATACATCTTGCTGTATTTTCTTGATATCCATACAAAACTTTCTTGTACATCTTTCACCTTGTGCTGTTATTTACAGCTCTGTGCAATTAGTTATTAATATCAATCCCTCTATTTGCTTTTTTTTTGCTGGCCAGCCTTCGCGTACGAAGATCCGGGGGAGGCCTCTTTCCTTTCAGACCTTCCAGCCTGCGCACTGGATTTTTTAGGTGAGACACAGGGCGCGCAGATCTGAGCCCACCCTTTAATCCCGAGGTTCAATCTGCCGGGCCAAAGCGATTCTGGACAGTGGCAGTGAGGTCCTCCTCAGGACGTAGGCAGATTGCCCCCCTGCAGGGCTAACGAGCTCTGCCTGCCCGGGGAGCAGCCTGGCCGGGATCGAACCCGGGCCCCGGCAATTGCTATGCCATGTGCTTTAACCACTACACCACCAGGGCTCCCCAATCCCTCTATACACACATACTTATTTATCCTGAACTACACCAACAAAAGAATATTTACTTGGAAGGCAATCACTGGCTGTGCAATATTCTATACACTGTGAGGTGGAGGGGGTGTGTTTTACTCTAAAAAGTACATCTCAGAACTTGTGGGAGAAAAGGTTACAGCTAAGTACCATCTAGCACAGTAGGAACTATGGGGAGATGCTGAAAGTTTACGAGATCCCAAGGACAAGAATAAAAAGAAAGGTTATGAAGAAATTAAAATTATATGGGTTATTTGTAGAAATAAGGTGATTAATTTAAGAGAGGAAAAATTTGAATATCAGGAGAAATTCTCTTAGCATAGGTTTCCTGTTGGCATAGAACTTTTCTTTCCAGAAGCAGAAGGTGACTGTTGCTTGGAATGGTTTTGTCTGGGTAGCAGAACTGAATACATGTTATACAGCAATCCTCCCCTAATAGCAAGATGAATTTACATTTAAAGACATAATTTTCTCCCAACTTCCATAATTCTCCAAAAGTGTGTGCATCTACATGAAAACAAACCTGTTTTTAGTCCTTTCTCAGTCAGAGATGCACTCTACCGCGCTTAGGCATTAGTGTCTCCATTCAACCATGGGTAACCTGATTACATACCAAGACTCACCACTGTAAATCCCAATTTACACACAATATTGCCTGTTGTCCCAGAAAATCCTAGAGGAACTGATCGGTATTGCAACTGAAGGCTCATCATTATTGGTATGATTAAGTGGTAGCAGTTTTCCTCTTTAATTTCCTATGCCCCTGTATGAGCAGCTCTCTGCAAAAATGATGATGTCTCCCACTGGAGAAAAGTCATCTCTGTCACTGATTGATTCTGTTATTAAGGACAAAAGCACTTCATGCTGCCATGGTACTGATGACCTCACTTCACATGGAAACTAATGTTTCCTGTTGTGTGACAATTTATTTATTCAGTTCTTGTAAAATATGTCAGAAAGTAAACAGCAGGTAGTGAGTTTCAGTTGAGAAATTGGCCTTTCACATTTTTCCTTCCTTAACCTCCATTACTTCAAGAACTCATACAGTACCAAAATACTTTCTAAGAAGATAAGAAATCTATATTATGTCAGTCATATCACCAGACCAAGAACAGCATAGAAACTATTGCTGAAAAATGATTTGCATAACATGCAGACACAGCCTCTAGGGAGCAGAATGCTAAACACAGATGAGTGCTCAGCTTAGAAAAAATGCTGAGGAGTTGAACTTGATCATCCTTATGGGGTCCTTCCAATTTGAGATATCCTATGATTCTATACACAGAGATTAGGTATTTGTAACAGGTATATATATTTTCTCTTAAAATACTGAGTAATTTTGAATACAGGCTTAAACTCTTTTTTATTACAACCAGATAATATTTGGGTCCATAATCCTTACCTAAAGCTGCTAGATAGCAGTGTGTTTATGTAAGTAATTTCCTCTCTCTTACATAAAGTGAGTGATTCAGAAAGTAGACAATTTCACATTAAAATTATAGGAGAAGCATTACTCAATGAGTCATCATATACTTTCAGAGACTAAAAAGAGAAAAAAATCCTCTATATTTGAATACCACAAAGTAAACAGAGAAGAAAAAAGTAATTAAAAGCAAACAATAATTTAAGAGCAGTGCCTTCCAATAAAGAGTGTGAAACTTCCTTAGTTTAGTAAGATGCAGGACACAAAAATGGAAGAGAATAAAACTACTTCTTAGACTAATAGAATGGTTTGGATTGGAAGGGACTTTAAAGATCAGCTATTTTCAATTCCACCTTCTACTGGACGAGGTTGCTCAGAGCACCATCCAGCCTGGCCTTGAACACCTCCAGAAGCAGAGCATCTGTACCCTCTCTGGGTAACCTCTTCCAGTACCTCACAATCTTATTTTCAGGCCTTCTGCATGTTAAATTCACTATAATTCTTAAATATTGCAATCACTAGGTCTTAATAGTTAAGACATGAATAATATAGGGTGTTAAACAGGCACTGTGTATGAGCAGTGACTCAAACTCAAGAGTGATGGCCTAAGTTACAAAAAATGATAAAAAAGGGAAAATGATGCTATGATGGTAGGAAAGGCATTTATCACACGAAAAATCACAGGTGAATGAAAACCAAAACTCTCACATCACTGACATCATGCTTCTTCCTTCCTCACTTAGAACATCCTTCCAAAGCCCCAAATACATTGCGTAGCTCGAAAAATAACTAGCAAACGTGGAATTCATAGGACACAAAAGTCCATAAATCCATTGCATTAATGTAATAAACCACACAAGCACCTCCTGAGAATGAGTTCATGGAGGTCTTGACATGCGAGTATTTGACAGCTACAGATACAGCACTCTCAAGCTACCAGAAGTCCATTCATGTCAGTTCCATAAATTCATACTATGATGCAGAAAATAATAAGTTTCATTCTATTTTGGGAACTGAAGTTCTTTCATGTACCTCAAATATATTTTATAAGTATTAAAAAACAAGAAAGGAAGAAAACAAGCAAGTAAGAAATAGTATCTTAACGATCAACCCATTCAAAGCAACTTTAATCATGGCTAATGAATTGCGCATCTGATTATTAGTTATAATAATAGGTGTAAGTGAAGGTATGCATTAAGCCTTATTGCATTGAAGCACATGCCTACTGTTGCCAGGTTTTAATGTTTGTGATAGTTTACATTTCTCATGTCAGTGAGATTCTCTTGAGCCGGGATTGTGTCTGTAGGAATTCTGCATGTAGTCTCACAAACTGCTTTGAACATCCCCACCATTATATCCATAATTCTGTGATTGTCTTCTGTAGGAAACTTTATCCTGGGCCTGAGAGCACACTCAGATCTTAAACTGAAAAATAGACAATAAATACTAGAACTTGTTACAAGTCTCTGAAAGTATCTCTCTAAACTACGTTTGGTTGTTGCAGTCTCTGAAATTATATAGCTTTTCCTGCAGAGAGGCTATTTCTACACTGCTGCATTTTGTCAATGCTGACTTCAATTTAAGTTTCATTGCCATGATGTACTTTGAGAAGCTGTATTCTAGTGTAGATTTACAACTTACTCAGGGGTAAGCAATACTACTTATCACATGTCTAAATATGCTGTATTCACAGTGTGAACAAAATCAGTGCACTATGCCTAGTTCAGAGATCATAATCTAGAATGCTATAAATAAAATATCACATATTTTATTTATATGCAGGCAGAGGATAAGCATATCAATTAGGACTATGTGAACTGTTCTCCCAAGTTTAAATGGTCACAAAATAGCAAGGTGATGTTGCCATCAGAACATTCGTAGAGTAGATCTGGAATAAGTTGCTTCAAGTAGATCTGGGCTCTGAATCAGGGGGACAAGGGCAGTGGTGCCACAGACATCCTCCAGACTGCAGCACAGAATAAAGCTCTGCATGGAAGTGAACCTGCCTTGGATACTCTCTGCCACTGTACTTCCTTATGTCAGTGTGGAACATTATTTCTCATTGTTTTTAAATGTCAAATTCTTGCCTCGTCAGTTTTAAAAGCGAATGCAAAACATGTAATTATTTTGTGAGTCACAGCTATGATGTCTCTAGTATTAGCACCATTCTGATTGAACGACATTCCTCTTTTTTTCACTTTTTTCTTACAAATCTTTGGTCAGATTTTATAGAGTCTTAATGCATTATGGCTATTGCCATTTTTTTTTGTTTTATGCTTTACTAAGCTTTATTTTGTATTATTAATCTCTATAATAGACTTTTCTTTCCAGATAAACAAAGTACTTTGAAAAGCCTAAAACCTTAGTTATACTTTTCTATTTAGTTAAAATTTGAGAAAAATAAAAATATTTTTTGTGTTATCTTTACCAAAAATAGTTTTGTAGGATCCTTTTTTTTCTTCTCCAAATTCAACGTGGATTCAGTGACAGCTTGACAAAGTTCTCTCAAACACTTGGCTAAACTTTGCTCCTTCAATTTACTTGTTATCTTGGAATTCAAATTCTTTTCTTACTAGGCATTTCTTGGTAATATTTGTTTCCTGAAAGTATTGAGTCCTTCAGTTATACCCAATGCACTCTCAACAAAGCCCAGAGAAAATCAGATCACAGTAGAATTTAGTTTAGTCTCATTCAAAGCAACTACAACTCATATCCATAACTAATCCAGAGATAATTGACAGTTTCTGGCATGGTCACAAGCAAGATAAAAATGAGAGAATATTGTTCACCACATTTACTACACTTCCTCCCTCTTCTCCTGGTGGTATCAGGAGATCATGACCAAAATAGTGGAGTAACTTAATGCTTTTGTTGCATTATAGATCTGCTTCTTTTCACTGATGTCATAATAAAACCAGCATTAGTTTTACAATCAAAGCTTAATTTGTCCAAAATCAGCAGCAACTATACAATGTATACATGAAGGTACCAATGTGGGTTAAGTATTTTGAATATTCATTCATTTTCGGTTTGGCTGCTTTGTTCATCTAATCATTGCCGCTAATTCACCTGAAAGAGAACCACCAACATCTTAGAATTATAATATGAATTATAAATGGAAGCTGACATCTGAGACACCACTGAGCTGAGGAAGAACTGTTGAGAAGAGGTCAGAGACAGCAGCATTCTTGGAATAGCAAAACTTCCACTATCAAGTGTCAAAGAATAACATATTAATAAGGAGGAGAATATCTGTCAGCAGCTGCTCCTCTGACTGTGTTTCTCAGTCTCTCCGTGTCTTTCTGCACCCTGGCCTACATGATCCTGCTGACCTCTTCAACTGGGAATCAGTGCAGTAGTACAAAAATCTACTGAGCCCTGCCTTACCATGTGTTTTTCTTGCCACCAAAAAGGCACTTTATGCATACAGAAAAGACTCAAGAATATAGGAAATTTCAAATACTAGAAACTGCTCACGTCATATGTGTTCTTTGGAGGGATTTATAGTGTACTTCAGAAAGTTTAAATGCTAGTTATAATTATCTCAGCCAAAACAAAACCAATGTTTTTATGTATGAGTACAATCACATGGATTTTCCTTTATCTGTACATAACAAATTGTTTTCTTCTTCCCTCATCCTACCTATATTTTGTGCTCTATATTTTATACTCTCTCCATCAAGCTTCAACTTACCCAGGTATTATTAATCAGAAAAAGTGCAAGGCAATGAAATAACGTCCAGCATGCTTCTGCTGTCAAAAAATCAGCCGGCTGTGATTGATTAATAGAAGACTGCATCTGATTTTGTGGTGCAAGTTCCTCTCTCAAAAAATTTAAAGTTGCTTAACATGTTTCTGTCAGCAAATCTTCTCAGCTGACAATCTTTATGGAACAGCCATCTGTTTTTAGGGATTATAAATACTTTATCAAAATATTTTTGACATGTTTCTCCTGAAAGATATCTTCTTTTCAATAGATTAATGTCTTAGAGGTAACTGCAATAGCTAAGTAGGCAGTCAGAAGATAAAGTTTAAGATTAATCTAATTTGCCAACAAATGACATAGCCCATGGCCTCAGTCCATTTTTTATTGTCATAAGGGATATGAAAATATTATCCACGCTTCCAGAGATGCTGTTGTTTTATTAATTCACTTTCAGATCATGCGAAATCAAAAATAAGTAGAATTTTAAATCCTTCATTCAAGGTTGCACCTTCCCTCTTATCCCTCCTTCTGATTTACCATACATTTGTTCATTTGTTGTCTTGATATTTTTCTTTCATTTAAAGAAGTGTTAGAATTCAGATATTTTAGGTATCTATTTTACAGATGTGAGAGTAGTTGAGATTCTGTGAAGACTTTGGCTTTGCTGTCCTGCAATCATACACACAAATAAAACAATTACTATTTATCTTTTTCTCCAGTGACCACATGCATTAGCTAAATCAGGACCCATTTTGCTAGACACAAAGTAAAGAAAAATTATTGACTGCAGACATTTGTAGATTCAGAGTGAAGACAGAACATATAAATGAGTAGGTACCAACAGGGCCTAAGAAATGTGGATGAGGAATAAGAATGATTTTGCTTTAAGCACTTGTGAAAGCAATTTGAATTTGTTAGCAGAGTGGGAGAAGAAATATCAGGATGCTGCCATATACATCAGGATCCACTTTCAGGTGGGTATTTTTTATGGGTAAAATTTTGAAGGTGAGATTAATTACTGCATTTTTTTAAAGTAAGTCTTATGTTAACTTTCCTGAAAGGCTTTACTTGTGTCCGGTTACTTGGTGCCACGGTGACTTCAATTTTGCCCTTCCATATAATATATATCTCAAGACATACATTTATTTAGGATAAAAAACTTTTTCAGTTGTGATTAAAAGGCATTTAAAAATAGTGCGATCAAAGACTGGAGAGTATCTTGTGGAAATAATAATATTCACTAAGTCCTTTCTAATTTATCACTATTTTTTAATTTCCTTGATTTTCTTTCTATCTTTTCCTCTCAACCTTTTCAATATGGAATACTGAAGCCTTTCATGCTGCTTGCCTCTTACGTGCATTTATTGTTTTATGTAAAACAATGTTTTGTATATTACAATAAAATGGTATCTGAAACTGAGAATATTTATTTTTTCCCATTATTATCCACTCAATAAATACTACCATTGTCTTTTAGAGAGATTATATTACAATCACACATATTTATTGAAAGAATAAAAACTCCATTCCATAGCCTCCCTGACCTGAGTAAATTTTTTCCTTTGTTAATGGATATGATCCAATCCTGTGAATAAGATAACAACCTGCCTCACATGAATTATACAAGTAAAGCTTGGAGCATACAGAAATATTTGTAAAACTAAGAACTTCAAATCAAGATTTTTAAAAGAATGTGTTAAGAGCAGCTCAGAGGACTAAATTTATTGTTATGTATATGGCATTAATGGCCTCTCAGGAATCACGATGCCACTGTGAGATTTCAGTAATTTCTTAATTTTATTAATTAAGAGTTTATTAATATTTATTTTAATTTTAAGACCTGGTGCTGGGGTGCTTTGGAATGGAAGGAGCAAGTCCATTCATCTTGTTGCACAGATAAGTTTTGTTGTATTGTTGAAAGTAACTGTACAATGGCTGCAGCTCTGCTGGGAAAAAAAAAAAAAGAACGAGGTACCTAATATTTCCTCTTTAAACTGTAATAAAAATACCGATGAGAATAAATGATTGAAAAAGAGTTTGGAAATGTATTACATTTCTGAAAGGAAAGCTCACATTATAAAACTGTAAGTATAATTTTGGTTTCGTGAATCTATTAGTCTGAATGAGGCCATGATTTCTCCTCCTTTTTTTTTAGTACCCTGGATATGACCACGTTCTGCTGAACAACAAATCCTTCTGTTTAGCTCTGGCAGCACTGCAGCAGAGCACTGAGAGGTGAGGAAGTGTCACACCACCTGCCATGGGTCTGACCCTCGGCTCGTCCTCCGTGACCTCTGGGCACTCAGTGCTGTGAAAGCTCCACATCCACCAGAATTTCTGTAACAGGGCAGAACTGACACTGAGCTTTTGATTTCCTTAAGTCAGGCATTGCTTATGAGCTTCACTTTTTGATTGAAAACTGCTTTCTGTATCTCACAAGCAGTGTTGTAGAGATACAGATTTTGCCAGCGCTTCTTATAAGAACTCAGGTTTGAATTCAATGTATCTCTGGGTCACCTGAAAAACATTTCGGAAGCTGAGACAGTATCCTTGCCACACACTGCTTTCAGAACTTCTGAGCTCAGATCCAAACAATCTTAGCACATTGTTTAGTGCCTTCCAAAGTTCTGTGATTGAAACCTAGTAAAAATAAAACTTTCTTTGGGCAGACTTGCACACATAAAGAACAGCAAAGAAGGGCATTTTTAATTGCCATATTTTTCATGCAGTCTTTGCATAAGAACTGAATAAGTAGTTTGGCACCAGTACCAGGTAAAGTTTACAGCTTTGGTCATATGGGGAGAAGAGGGCCAGAGGCAAATTTGTCCCTCTTTTGTTTCCATCTCAGTGATGACTGACTCTTGCTAAAGGAAAAACAAGAGTAACTACGTGGAAAAATGACATAACACTGGAAATTATTGGAAAGATTACAGCATAAATTTATAATATTTGAGCTCCGGCTACTGGATGCATTTTGGGGAGCTCTATTATACCATTCATTAAAAAAATTGCTGCAAATTTGTGAAACAAATATGTTTGTAACAATACCCATAACTAATTTTGAACAGTGCCGGTATCTAGTTTCAAAACCAGACAAATTCAAGCAAACCTGCAAGTTGCCTGGTAACAGGCAGCTGAGAGAAGGTCATGCAGACCAGAGAGAGCTAAGGATATTTAATTTTCTTCCTTGTAGCTGACATCAAATAAATTAGAATTAGATCCTCGGAGTTAAAGCTAACTCTTGATATTTGTATTAAGACCAGTATTTTTAAAGAAAGAGTTTGAGTAGAGATTGGAATTGGATGTAGAACCCCTTTCCACAGAAAATCAGAAACCAAGTAATTGGTAAAGGGCTTTCTGAATTCAACTTCAATTCATAGGTTTGTTGACCTCATATTTGTGCTGCGATGCTCAGGCATTATTTGAACGTAGGACTTTTAACAAAATGTTTCTGATAATATCTGTGCTAAAAACAATTGTAACTAGACACGAATAATAAAAAGAATAAAGAAAACCAAAATTACTAACACAAAGTGCTATGAAAAATTGAACTGAAGCTCACAGAAGTTGATAAATTTTCTAAGTCTAAGAAGTGAATGTGGATTGAAAGAAGACAGAAATGCTGTAATGTGGTGTGGTAACAGTAGCATTATTCATAAAATAAGATAGGCAATTGCACTCTTGTATGCAATACAGAGTAGGTCTCATATGAAATATTAAAGTTATCTTTGGCCTTTCCATTTCAAAATCTTTACCAATAAAATGGAGTAATTACTTTAAGGAGATAACCAGGACTGAGATTTGATAAATCTAATAGAGGAAGAAAGAGTAGACAGGAAAAATGCTCGTGCAAACAAGAAAAAGTAAAGATGAGCTGACAGAAAATTAGTGTCCAGAGCCATCAACAGAGCATAAATTACCTTATGAGGAAAAAAAATATTATCATGAGCGAAACATGACTCAATAAGGAACAGAGAAGGTAGTGCCTGAGCCAAGGAAATGGAGATTTATACGACAGAACTAAAAGGGAATGCATTATGCAGCCCCATTAGGGATTGCATTTCTTTGAGCTTTATTGTACTGGAATTAGGCCGAGCCAGACTTGATAGAGCAGGGGGTTTCTATGGCCTAAGAAATCCCTGTCTACCGTGACATACATGCCTGTGGTGGAGTCTCAAACAGCTCCCAAATGCTCGAACTGTTGGGGGTGTTTCGAGAAAGTCTAAAATAACAAAACAGTTTGTGACTTTTCACCGAAAGGAACACAAGGACAAAAAAAAAATTTTGCCAACACTACTAATGGAAGAAAAGAAGAATGATCTCTGAAGGATTAAAAAACTCTCATCTAATCCTAATGGCTAAAATATATCTCTGAAGATTAGATTAAGTTCTGTGTTTTTTCTTAGCATTAAGTTCAAGAGACTAAAGAACTGTACAACACACATACATCTCAAAATGCAACATTTAAGTGACCAAGATAGTTAACGTGAAAACTGAGTTAAATCTATCCTGATAAAATTGAAATATTAAGAGGATAGTAATTTAAATTACAGCAGTTTTAAAGCAGGCTATCTCTGTTAAATCTAACTGTTCCTATAGGGAAATGTGACTCAGGAAAATAATCCTTAGACACTGATATTAGAAAGGAAATGTTCAAAAGCCAAATCCAGAATTCCTGAGACACACCTAAAACAGATATAGCTAGTATAATTCAATTTTATAAAGAAAATACATTTTAAAAATTGCCAAACTGTAGAAGCAGTCAATTATTTTAGATTAAGAATAAAAAAAAATTAGCAATATCTAAGAAACTTTGGAAAATAATAAATAGTGCTGATATTTTATCATAATCTATAATACAATTACAGTATTCCAAAGATTAAGAAAAAACATCTAAATGACTGTAGGTAACAGATTGTGAAAGATGACATTACCAGCATAGCTTTTTGTATTAATGTTTATGTATTTTCTCAACAATCAGTGATTACGTATTGCTGATGACTGACTCAAGTATTCAACCGAGTCTTCAGCTGACATGAAAGAAAAAAAAGTTAATGTGTAAAAAATTATTTTATTGAGACAACAGCAAAGAATAACCTGAAGAGATAGTTACTGTGACACTTTTCCAGCTAGATTTCAGAGAACTGCAAGGAACAGGTTAACACATCACTGGTTTTATGAAAAAATTAAACTTTTATATACCAGTTGGCCAACCTGAGGTTTGAAACAAGTGATTACAATAAAGTTGCTAGCAGTCAAAAAAACTAAATAATATGTATTCAGGCTGTTGAATTTCATCAAAAGAGCAAATTGAAGATGAAAGGATATCAGGTAAGAGACTAAGGCTATTAGTGGAAAAATTTTGTTACTATCTTTTTGAAAGCAAATTCATTCTTATGCAGAATGGAAAGAAAAAAAAGGAAGCTATTCACCAGTCAAATACAGCAGTAGTTTTGGAAGTCTAAGCTTTATCATGAGCAATGTACAGGAAAAAGGCAATAAATCTCTAGTGAAACATAAAAGCAGTAAAACAGGATAGTAATCACACACAATAGTGACATTTTCTCAAAGTGAGTAAGAACAGAAAATGGATGCTGAACAATTGTGTAAAGTGGTAGGAGAGAAAGGAAAAATTGCAGTAAGTTAGCTGTTTTGACTTTCTTCTTCAATTCCTATCTAAAATTTTTTTCATGCTTATAATTGCTGTCTCAGATCAGAAGCTGTTGAAAAAAGTATATTTTTATCAAATATGAATAAAGTTATTACAATTGCTCAATGTGAGTACACAATCTGGAGGAAATGTCAGGTGAACACACTCCTGCCCAGAGCAACCCACCGAGCATGGACAGTGACACAGACACTGTATGGATTGTCCTGAATTCATCAGCCTCATTGCATGGATGATTCCTAGTTAGAAATACTGATTTCTGGGTTTTTTTCTCAGATTTTTTCATTAACTCCATGTGATATAGTTCGTCTCAAAATTTATATGCCCACTGTTTTCCATTCTTATAATGTATAAGTGCATACTTTTTCTGTCAAAGATAAGAGACTTATTCCCACTCCAATGCTCCAACATTTCCTGGCTCTATACATCACTGTTTTAGATGATTAAAAAAATTCTATGATGTTTGTTTATATATAATCATTGCTCACTGCTGAACTAAAATGACTTTTCTGAGGCTGACAATAGTGCATTCTCCTCCTACTCTCTCCCTTTTTCTCTTTTGAAATAGAACGATTTTATGGTAATAAAATTAAACTGATGAAGCCACAGGTATGTGTAATTGTATTAATCATTTTACTTCCTTATCTCCAAATATCTCAAAAGCCTTTCAAATAGAAGGAGCTGTTCCATTGCTTCCACAGCATGAATCTAAATGGTGATTCTAAGAGAGTTCTTACATACAGGTGCATCTATGTGAGGGTGTCTGTATGTACACAGACATGTGCTTAGACACACAAAAGTGTTCAAAATGAAGTTTTACATTTTAAATTTAAAAAAATTAGACTTTAGAAAGAAAATTTATGTTATAGCCATTTCATCCCAAAAATATTTTGGTCAAACCTATTCAGAGAACAATGTAAAAGAAGTTCAAAGTTGTTAAATATAAATTAGGGGCAAAGTGCAACCACAGAAGTCATAATATTCTATTCTGAAAATTTCACCAACCACAGAGAGAATAGTTCTCATTTCCAAGAATATTTCTCAAGAGAGCTAAGTTCACTAAAGTCATGTACAGTGGCATTGCTGCCTAAAAAGGAATCAAAGAGTGGCTTGAACTTCCAGGACAAAGTAATCTAAAGATAGCACTTGTCATTATTACCTGCAGATGTGGCAAAGTTGGAGCTACTCAGAGTGCATAGCTGTTTTCCTTTATCTGATATTCTTGAATATATAATCAGAATTATATGGTGCCTTTTTTCCCACTGTAATTAGTGTGACATCTTCCAATGAATAGGGTAAGAATGAGTATTTCTATCTTATTCTAATTTTGGAAGTGTAAACTTAGTGGAACTAGAATAAGGTAAATTAAAAGTTTACAATATTTGAAAAATGTAGCACTGATTACACCTTGTCATTCTGATCTCTATTAAATCTTATTTTTTCCCATGTGCCTTATGTTCTAGTTTGATAGCTCAATAAAGTACACCAAGATACAAGAAAAAGGCAATTGAGGAGAAGAAGGATGTTACAGATAGTTTTAGTGAAAAAAAACTATGAAAAAGAAGGAAACTAGATAATTGGGGGTGTTTTGAGGAAGAAGAGTAATAATTGTTGGAAACTAGAGACTGTAAATTGTAGTAGTTATAAACTGTAGCATATGCGAAAATGCTGCAAGTAATGTAGACTGTGGCTTACTGATTAGATGAGGCTTCTGTATAGCTGGAAACCAGGAATATCATCAGTGACTTGAAAAGACTATCATGGAGAGAGGCAATGCATGGGGGCATGCACAGGAAGACATAAACTTTTTGCTTCTTTGCAATTTCAAATGCATTTCTGCTCCAGAAATAAATTAAGCTTAAAAAAAGAGAGAAAACTTCACTGATCCAAAAGTCATCTTCAAGACTTATTTCTACATCCAGATATAGAATTGTGAGCTAAGTATTTACCCAATCACCTGTGTAACATAAGTGCAGGTTCAAGTTCATCAAGTACATGTAAAATTCAAGCTCGTCAAGTACATGTAAAATTTCAGCTGTTGATATTTCAAGATCGGTTTCGTAGTTTTTCAGAAGAGTCCTGGTAACGTCTTCGATAACTGTGATTCCAAAGTGGTGTAAGTAGTTCAATGCAATTAGCCTTTTCATGGCCAGTTGTTTCTCTCAAAAGTTCACGTATTACAGTGTTTAAGCAAGTCCACAAGCTGTCCCTCCTTTTTTTCTTCCTGTTGTCTTCAAGTGTAAAGGTATGAACAGTGAGTGAACAGATATCATGTCGAAAAGAATGAGTGTTTGTTCCTCATATTTTGATTGACAATCTAAGGAGAGAACAAACCCCACAAATTTTTATTTGAGGTAGAATCCCTATTTTTAATAAATTTCTACCCCCTAAGAAGTTAGAAGTTTAGAAATATATTTATATGACATGAAATCCATATTGCTTTCACTTAGTTCCTTAAAGCTCTTTATGAGAATGTATTTATGTTCTTTGGTATCAAATTAAAAAGATACATTACATTTTATAGACATCACTTCATTCTTCATAGTTTTCACAAATAGGAGATGTTTTTCTCTTTTTGCTTTTCTCTTTTTGCAACTCAGTACCTTTCTTCTATTTCTTCATATATTTTCCCTCCTTTTACTCTTTGCATTATCACATTCTCTTCTGTAAGTCTGTGCTTATACCTGGCAAATATTAAACAAGCTGTCATCATTCAGACTTCTTTTTCTTTTATTTGTTTAAGGAAATATTTCATTTTCAGTGAACTGTTCTTGACAAATGCTTTATAGCAAGATTATGGAAACAGTGAAAGAAGTTTAAAAGGAGTGGTCATTGAGAGCATTTCTCCCCAACTTTAACTTCTTAGTGACAGATAGTAAATTGTGGCAGCAAGACCTGATTTTACTCTGTACATTCAATGTCATGTAGAGTGTGAATGGAGACAACTGATAATGAGACATTTTGAAAAGATAAAGTGAACTCAGTGTTCAACACACATGGATAATTATAGGAAAAATCACAAAGACTAAATAAAAGCTTTATCTCTAATTTTCCTTCAGACTGTGAGTACACCTAAAGAAACCCATATCTCCACCATAAAAACTACCATTATAAGAAGACCTAGTTATTTTCTGAATAGTGATTTGTAGTTTTCTGACCACTTGGAAAGAACATGGTATGAATATAGCATCTAAAAACTCCTGAACATTTGCTTTCTTGTGCTTGGAATTCCTGGTTTCACTGGAAGTGTCGTTAGGCAGCAAAGTACAGCAATACAAATCCTACTGGGAAAAAAGACATGGAGGAAAGGAATACAAAAAAACCACTTTTCATGTAGAGATTTCCCTTTTTTTTTATTGTTTATTATGTGAATTGAAGCACAAAACCACTCAGCATTTTTGCCTCTTTAAGCTACATGTTCAATGGACAGTTTAGAAAATGACTTGGGCTCCCAATAGAAAAGATCTTAACTCTATACGCTTAAAAACTGTTAAAAAACCACACAAGAAAATGGACATTAAAGAAGAGCATACTCCACTAAGTTCTCTTTGAGCTGACCTTATGGGTCATTTTGTCAAAAGGACTTTTTGAATGACTGTACTCAGCACTAGCTCCTTTTTGGTGGTATTGCATTATTTATTCTCACAAGGCAGAAAAATGTAGCTATTGTAAAGTGAAGGATGGTAAATCAATTCATACTGCTTCTCACATTCTAAAAGAAATATTACAATGTATTGAGAAAATAAACATATTTTGTGTCCTTAAACACACACACACACAACCCCCATGACTTTTAAAATATGTTTGTGCAGCTCTTTTACTTTCTTGTTTACCCTCTTAAAAACCAGGCTGTTGCCATATTAAGGCTGTGGCTGTAAAATCTGCACACAAAGGTTTTTCACGCCGGCTCACAGAGGTTGTGATCAAACCATCTACCAGGTTATTTAGTTTCTCTGTGCAAGATCCCTACCTAGGTGGTCTGTGAGCTCCTAGATGCAAGGCATGCATCTACACATATACACCTGCTTTGTGTAAAAATCCTTATTAGGTATTTATCTCTCAGTAGTTGACAAAAGATCCAGGGAAGGTCAACAGGCTATTTTGTTAACCCTAATGCATGCAAATAACTATAGTCTGTTATTGGTTTAAAAGCTTCCAGTCTACTTTAAAATGACAACCATAATGAGAAGGGATAATGATATAAGACACACAGTAGGACAGCCATAAATGGAACCTGTCCTGAAAGTGGCCCCTGACCCTGTTTGTAGCAAATCTTAGTGATACAGGTTATGCAGAGCACTGCTGGTACAGATTGTATTTACTGATGACTTCCTCATTAACTCCGTCACGTGTCAGACACACAGTGATGGTATCTATTACTTCGTTTTTGGTTCTATTCGATCTCTAGGCATCTATTATTTGTCACATTTCCTTCAGTCACTATTGAGAAAAAAGGCTGTTTTGAGGGTGGAAACACTTTTCCAGATACCTACAGTAATCATCAAATCCCTGTCAGCTGTAGCCTTTAGCTATCCACAAATCAGCACCTGGTAAGTCTTTCATTTGAGGTCTTCCAAAAATATCCCTAAACAGTTAATTACATGTTTATGAAAACACACAGTTATTGTCTGAGCTTTTTTGAGTTAGAAAATAAAATGAATAGTGGCAATGAGAGAGTCAAATTTAAACACGTTTAGTTGACAATTTAAAGCATTGCTCAACACACGACCAGACCTATTGTTGCTGTCACTCTTTTCCCCTTACACTTCTGCTGCAAAATCTGCTGCTCTGATTTGAGAAGAACAGACCTTTCCCTGATTCTGCCATTTACTCCTAAGATCCACTATCAAGAAGTTTTGTGTTGTATATTACTTCCTTTAAATCTCAAATACACCTAGATTACTAGAGGAATTATCCTAATTATTTTCTCAGTAGTAGTGAAGTTCTTCCTCCAGTGAAATGAAAGAAATAGTCTCATTACTACTATCAGGAGGAAAAATGAATCCCTTATTTAGGAATGCTATGGAAGAGAATGAATGGGCATAGCAGAGTGCCAGACAATGACATTCTCTGGCCTACCTAAGCAGGCAAGGTATGAGCATAACACTATAGTTATAGCATTTTATTAAAAATAAAATTAGAATTTTCACATATGAATAACCTCTTACAGATTAAAAGTTTAAAAGTTAGAAATTAAAAGCTACAGCTAGAACTTTGTACTATAGAGCTGGAACTGTTCCACAGTGCCTTTTGTTACTGACTAACATTTCTGACTGTATCCACTCAGAGTACTTTCTTGGCTTTTGATACCAGTTGGTAATGGGTCTAAATCAGAAGCTTGCAAAATAATTGGGCTAAAATTGTTTCATTGAGGAGAGAAGTACTACTGGTCAAACAAATAGCAGGTGAGTCGCAGTGCTGTCAGCAAAAAAAAAAAAAAAAGATATAAATCTTGGGGGTCTTTGATCTTTGTGATTTCATCCAGAGGACCATAAGAAATTTATTCTGTGCAGCTTCTCTCCCTAACCTCCCTAACTATGACTCAGTAAGGAAATTCAACTGAGGATAGATCATACTCACTCTTATTTTGGTGACTTAAGATTAGACTGAAACACAAATATATGGCTGAAGGACACTAGTTCATTAAGATTTTTTTTTCCCTCTAATGTTGTCTTTTCTGCTAGTTTTCACATATTTATTTTCCAATATAAAGAACAAAAAAATTCAAGTGAGCAAATTTCTGCTCAGGCAACTATGATTGAATGGAGAGGTTTTACACTTGGTAGATTTACTGGTGCCTTAGTTCTAGCAAGAAATATGGTGTTAGTCCAAGTCATGTTCAGTCCAAGTCAACTGAGGCAAATAGGACATTTTAATGAGAATTTTCACATAATACTTAGGATTATTTATATTAATGAGAAAAACAAAAGAGACCACATTTAATGGCAAACATTCTGTATGTTAGAAATAGAAAGAGCAACAGTTCTGTGCAGATGAAACACAAGGCCAAGCCAATGCATAAAATGAAAATAGAAACTAAAATAACTTCCCAATATAGAATGCAGTTAGATTAAGGAAGACTCTACTGGGCAAAAAAGAACCCAGATGGAATCCTTCACAGAGGCTGCCAGATTGGGGTTTCCCACCATGCTTTATAAAATGAAAAAAAGCCATAGACACAGTTTGATTTCTCCTAAATGGAAAGTCAGAAATAAATGTTTACAGTTGTTTGGAAATCTCTATGTGTGAAATTGATTAAATTTGTTTTATAAATGCATGTTTTGGCCTACTTAATACAGAGGGGAAAAAAAGAAGGAAAATAAGAAAAAAATAATAACAGAAACTTTTAACCTAAGCCATAGTATTTGCCATGAGAGGTACCAGCTGTGCTTTGTTATCTCAACTGGCTGCTACAGAATCTTCGAGATAACAGACTTCTGAAATAGCCTAAAAATATTCAATGGAGGTGTAATTACTAGGGCTGCCTAGGTACTTGTGCTCTGGAAGACTCAGTTATTAAAAGTTGCCTAAACTACAGGACAGTGAAGAAAAGGTTCCACCTACAATCTTTGTTATATTCAATACATGCATATGCAGAAAACAATTGTGAGATTCTACACCCTTGTTTTCCAACACTTAATTATTTTTAACAGTGGGATTCTGTTCACAATTTTTTTTATGTCCAAAGAAGCCATTGTGATATTTAAACACTATAACCAACAGATGTATCTGAAAATTGCTGACCTACAATTCTATTCTCTCACACAACCCAAACTTTGCAGATTTGAGGAATTCAGACAAACTCCAAATACAGGTTTGGAAATATAAGTACCTTGTTCAAAAGAACTAATAGGGAGAGTGGAGATAAAATTGATGACAGGAGATTAAAAAACCATATGCTGATGACCTTTGTTAACAAATTCAACTATTAAGATATTTTAAAGCAGTCTGGAGTTTCCAAAAAAAAAGTTTAAAAATGCCAACAGTACTTTTTATATTTTATAGAATTACTATCAGTAGTTTTATAATTTTATTGTTGAATTTTTAATATATTGATGATACTCCCTATCTTTATACAGTTCTGACAAATTTTCTTGATAGTGTAAAGCTATGTCCAAATGCTACATTATATATTCATTTTAATCACCTCTTTCAATTGTTATAAAAAACCAGAATTAAAATGGCATACCTAGTAAAAAATGTTATTTGAAATTGTCATGCAGAGAGTTTTGTTTCTCTCTGTCTCAAATAAATACCAAGCAATTTAAAATGCTTAAATTTTTGATTAATTTTAGTTGTTCTTGATAGATCAGTCACATAAAGATTTTTTTTCATAAAAAAATGTTTCATAAAGCCTTTAAGGTCTCTATCTCTTATCTACCTGCTCTAATTGCCATTGCAATGACAGGAGAAGCAAGGTATTTTCATTATTTTATTTTTGTTTTGCTTGGTAAAAACATTTGGTTCATTTAGATACGAGAGAACAAGAACTGTAAGAATAATTTGAACATATTCCTGATACTTATGTTTATAAATTCCAAGTCTGAGAAAAGAACCAGGGATAGTATTTCAAAAAATTAAGCTACAGAGTACTAGTATTTATCCAACCTAAGAGTTTTCATCTTTATTGTGAGACTATTTTAAAAACATAAGCAAATCTCATACACCTGAAAATAAATGTAAGTCAAGTGGATCTCTTCCTTAAGTCCTTTATTTACAGCCCTTTGGCAATCCTGTAAATTACATTTATCTAGTTACTTATGTATGCTGGCAACTAGAGACATTAATATATCTGGAGTTGTGGGGGAGGAATTGTTGCAATTCCAGTCTGTATGCAGAAAATATGAAACAGAGCTGGTGGTTCACTATAAGCCAGAAGCATCTGACTCTTCATTTGAGCAATCCCAATTTTAGAAAGGATAAAAATGGACTTGAGTCTACTACTAAGCTTCACAGCTCTGCTTCATCAAAAATTGCATAGAAATGGCTTCATTTTAATAACCTGCGAGCTTTATGATTTACATGTGAAGTGTCTCCATGTTCCCAGCTCCTTGGCAAAGGTTTCATAGCAGCCTGCTCCAGTGTTTTATTGTGTGCAGTGCAGAACTTATAAGTCTTTGTAACTTTCATAAAATACATTATAAAATATTTAGCACTATATTATGAAAGCATTATCATAAATAGTTAAAACTGTAGTTCAGTTGTCAAGATAATTGAATAAACTGTATTTTGTGATGCATCATCCTGCACTGATGAAGCACCATTTTAATTCTGTTCCATTTGTTTATTCACTAATGTGACAAAACTGAAAATTTCTCAAGAGTCCACACTTGGAATTAAAGACCCTAATTTATATACTGAAATAAAGAATAAATTACGTCTCTGTTCAGCAAATGTAACTTACATTTAAACTTCCTATAAACCTTATTAAGATGGAAGTTTTAGTTCTTCAAGACATATTTTTTAATAGATAATTTTATTTTAAAATTAGCACAACTCAGCTGGTTCCAGGTGTTGAGAAGACACTTCTATTTGATGGGAGGCTGTTAATGTACAGTTTATCTCTTTGTTTTAAGCAATAAATAAGTAACAAAGGAGACTGACAATATATAAACCGTAAACAACAGAGAACTTCAGAGCCAAGGGAAAAGACTGATGTATAGAGCATTTCAAACCTTCACTGGATCAGTCTATATTTATGAATGTTGTGCACTGAAAGCAAATGGAGTTAAAATAGTTAGAATACAATGGAAAGGCAATGCAATAATTTTTAATGTTACTGGAGCTTCATTAAACTTTATGTAAAGGCAAAATTTATCAAAACTTGTCCACAAAGGAACTGACTTAAACTAAGTGTTCAACTAAATTTGCCACTGTCCTCACTTTGATTTCAAACTGACCTCAATAACACTTGTAGACAGAAAGAAGTGCAACTATGACCAGTATTTTCCATGCTACAACCTTTCCAGAGCTCTGTGTTAAGGCCAGAGCTGTATATCAGCATCTTAGATAAGGTATAGGCTCGCATTTTTTAAAATAAGATGTGTGAGAACTCTCACAATACACATTACTCTACAGCATCTGTTATGGAATGCTCAGAAGAGGGAAAGAAACACCTAAATACATATTTCTACAGCTAAGAACTATCAAAATTCAAAATGCCTCTGGGAAGTTTTTCAAACACTAAGACACAAAGTCAACATCTATCTGGTACAATGACTTGAGAAATTCTGCAACACGCATCACTCTCTTTCCATTGTTCCAATTCCTCTCATGTGAAGTATTAGAGCTTCCTTTGAAACCTGTAAGTCAAGGAAACTCCTTGTCTTCAGGTGTAATTTCAATACCAACTCTGACATGACTATAAACCTAGGCAATATATCAGCCTCATTGAATAACAATGGTATTCAAACAGTGCTTATGAGGTTTAAAATAGTCAACCAGTATTAAACGTGTAAGATGCTGCCTATATAATTCACTGATACAAAAGTTAAGAATTGCAGATGGCCAGCATATCAACTGGGACTCATCTACTTGAATTACTAGAATAAATAACATGACAAGAAGTGTTTTGGCAGAGCGAAAGAAGAGATACTTAGAGAACATCTGAAAAGAATGTAGTGGTTTTCCCCAAGAACCCAGTTAAGCTAGAGTAAGACATCAGAAGCAGTTCCTGGCCAGAGCTACTTGTTTCTTTTCTGGAAATATTTGGTGTATATTAGCAGGCATCTGAATGAGCTGTGATGGAGCCTCTGGGTCAGTCATTCACAGGCTTTCAATCACAATGAAACAGTGACAACTGTGGTTTGATTTAATATACTGGCATGGACTGGGATGGTTCAGGATCTGCTCCATAAGCCATGTAGACAAGAGTATTTCAGATGGATAATCCAGAAGACTGATTCATTTATTTTATTAATCTGAGATTAATAATGACGTTTGAGGAAATGCAGCTCTAGCTATATTCCCACTTTTCAGTATTCCCAGTTACTTCTAGTTTAGTTCTAAATATATTTCCTTTGTGAGTTTATGTCTTAGAAATGTAACTGTGCATTGCTTAGTAAGTTTTATGAGAAATTAATGCAAAAGGGTAGTTGAACAAGAACAGGTGACAGACACATGATTTTAGTGGTCCTATGTAGACCAGCATTTGCAATCCCCTATCTGATTCTGAGTCATATTTGAATGCCCTTGGATTCAGAATCTTGAGTATTTTTATTAATATCCAAGTACAGTGCCACAGAAATACGTCTGAAGAAGGAAAGGAAGAAGTGTTACCACATTCTTATCTACATCTCAAAGAATCCCTTCACCAGCTTGTCAAAAATAGGCAGGGAAGGTATGCTTGCTATTGCAGCATCACACAGAAATCTTTGTGGTCACAGATTTCACTGTTAAAGGCTGATGATATTACTGATATATACCTTCAAGTAAATGTCAGTCATGCTTCTGCTTAATGATGAGTATAGTGGGAGAAGATTTTCCACTATATTTCCGCCTGTCTTTCCTTACCTCTTACTCTACCACAGGGTTAGTTTGTGACTATCCTGACAAAATGTTGGAGAAACAGGGATTTCAATGTTACTTCGTTAATCACTAATTAACACTTTAAATTACTGTGGTGAAATCTGAACTTTCATTCCCCAATGGCTGTCAAAATTGTGGGGGGTGTGGGGAGAGGGAGTGTAAGGGACAGAAAAACTGACCTTGAACATCACCAAAGAAGTAAGGTCATTTGAAGGTGTTCAGAAGGATGAAGTAATTATTTATCAATCGACAGAACATGTTTATTTATTTGTTTGTTTGTTGTTCTAATAGCAGTGGGTAATAGCCAGGTAATGAGGACCCAGCAGAAAGCGTCATTTGTGAAGAGTAAGAACAATAAAAGTAAGATAGAATTCAGCAAAATTAATAGCAACTTCGACTATCTAGTGAGAAGTATCCCAGGTTCCAGTCCATCTGCCAACTACAGCCAGAGAGATTAGTATTTTGCAATTGATAACAGATGTCACTAAACTAATCCTACTTCTTTCCAAATGGTAGGCTCACAAAAGCACTGTATTTGAGACATGTATGCACCACAAACATGGTACCTTACCCCTGATTATTTCATATGTTTTTTATTATTTGACATCAATGATTAATGTCATACTTGATGAAATGCTGAAAAATGATAAAATGCCAGGGTGGTAGGAGGACAGAGTACACAACCAAATGTTTTGCTTTCTCTACATATAGGTCTGTATGCAATGACTCCATACTGACGTTGGCTTTGAAATACATACTTTAAAGGCGTATGAAAAATGGCTTTATTCTGCTGCATCCTTACTGCAAGGTACAGCCTAATGTCCATTCCTGAGTGCCTGTGGTCTTGGCTCCTATTCTTATCCCACAACTGAATAACAAGGTCATAAGCTCTTTAAGTCTATATGGCAGAGGCAAATATGCTAATGTGATCATACCAAATATACTTTGAAAGTAAGGCAGTTACAACCTAATTTTCTCTTGGCCATACTGTACAGTTAATTTGGAGTTCAAAATTACAATGAACAAATAAAATAAACAGTTCCAATTTAGGAGTTACTAGACTCAAATTGTGTTTTCTTTCTCTCTGTCAGCTGTTATTTTATTAACATATTGATGCTCAAAATAGAAGATTATGGAGAATGAGTTTTCTCTTTCCAGCTTCCTTTTCATTTGTGAGGCTGAAGATGTCAACTTCTTATCAGCTTTTAGCAATGATTTAAAAAGAAGGGGGAAAATTCAATTTTATATGCATCTACCTTCATATTGTTTTGGGTCTCATAGGAATTTCTTTCCAATAGAATGTTTGTATATGAGAAAAAAGGAATTCACCACATCTAGGACTTTTCATGTTTTATGTAAGTTTTAGCTATGATGTAATTATGATATCATTTCTGTGTCTATAGAGGCTATGCCCAGAGCAGAAAAAACTCTTATTTGTAATATGATTGTGAATTACAATTAGAATTAAAATGGGTAATTTGTTCAATTGAATTCAAGGATCTTCCAAACTCTGATCAGAATCCCTGGAAAAATCTGTGCCTTAACACAAAAATATAAGCCAACATCTTTCTTCCTCAGGTGGTAGTATTTTCGTAGAACCTCCCTGTCAACACTATCTCAAAAATAATTTTGGTTGTCCAAAACCAGATAGCTTTGATATAGATGTTTGAAATAGGTGTTGGTATAGATGTTACAGAACACACCACACTATATAATATTCTGTAACCTCTTTATCATCCTCAGAAATGTGATTTATGGCTCTTATAACTGGTTATTAGCTGGATCTAACTGTCATAATTACATCTTTCTCTAAATTATAGCAAAAAAATATTTTCTCCAGGCCATTAATTGTCTTGGAATAGAAGCCAATCAGATGATATAGAAATCTGAATAAACTTAAAATAAGTGACATGGAATAAAAAGTAACTAACTTCAAACATGAAACTAGATAATAGTATTTATAAACCTATAAATTTTAAAGCTCGCAGACTGATTTAAAAGCATTTTGGTGATACTGCCAGGTGAGAAGTGCATAAACAGAAGGTTCCTTTGATTATCAGAGTATTTGTTTCTGAAAATTAGAGCGCAGCCATTTATCAAAGGTTGTCTCAAGGCTATAATCAGTTAAACATATTCAAGAACTGAGGTGATTTACTATGCTGAATGTCAATCAAAGCAAGGCAAAACACGAAGCAATGCACTAATGCAAATGTGAAATATGCATATGCTAATGTGGCACAATGAGGGAATAAGTGAGAGTCACGTTCCTGATGTGTTACAGTTCTTTGAGTGGTCAGGAATGTGTGAATTCAGAGGATGTCCCTGCAAGCTTTCAAAATGCAGCTCAATATGGACTGAGTGGTAACTTAGAGCAAACGACTTATTCTGCCATGACAGAGATCAGATAATATCACCCTTTGGGCACTAGCTTAAAGGATTACCTAGAAGGAGGACATGACACTTCCATGGTGTCTGAATTTCATATCAGCGTCAGGAGAGACCTTCATATGGGAACTCTCTTTCATGGTAAACTCATCTTCTAAGGAAGTACTTTAGGTACTTCAATGAATAGGCAAGAGCCACACCAATACAATTATACTGGTACAGAGGTAAAATAAAAACAAGCTGACTGCTTAGTTCTCCACAAGGACAGACCTTGCCAAAATCAATAATTTGTGTCCAAGAACCCTGTTATTTCTCTCAAAGAAAAAAACTCTGTCTCTGCATAAGCTAAAAGTTTCCATTTCCCTGTAGATTATTTTCCAGATTTACTGATATTAATCCTGGGACTGCTGACTGATAATGGATTGATAAATTCAGAGGTATTGAAAATCTAGTGTTACCAAGTCATGTTTTATGCTTTGGGTCACTACTACAGGAACTGCCTTTTTGACTAGGCGTGTAAAAAAGCATATTTTTTGTTAAGAAAAACTCTTTTTTTAATGTACAAGTTAATAAACTTGAGTCTTTTGGCTTGGTTTACTTGTATTTAGAAGATGGTGCAGCTCCAGAAAGTTTTGATGGACACAAGAGACACTGAACAAAACTGAACTGAGGGCTAATAAATACTTGAAAACCTCCTCAAGTATTTCTTGAGATAAGAATACTTGGACATGGGTCAGAAAAGTACTATTAGAAGGTATTATTAATATATGCTTTCCTTTTTTTGTCATACTTTTGAGTATATGCTTAAGGCTATATATAACATTATAGAAGTAGACCAACTGAACCACTACCACCATTATTCTATTCTTATCTGAATCATGACAGAAAAGATTGGAGATGCCTACTATCCATGGTTTTTGTTATAATGAACCAAATTCAAGCAAGAATTTATTTATATGATGCATCCGTCATATAATAAATTGATGACAGTTGATGAAGAAACCAAAAAGTAAGGCAACCAGACTTTTAGATAACTATGCTTATGGCTAGTACTACTTTACTTGATGATAAGCTGGAAGTGTAACCCATTTGTCTGTTAATATCTACTATCATATTTAAATGGAAATAATCCATCAGAAACAACTTTTATGAGTAGCAGCCTTATCAGGCTTCCGAAGAAGTACAATTAGGGAAGATGTAGTAGAGGTGAAACTTCTACCTAACCATGAGCATGGCTATTTCAAAATGCATATTGAAAAGCATTATAATTTAAATTTAAATTTAATTTTAATTTTTCATTTTCTGTGTCTAAAACTTTAATTTTTGGAAAGATACATATTTTTGATTTTCCATCAAATATTTGCTGCTGTCAATGCTAGAAAAAAAATATGGGACATAAAGGACATAAATTCAAGGTACAAACTGATCACTAAGAGAAAACAAGGTATGTGACAAGCAAATCAGTATGTGACAAGCAGAACTGGCTATGTAAGGGGTAACAAATTATTACTCTCTTTTGAAGAACTAAGAGCTGGTCAATAATGGAAGTAAGGTATTCTACCTGATAAACTGACAATAACCTCACATCCTTACACAAAACTCTAACTAAACAATCCCCCAATAAAATACTACTTATTCATCCCTCAAGAACATATCTAAATCAGACTTTTTTTCCATACGTTGTCCATGTATCCTCCAGGTCTGGATTACACAGAAATTATAAATCTCCAATTTTTTCTGAGTGAAAATCTAAAACCAATTATACATATGGCATGGTTCTTTGCTTTTTTATTTTCACCTTCTTCCTCTTTTTTTGTCTCAATATATAACCATAGAGAAGAAAGAATTACTGGAAAAAATATGGATTATTTTTATCCTTTTTTGTTTAATTGCTGCAGTATATTGTATACATTCTTAATCCTCAGTTTATAATATTTGAACTGAAATTACCTGAAACTGAGCAGCTTTTAGCTAATAAAGATTAAAGAAAATCTGTGAAAATAAACCCAGTGAAAATCTGAAAATGCATGTTAATAGAGTAAAATGTGTACAATTTCTCTCCTATATTTTGTAACAAGCATTAATTTTGTTACTGCCTACAAGTTCTTCCACCAAGACAAACACTATATTGAACTAGATATGCTTCACATACCACAATGCCTTTGTCTCAGAGAATTTAGACTAGAAACACAAAGATTAGAAGAAAATATGCATTATTGATTGTGGTAAGAATAAGGTAAGAAGATTGTTCACTAAATGGAATTTCAAGACATACAAAATTTCTATAGCTGACACATGAACTGAAGGTAGAGTTCCTAATTTAGAACAGCTAATTAAACATAAACCCTATCAACCCCACACTGTAGCAACTGAAATTTAACATGTCATTTGGTTAATCTTAAAACAGCTTTCTCCTCAGCCACCAAAGCTGCTACCCACCTGTACTGTGAAATATTTCATTATGGAAAGGAGTGCAAATTTTTCTCAGTACTATTATTCTGATCACCTTTATTTGTCTACAATCAAGAGCGTTTGTGCATGAATAAACAGCTGTAATTCTCTATTGTCATTGGCTATATTTTTATCAAATAATTCCATTCGTTCATGTCTAGATCAGAAGCAATATCATGTAGCATTAGTGACCTAATAAATAGCAAAACCAACATCGTTCATGACATGACTATATATATACAAACTCTTATTTATTTATTAATTTCTAATTACTAACTAGAGCAAATAAAAATAGCAGCAGTAAGTTCTGTTTATTGTTAGGTTACAAAGAAGATAGAGGGCTATAACTTCAAAATTACTCATTGAAAACAAGTCAACTTGTTATATCAATAATTGATGTTTGTTGAGTAATTCCTACCTCACAGCAAAGTGTTTTTTCAGTTGCAATATGTCAGCAACAAATAACACAGCCTTACTTCAGAATTTTCTCTCGCATATCTGTAAGAGATAACACTGTAATGCCATAATATAAAACATAGACAGAGAATATACACTTGGTTTATAGTACCTAAAGGACATGGATTCATATTCCTCCACAAACTGATTTCACTGTAAGTGAATATGGACAGTGGCTGTTTTTTGACTGACAAGAAGGAAAGACATTCATACAAATGATCCTCTGAAGAACTATTACTTCCAAAAGAAATATGGAGGCAATTTTTAGAAAAATTCACCGCTATTATTGTTCTTGTGCTGTCATAAATAAACATAGAATGATCAAGCATAACTTTCAGCATTGTTTTGCATGCATAAAGGCTAAAAAGTGTTTGGCCTGGGTGGTATCTGAAAAGAAAATGTCACAAGAATATGTAATTACTCTTTGACACAGTAATCCAGTAGGATAGAAAAGAGTCTACATTGATCATGCACTTGTGAAACATTGGAAATACAGAAAAACAGGTTCAGAGACTAAATTTAAAACAAGTGCTCATTCAAAATCTTCTGAGGTTGTGTTTAAATGTTGTTGGTGTCTTGACTTCTACTTTTCAGGAAAAATGTAGTTTGAATGATGATCAAGTTGCTGAACAAATTGCACCAGAACTTTCTAAAATGATGGTAACAAAAATTTATTCCTAACGAGATATCATACTCTATTTTGTAGCAGAAAAATTTTATCCCACTTGTGATTTCTATGGTGCAAGTTACCCGTCTGTGACAGCACAACTTTGTTGCCTGTTGAAATAGACGACTGCAGAATCAAGGCAATAATTTGCAATACCCTTGGGGTCTTAGGGGTTAAAATGTGCTCTCATAGATGGAAGTCATTATTATTTACCCATAGTGAGCTGAGGTTTATGACCAGCATTGCAGGGAAGCTTCTCTATGCTTTACTTTTTCAAGATGTCTTAGTTCAGTAGGTTCAAGTACTTATCATGGGGCCATAGATTAACAAAAGGGTTGGAACATATCTGAGAATGTCGTTAAACTTCAGTTGCAGGAAGTGTCTTACAAAGTCTTTCTCAGAGATCAAAACAGGAAAAACACTTAGAAATACACAGTGTGAGCAAAGACTGATGGCCTCTAAGAAAGGAAAGGCAAGCTTCACCATCTGGTTAGGCTTCTTTGAAGACAAGACTACCATAGGAGACAAAAAATGGAATTCAATGGACATTACATGTTCAGATTTCCAGAAAGGATTTGACAAAAGTCCAGCTCATGCGTCGCTCTTTTTTGCTGCAAAGTGGCTCAAAAGCACATGGGCTAGCAGCCTGTTAGCGGTGTCTTACTGTTCAAAGTGCAGTGGAGAATGGAGGAGGAACGAGCTGAGCTCCGGGGGCGTCTGGGCATACTAACTGCTGTGAAATGTCATGCATTGATGTTTTGCAGAGTAACATCAATTGTATTTAACCCCATCCCTGCTGATTTCCAGTGCAACGGCCAAAGTTCCTTCTGGAGCACTGATTTTCTTCTGAAATTCTCATCTTGATCAGCAGGGCTTTTTTGTCTTACGTGTCTTAAGCATTGTCAGTCATTGCCTCTAACTTCTACTATAAATGTTGGGTTTGCCAGTATGGAATTTACGTACAGAAGGTGCTACTTCACAGTAATGTTTAAAAGTTAGTGTATGTCAGCAAAATAATCAGAATAAGAGGCTAATGTTGAACTGGGGACCCATCCAAAATACAATGAAATCAATGGAAAACTTCCTATGGATTTTAATAGGTCATGAGAGTGATGTGACCTTCAAGCGTCTGCTGTCTTGTAGCAGGAATAAAGCTAAATGTAGCCAGTTTTATAGATTAGAGCCCATATCTCTTCAAGAACATCACATCTCAGTGGATATTTGTTCAATTAACTCCCAGGTTCTCTTGGTAACAGACCGGATGTGTCAGTGACTTTCCCTGTGAAGGAATTCTTGCACCAAAGCTTCAGCTTGCTTTTCCTCCCACATGTCTTCAAAGCAGAATCAATGGTCTCACAAAAACCAGTCCACACATGCTGGTCATCCAGGGCTTGGTGCCTACAAGGCTGCTGGTCCACTGAGTATTAACCACTAGAGCAGGAAAACTGGGATCCAGTCTGGATTAAATCAAAGTGTTGCATTGTGTTGTGAGCATCCCTTCAAGTTATCTTTACAGTCCTCAATATAGGAGGCTGCTGATGCAATAGGCTTTGGAGAAGGTGGAGATCCGTTCCATGACACCTTTTTATAAGCTACTAGTAGACCCATGAACCTAATTATTTTAGCTTTTTTAGATCTTCTGACAAAAGCCGTGTTAAATGCCTTCATTTAGACTGTGACAAAATGATCTTCTACTGACATCAATATATATATAGTAGAGCTGTGTGGATTTGGGCCTTATTTCTGGACATAAAATTCTTTCTGATGAGGCAGTTCCTAATCTTCTGTGAACATGCTACTTACCTACAGTCATTATTATGGGATAATCAAATGAATAACTTCATAAAACCTTTTGTAAAGGATAATAAAAAAATCTTATTTAAAAAGCAGAAATGATTAAAATCTTTGTTCAGGGCTTAAAAGGTTTCTCAGAGTCTGGAAATCAATAATAATTTATACCAGTCAAATGATATCAGTCATATTTGACAGAGCAAAAAGCCCTATGAGCAATTTAGATGAAATATGCTTTTTCTTGCTTTATATGCACTCCTTTTCAGCACTCACGTTTCTTTTATTGCATTATAGATTCTTATCTAGGTGGTCCCCAGAAATATTTGTCATCATGAAAAATTTGTACACCTTTTAGAGAATTCATGTTCCAAGACACTGAAATAGTTCTAAGTGCTTTCGTGCCTTTTTCGTTACTGTTAAAAAAAAAAAAATCCCATTATTTATGTGAATAAATAATGAACATAATTCACAGAATAAAATTTAAAATGCTATAAAGAGTTTAGTATCTTCAGAGTCACCATGTTACCATCACTGTTCACAATTGCAGGTACAGAATCACATCTTGATTCTAAGAATGAAAACAGTAGTTTTCTTAAAATTCTTGCTCATGTGACTAAAGTTTACATCTATGTGACCATTTTGCTACGTAACATCTATTCTTTTTATCATAGTATTGTGCAGTGGCCAATAAAGTGTGAGAAAGTCATGATGGGATTGCAACACTGTAGACTAAACAAGACTTTTTTTTGTTAATAGTAACGTAATTCTCATAATCTTATGAAAGCTTTGCATAGGAACAAAGAAGAGAAAAAAAAGCATCTTGATGCCTTTATACTTTGTAGATGCCGCAACTTTGGGTCATTTTGAGCAACCTCTAACACATCCTGGCTCAGGGCACCAATTACTGGAGCTAGTTTCACCATTTGATCATTTGGACCTGAATTTGTTTAAATGATTGGTGAAGTGAATGGCACTGGAAAACCTGTGATAAGTAAGTCTACTGTTTTTTTAAGTTGGGGATAATATTTCTTTCCAAGAATTATTGCAGTTAAATACTCATGCCACCATGAAAATCTTGTAATTAAAACACCTAAAATGTGCAATTGTGCACTTTGTATCTGGAATTCTGACAAAATTTAACATAAAACACAGTTAAGCACCAATTTCTCAAAGACATCAGGAATAGATAAACAGGTTTTAAAATGTGCTTGCAGGCTGTACCTTCACAATAGCCACTACTGCAAAATCCACACAAGACAGTGGGACAATGTCTGAGCGGGTCACTGGTTCTTTGTTTCTTTTTAGCGCAGCTGAACTACTTTTAGTACCCGAGGAGCTTAAGTGAGACTGTGCTGAGTCATAAGAAAATGTTTCCTTATGAATTTAAAGGTCCTTTTTCAAAATTGGATTCAGATTTTAATCTTCCTAAATATTCACAGAATTGTAGTTCCTCAAATCTGAGGTACAGTGTCATTAAAATTTAAAAACTAATTAAAACAAGGAAAGAACTACCTAGTTTTGGAGATATTAATAGAAAACGACTTTGAAAGTGGACAGATTTGTTAAACTAATAACTGTAGCAACAAGAAGTAATACTAAAGGGTGATATACCTCACCAGAATTATTCTTAGTAACCTGATATCTGCCTTGGTCACATATATGTAGTTCTTCTGTTTAATTGTCTATTTCAAGTTGGTTTTTTTTTTTTTTTTTCAAATGCTATAATAATGGGCATGTGTAAGCTCAGTGGATTTATCATATCTGAGCTAAATATAGATTATCTTAGTTTGTGACCGAACAAGATTCTGCAAAAACCTGAAGACTGAGGTAATTACCCTCCCGATGAATTAAATGAATATTTTTCCTTATGAATATACATATGCTATTCTTGAGTTTACATAAAAAGTTATAGTTGGTCATATGAATAGAGCTTTCTTACTTCAGACTTCAGATACTGAATGCTCTTAAAGAAGAAAATTAAAATCATACATGACAAGTGTTTTCATTTTCCACGACTTAAAATATTTCTAGGAAAATTTCATCAAATATATTTTTAAGGAGTATTTTTGTGGATTTCTTTGGTTAGGAAATCAAACCTCAGAAATCAATATAAACCCATAAGGTGATTGTGTATTGGAGCCACAGTTATTGAAAATGTTGAAAAGAAAGAAATGATTCAATAGCTTTTTTGAAATACTTGCCATTTGGCAGAACATTCTTTGCTAAACCCAAATTTCTGGTCATTCCAGAATTTGCATTAAAAAGCTAGTACTTTCTAATCTAATTTTCTGCATATATTAAATTCTGTCACCTAATAATATATTCTAGGTTTTAAATGAGTGAAATATTAAAAAAGTCTGATAATTAATAATAAAGACAAGAGAGAAAACATATTAATTACTATGATCTCACAGCTTTTTACCACTTCAGCTTGAAATTCTTCTGAAACTCTGCTGTCTGTAGTTTGAACTACTTTATCTGGTAAGCACATTCTCTCTTTTACCAGTTACACAAAGATATGAAAACCAAGACCACAAATCTTCTTTTTCTTCTTCTCTCCTGACGGCAGCGGTACAACAACATAGATGTACGTGTACAGAGGAAGCAACCACTTTATACTGTAATGCATTGCAGTGCTTTTCTTACTTGTCTTGACAGTGTTTTTCCCACTTGCCTTTGCATGATTTTCTCTTAGCAGCTTTTTCAGCAAGTCTCACACTGTCCTGCTCCTCATTTTGTATCAAACTGTGCCATATTTGAAATTTATTGCATTATCTTGGGATGGGAGCATATTTTTCACTCCTATTATAACTCCAATATTACAACTGATGGTAGAAGTGTTTCCTTTTGCAGCTTCATAGCTGTGTGAGACTTGGAGAGGTTTGTTGCCTTCTTTTAGAGGTAATTATCAGTACCTCACCCAAACAGAGACACTTGAGAATCCAACAGCAATTACCCAAGTGGCAATGCAGTCCTGGTGTACATCCAATAACATATTATGAAGATGAGGTACCTCTTTGTTACTATTTAAGGGACAAACATTCAGGAGCATCATCAGTGAGCAGCAATCAGATAACGTTAAAGTAGTGTTAGAGCAGAGAATTACAATTGATTAAATGGTGACACCCAGATCCTCAAAGATATTTAGATGAATAATTGCCATTGAAATCTATCACAGACTGATCTAAAATCTTTAGCTCAGTTTATCCTATCTGTTTATCAATTACCTAACAGTAAAATAAAGAGACTAAATGATTTTTTTGTAAATCATAGAAAGATAAGAAGAGAGATAAACGTTAAGATTGAGGAACCTCCCTCGTTTACCCTAAGACAGTGTACTGGCAAGGCACTTCCTAATAAACTCCCCTAAAGTCTGAAGTGTTCCTGCTAGACAATTTCTGACTTTTTATATATTTCAAAGTGAGTTTTTGAACTGTGTGAGTCATCAGACTTACTATCTTGTATTTCATTGTGCCCAATGATGAATTTTCATCTGTGGATTTTTGCATGCTGAGACAAATCTTTAACTCAAGACAGTGTTATTAACATCATCAGTGTTCATTCCAGGGACATGACTTGCCTTCTTATCAGAAAACAATACACCAAGGTAATATCTGGAACAGAAGAACCTTTCTTTTAAAAGGTGACGGTTCCCTTTTTTTTGGTTTTTTTTTTTTTTGGAGTGCCCCAAATGTTTCTACTGCCAAAATCTAGTCATTACAGAAGCTAACTTTGAATCAGCAATACATCTCATTTGAAAGTAGATGCATATGTTTGTTCGGAAGAGTGATTTCCTAAGATATTGCGATTATGTTTTCTAGAACTCTGTTGAATGTATTTGGAACTTACATAGTTAAAAGAGAGAGTGAGAAACTTCTCATAGCTCTTAACTTAATTAATATTAAATTAGTCTCACTCTAGAAATCAATTCCCTTAATCTATTCTTTCAATTATATTATAAGGACTCTCTTGTAAAATGCCTAATCCCAAGTATCTTTAAAATACTACTAATAATAGTAATAATAATAATTTTTAAAGCTAAGGTAAATAAAATACGGTCCTTTGAAAAAGAGTATCTGCATATCACAGTGAGGTTTTTGACCTTAATTTCCATGTAGACTCTTTGAAAAAAAAACCCAAACAAAACCCATAAAAAAAAAAGGATAAATGTTCAAAGTTTCACTAATATAGTCAGCCTTTACTGAATATTAAATTAATGAGGTAAATGATATTAGATTTTTCTTAAAAGGAATTAAAAACCAGCAAAGCAACTGATTCCTAAGAGGAGTCAAAGGAAGTTGCTTTTCTGACATCAGCTGAGAGACCTTCCAAACAATGCTTTGTAGTGGAAACAGGAAAGACCCCATGGCACCTTCCCCTACCCATCCCTAGTTCTCAGGACAGAATCAGTGCTATTTTGACTGGAAAAATGATTATGAACAAAAATTTATCTTAAAGCCTGGAACAAAACAATTCAAAACCATTCAATGTTGTTTGATTTCCTTGCATTAAGGATGAAAGAGACATTTATAACAAGCTCCATGTGTAGCCTCAGCTGCACTTTCTGGTGAACCTCTCTTAGTGCCTGCAGTGCAGGGCATTTGCAAGGCTCCAGGGGGGTTTTACATGAGAAAACCAAGAGAGTTCAAGTCAGCAGGCCAGTTAGCACTTTCTCTCTCAGGATATGTTTACTGTGACATTGGCTCTGATGCTAAAGGCCAACACCAGTGAAGTGGTTTACTGACCATAGACTTCTCTTCAACACTGAAGCTGGGCCATCTTGCAGCTGCTTGTCAATGCCAGTTGTTTCTCAAATACATATCCCTGATTTCTGCTATCGGCTCTTCCTCTAGTCTCCCCTGGCATGGCCAGAACAACATCACCACATGTGCAGAGGAAAATCAGTTATTCAAACATTAGTAACCAATCAGTACTAGCTAAGGTAAAAGGCTGTTTGGAAAATCAAATTGACTCATCTGGGATAACCTCAAAAGATAAAACAAGTCTAGAATGCCCTAGCTTTTGCAATGTTGGTTACAATAATAATATATTTGATGTATTTTTTAATTCTGATACCATTGTCACCTGCCACTTTCTTTTACTATTTCCTTTTCTTATTTAAAATGTCTTTGAAATAATTATAAATTCTACTTGACACATGAAAAAAGGAAGGAAAGGAAATAGAGTTGACATCTGCCTTACAGAAAACAAAATGAGATTTATTGCTTCAAATATTCAATCTGTTTCCTTAGGCTGTGTTATAAATGCACCTGCATTACCAGCTGCATGTCATCAGACATCTCGAGCAATTTGTTCTACAATAAAACTGGAAAAGTACAATCACTGTTAAATAATACCTATGGACATCAAGATGACATTGATAATTTTGGAAAGGCCATTTTATTATCAGTGCATATTAGGTAATGGAATATAACTGGGAATACATATATAAACAGCTTCTAAATCAGCCAAGAGTTTTTGATAATATGATGAATGGAGAGCCGAACTTGTACAGTACAGAACTGTTCATATATTTCCTCATACAAAAGAATAGGAGAAGGAATAATTACTGAGGAATCTAGTGAATTGGACCAAGCATTCAAAATCATTTAAATGTAAAGGAATTAACCAAAATGTTGACAAGCAGTGTAAATCATGCTTAGTCTGCAACTAGCAGATCAGATAGTGTTCTAAAACAACATAGTATTCAAAGCTGACAGATTGTTACACTAACTAATGAACTAGATTACTCACATTCTTTTATATACCTAACTATATAAAACAGATAAGTGTGGGAAAGATGATGCCCTGTTCTAGGGCTTGTCCACAAATCAACTCCATGTTCATAGATTTGAAATTCAGAAGGCTTTTTATTTATATCAAAATATCATCAAGAACAGAGAGCAAATATTTTCTCTCTCCAGACTTTCTGCTGTAGATTGTCTGTCTGTCTGACTGTGTCTCTGTCTCTCCAGCACAGTCTCACAAAAATATGAAAACAAACAACAACAAAGCTATTTCACTGGTCACCTTACCAAAACATCTTTTCATATTTACATTCCTTGTCAAGGATTTTTCTTGGGAAGCTACAGAAGTTCCCTTTAGAAATGAAGTTAACTATTACAATTGAAGACAAGTTAGAAAAGGAACTGCTTTCTCCAGCTTTTTGCGGTGATCTCTCTATGATCCACCAAGGAGTCAGCACCACAGATAAGCATGTTTATGCCAAGCTAAATAATAATAAAAAAAAGTTATCATCATATATTTTCCAGGAGAAAAAAAAAAAAGTATGTTAATTGTTCTGTTTAAGCACAAACTGCTGATAAAGACCAGGTAGGCTAGGGATGACCACAAGACCCTGAAACAGATACTATTTTTATTACATGGGAATGCATTCTTCTCTTATTTAAAGTGTGTAAGTGGAGAGTAACAATATTCCGACTCCCAATCTTTTGACCCTTGGAATGTGTTTGATGCACTATTATTGAGATAAACCTTAAGAGGTTCAATTAATCAAATTTCTGAGGACAGCCCATGAAAAATCAAGGGGGTGTGTGAGAGTGTGTGTGTGCACGTACGTATCGGTGCAGCTGAGTCCTCCTCCTCTTGTACGAAAACCTGGGGGCATTTCTAAAACCTGAGGAGTATTTTGAAGCAAGATGAAAAGAAAAAACAAAGGTAACAGTTTCTATCTGTAGGGATTATGTTTGTGAAGTCATATAGACTTAAAATTCAAGGTTATAAACTATTTTTTAGGAATAGAAAGTACTGCTCTTATTTAGATGTACTTATCTGTCCCACACAGTACCTTACTACACAGAGAACTGTATGCACATTAAGCTTGGAGAACATGTACATATTTTTGTAAATCGGTCTTTAGAGGATACAGAGCATTTGTTTTATGAGGTAAACATTGCTAATGAAAACCATTTAATGGAATGATTCTATAAAAGATTATTAGTAAGAATGTAAAAAATGTCTAATTCCTTTGAAACCAAGGGTGTGATGTGGGGAGTGGAGCTGGGGAGAAGAACAAAACCATGCCTTAGTTCTCAATGAGATTTATGTTAAAGAAAACTTCAATAATACATTTGTAAAACATTAATGAAATAATGGCATAAATCTTAAAACAGAGTTCCAGATACGAACTAACATTGATTTTAAAAGACTATTCCACTCTCTCTAATTTGTGTGTGATTATGTATTATGGACAATACCAAACCCTGTCAGATAAATCAGTACCTCAGGTAGATGATAACTATGTAAGCACAGAGTAAGAGGGGTCAGTATGTGCTGGACATCAGCAATTCCTTACTCTTTCTCGTGGTTACAGAGGTAATGTTTTAATAGGATTAACAGTCATGAAACATCTCCAAACACTTTGCACTGAAAGTCAGCATGATTTCTTTTCAGGAGCTTACAGCTAGTTCTTGGTTTAGGCATTCAGACATGGCTTTCTGTGCCCACGCCTGTAGCTCTGCACAACTCAGCAATGTCTCAGGCCAGAATATGCCATTAATTTTTTCCTGCTGTCTCTTTGAGAATCATGGATGTTTTTTTTCATCTCCTTTATGCTACCCAAAATTTAGCAGCTGTGAAAATGGCCGAATGGTCTGACTTTTTTTCGACATAACAGCTCAGGTTTCTTAAGATACTTGTGTGGCTAGAAGCAAGCTACATATTTTATGTTCACTCTTTTGTAAATCTTCCAGAGGACAAACACTCTCTTCTGGTGATGTTTTTTATCTATTACTCTTTTAGGTTAGAAGTGCACTGTGAAATATCATATTATGTAAAGATAAGCATAAGCTTTCATGTACTTATTTATTGCAACTAGATTCAATTTCAATAGGTTTAATAATCAGCATTTAATGAAAAATATCCTAGTATTGGAATTTTGTAAGTATTGGAATCCTATCATTCTATAGGATGATTATCAGCATCCAAATCATGACTCTAGTCCCTTCTTTTATAGATGATTTTTCTTTACTGCCACACACCATTTCAGGACCTGAGTTTCAGCATCAAACATTTTTTGGTGGAACACATCCCAGAGTCCTCCCTTCTCATCTCCTAAATATTCACTCTTTAGTTTCTGTTGCAAATTGATTTCTCTCACATCTGTATGTTCTATTGACCAAGCCAAATTCTTCTTAGGCTTTAAAGTTGAATTAAAGTTAAGCGCAGGTTAAGAAAAAGAAATAAATAAATTTGAAATTTTAAATCACTAAAGAGTAAGTGTCAAATGCTTTTTTCTTTTCAAAAATTATTTTTACATTAAAAATGTTATAATGCATAAACATACTCCTACCTTGCCTTTTTGTAACATGACCATTTATAAATATAAGAGGTTACTAACAGAAAAATATCCAAGCATTTGCTTTCTCATAATCAATCTTGATCTCTACAAATTTCTGAAGAAATTACATTCTTACTTCTGTTCTTTTAAGAAAAAAATCTTTTTGACTTCAAAATCTTGGTATGGAAGCACAAATGAGCTAATGAGAAATGTGAAATAATTTACATTCAACCCACAAGGCATCTTGGATAAAAGCGAGGTGTAACATGATGTGGAAATAAAAATAATATGAGGAAAGAGCACTCAAGGGACCCTGTTTCCCACTCAGCACACCAAAAAGTTTCTGAAATCAGTCAAAGAATTCTGTCAAATACATTATGATGTAGTGAGATGCTTGTCTCTTTTTGATTTTAATTCTATTCAGTGGAAATAATACAAAATTGTCACCACTAGGATATTAATGGAGAAAAGTTGTATCAAATATCACTAGAAAATAAATGAGGGAATATTTGTCTTTTAAAATTGGAATTTATGTACCATTGTGTCATGTATTTATAATATCTATTTATGAATTGTCATGGAATAAAAGACTAGCAGAATTTTAAAATATTTTTTAAATCGTGCATTGAGATATTATCTTGTGCTCAGTGCTGTGGGAGTTTTTTGACACTGTTTCCTTCTTCCATCATCAGAAGACCTTAAATGCATTATTTCAAGTGAATGCAATACTCGGTACCTGTAGTAGTGCTCAGCATTTATAAAAAATCAGATTCAGTAAGAAATGACAGTGAAATAAATTAAAAACATTCCATGCCTAGTCTTCAGCTAATCTGAATTTATACAGCTCCAGAAAAGTCAGTGAACTTGGATTATCTTGTTAAAAATATATAAAAAGTACCTAATGCCATTTTTATAGCGTAATGATGTCAGAATTTAAAGATCAAGAATTTTTTGATTTTGGGAGAAAAAGGCTAAGAATGCATCCTACCTAGGCACACAACATACGTTTTACCACAAATGTAATAGTGCAGCTTTTAGAGCATCCTCTATTCCAAATTTATACTTTTATATCACCCAAAACTATATTGCAATTGGAAACACTGTAAAAGAAGAAATCTCTAGTAATTTGGAAGAACAGGGAAATATCTGGTTCAGAGCAATTAAAGCATCTTATGTAGTATCAACTGACCTATTTTCTATATGATGAATTTTACTGCATGATGATTACAACTGGTGAAAAAAAATCGGAGCAGTCTCGAATGGAGGCTGTGTTTGAAATTGAAGTCAAGAATGTAGATCAACACTGGAAATGTGTTCCTATTTTCATAATGTTTTTAACTAGAGCTTTCACTCAAAATGTTACAATGTTACAATGTTATAATTCTAAATACACAATTATAAATCTCAAATGTGAAATGTCACCCTCCCTTTAAATGACAGGTTCCTAACCCATCTCATCCCCTTTCTCAAGCTTTTCACAACCTTTTTCACCTTCATGTTCGTGACTAATTAATACTGTCATCTTTCCACCACCTTCCACAAGATTCAGTCAATGTCAGCAACTAACCTTATGCTCTGTTGCTGCTTATAGATTAATTCACTGAGCCATCTGTCTGTTTTCTCTACTCTAAGTATTTCCACATCGTGTGATATTTTAATAAGTGAAAGCAATTCAATCTAAAATATTGTTTTAATCTATGAAAGATGTAATGATTTGTCTGGAAATGGTAGCTGGCTTCATGCAAACATCAATAGCATCATCATGATGGTCTCTCACTCCAGGCAGAAGAAAAGAATCAGCTTTTTATTATGCTTATTTATACTTTTATTTTCATTTTCTTTCTTATTTCTATTTTTTTTCAGTCATATCCTGTCTTTCTCCCTTGGCTTCCACATAGCCCAACATATCACAGGAGAATTTTATTTATACTGTATTAAGGAATACTCAGGTTGTCCTGAAAAAAAAACCCAAAATGCACACTGTAATTTAGGTATGGGCAGCTATAAAAACAACAAGTATTGTCAGTCTCTGCTGGGCAAGACTTTACAAGTATGCAACTACCTGATTTGAATGAGCCTGGATTCCAGACAGACACTGTGCAGAAGCTGACAATGGATGTATGCAGTACATACTATGAATAGTAATAACCACTCCTAGAAAGACATGTATCTAATGAAATATAAAAAAAAAAAAAACCCAAGCCCAAAACCCCCAACAATGCATCAGAAAAACTCCAAAATTCATGACACGACTGGATCTCAGAGGCATACAGTGATATGAAATTGCCTGTGAAAACAGGAAACTACATTTCTACATTCTATTCTACATTTTCTTACTCCCATTTTTCAATTGCAACTCAGTCTCCTTCCTGTTGTGCTGTACATTTTGTGAGACTAACAAGCTGTGTTGCAAATAAAGAAAGAAATAAAATCTGGGCTGAAACTAAGTACTGAAAAGCAAGTCTGTCACTGTTCATGTCCAAAAATGAATGCCTTTAAGACTTTTTCTAGATGGACTTGGTAAATCTGAAAATAGATTTTAGAAATAAAATAGAAGAAAACAAATGCCTACAATCACATTAATTCCTACTAAATGAGAAAAATCCAGCCTGCACATAGGATCAGATGACACCATTCCCAGCTTAATGGTAGATAATGCCTGTGATGGATAACGAGAGAAGAAGGACTGAAGGGCAATACTAGAGGAGAGGAGCACATTATCAAGGAGATAAGTGATACATCATTAACTCACCTGGAAAAGAGAGGAAAACTGTTTCTGATTTTTTATAACAGAGAGAGAATCAGAGACAGAATTGTATTGGTATATAAAACAGATGTTAATTCCGTGGAATTCAGGATTTCTAGCTCCGAGAGGTATAAAAACTTCATTTCTTAGGTTCGTCTTTTGGAGGTACTTCATACATGTTCCCTTGGGAATCAGGACTGGAGAAGTCAGAGAAGGAAGGAGTTGTTCTGTAGGAAATGTATCCCTGGTGGCGGTTGGACATTCCTGTCCTTTATTGATTGCCTGCATGTTTCACTTTGGTGCACAGAGTTATTTCACTTGTATCATTGGAAAGCAATTAAGCCTATGAAACCACTAATATTTTACAGGAAACACGTCGTTTCTAGGAAATTCTAGTTTAAACATCTTTCTTCTGCCATCTTACTGTTGTAGAATAATAAAACTGATTTTTTAAAATGTGATAAATAAAATACAAACCATATATTTTAGGGTTTTTTTCTATTTATTTAGAACCATGAAATTATAAGTTAAATGGAACATTTTTATAACACTACAGCATCTTTTCTCTATGTCTACATTTCAAATATATAATGTTACAAATTCTGAAGACTATGGGAAAGATAAGATTCACTTTTCTGAAGTTTATCCATTCCCCAGCTTCAAATCAAGTCTGAAATGCCCTCTCAGTAATTCCTGCTCATTAACAGAATTCAATCTTTGTTTCAGCAAAATCTACTTAAGACAGCTCAATGGGTCTCCTTTTCAGAGTTTCAAATGGAGTATGACAGTGGGAGCATTAGAATTGAGAATGAGCTCAATTCTGATCTATCTTTCCCCTTGCATGTAGTTTTTCCTTCCAATTTTTGTTACAAATAAAATTCATCACTATAGGAAAAAGAACGTATTTTTGCTGCAGGCCTTTTAAGAGGGCTTAGGCTATGAATTTCATCATTTTTTTTAATTTCCAGGCAATTGTGTATTTCGTCAACATTTAAGATGTCCAGTCTGACCTCCCTTAAAATAGTTTCAGTGGCAGAAATCTGCATGCTTCAATTAAAATGGCTTGACCCTCTCATAAAGATATTTCATTTTGAGAGTGTAATTATGGGATAACAAAGCTTAAAATTAATTGCATTTTTGTTATTCTTGGTGTCCTTTATCAGGGTCTTAGTTTGATTTTAATGACTTTCAGTAGGTGGTTCATTATCAAGGTTTTCTGTTTGCCACTTACCTCCATTTTAAGTACTTCCTTCAGAACTTGTAATATTTTTTTTTTTTTTAATTGGGTAAAGCATATGTAACATCAGCTGTTGCCTAAGTTTAACTTGTTTCAGCTTGCCAGCTTCTGTGTCTGGAATAAGTACTCATCAGTCCCTTCCTGAGGACTTCTTTGGTGAGACAATGTAGTCATGGTTCAGGTGATTTCATCCAGCTCATATCCTTTGTCTCAAGTTTAAGCTAATGAAAAGTGTGTCACTCAGTGATTCCACAGAGACGTGTGGTAGGGAAAGTGCCTTCTACAAACACAACAAATTCTATTATGCGTCACGTTTCCTTTTCAAATATACTTTACAAAAACGTATAATTAATTCAGGCTGAAAATCCAAATCCTTCTTGACTGTAATATTTCAGTGCTTTCAGTGATTTTTGCTATAATTTTTGCTGTTTTAGAATTAAAAATATGCAAATACTTACACACCCTAAGAATGTCCCAATGAAATAAAATTATCAAATCTAAATAGAGACAAAACTGTATAATCAAGCTGTTGAATGGTTTTATAGTGTTATAGACTTTTTCAGTTCTCTTGGACATTTAAATGGAAAATTAATTGTGGTTGATTGAAAATCTTAAAAATAGCTGAAGACACACTTGGATTTATTTTCCATGTAAAAAATAAACAGGCAATTATCGACTTTGATGAAAAAATTGCTATCCACAAACATGAAACATCCTTAAAACCTCGCTCTTAGTCATCTGGGTTTGGGCAGCACGCTAATAATTGGTGTTTCCTGGAAAATACTAGGGCTGCCTAGATTTTAAGAATTTCTTCAATTTAATCTTACTTGTATTTTTAATTGCCATTTTAAGTGACGGGAAAATATTGAGACAGTAGAAAATAACCTTTACTTTTGAGAACCTTCTGTACTTAAACATTGAAGATACTTTGATGTATTTCCTACCTTTCCTACCATTTATGTTTTTCTCCAAACAAAAATGCCTTATAATAGAGATAATAAGCACAAGAGCATTGAACATAATGTGAATTCTCAGTCAGGAGAACCTACGCAGTTTTTCACATTCATGACACACCTAAAAATTTAGCACTTGTCTAGTTGTTCTGCTAAAAGAAGTCTATTCATAAATTTTCTTTGTTATGCTGCTACATTTACTCGGATTGAAGAACTGAGAACTGTGTGTGTTTTTATTCTAGGTCTCTCCCTATAAAGACATCCAGTAGATTCTAGTAACTGGAAAAGGTCTATAATAAAAAAATAGAACTGTTTTGTATAGCCAGGGATTCTTTCGTAAAGACTTAAATATAAGATATATATATACCATAAAGTCCCAGAGGTCAAACTCAGGTAAGGTAGAATAGCAGAATAGAAATCTAAAGTAGCAGATTGAAAGCCATTTGAGGACAGCTGATCTTGGTTAAAAACTAACAAAAATCAGGTTAGAAAAATATGTTAGGCAGGGACATTAGCCAAGAAGAATCTCCCTGCTAATTAGGAAATAAGCTGTCTTAATTAGCCATCCTGCAAAACAGTGATTGTGGATCCAGCTTTCAGTTTTTAGTATCACTGGATGATTACCTTATTAATGTATAAATGGGTAATTTACTAGATATTTGAGAAACTGTAATTGAAAACTGACAGCTTGAGTGTTATTAGTAATATTAAGCAAATACTATAATTGGCATAAAATATACCTTTTTATGATTAAAAGATATATAACCATCATGTACTTGATCATCAATTCTATAACAGACACTGCTGAATTTTGATTTTGTTTTCATTATATTAAAATCAGTAAGCTGTATTTTCAAGGTCATCAGTATTTGGATACATGCCAAGCCAACAGAAAAAGATCACATAAATAACGGCTATTTCTTTGTATCCAAAATATAAAAGGGTCATCACAAATTACTAGATGAATGCATTTCATAGGTGAGAGAAAGTTCTTAGGGTCTTCTGCTAAGAATAAACCTCTTGTGCTCTGTGATAACTTCTTTCAGGGTTGCTCAACTTAGGAAGTTTGCTTGAAGCCTAAAAGTTATTTTTCGTATGCATGGTTCAATATAGTCTTTTTTATTTTTTAATAGAAGAGGTGTGTTTTCTACTTTGTGATGGGGACTGAATACATAAGCGTTCATGATTTCCTATTTTTAAGTAAACACTATAAATGAAAATACCTTCTGTTCTAGCATAAAGAAAAGAAATCCATACTTCGATTTTTCCTCTCACTCAGTGTGTGTAACCAGAAGTACAATTTCAGCACTTGGTACCTCAGTTTACAGTGAGTAGAGAAATACAATGATTTCCTCAAATGGTTGTTTAGAGGCCTAATTAGGTGCTCTTTGTATCATTCTGAGATCCTCAGAGGAAAGCAATTAGAGTGTGCATATGAAAAATATTACTATCTAATTAATTCGTTATTGAAAAATGACATGATTATCTGACATATTCTGAATATAATTGCACCCATTACTATTTTTAAGGCTGCCTTTCAACTTGCATGGAGTTTCACACCTGAGAAAGAAAAATGTTCTCCTAATTGAATCATCAGTCCTATGAATAATTCATCAGAATGACTTTGTGCACAATGCATTACTAGGCTTCATTTTTCCCGTACGCACTTTGATGGGATACAGGGAGAGCTCTGTCTCTGAGCTGCCAGGACATGGATCTGTCTGATGGGTGCCCCACTCAGTGAATGAGGAACTGGTTGGACCGGCAGACTCCAGTTTGGACTCAATGTCTAAGTGGAGATTAGTGACAAGTGACATTCCTCACGGGTCAGCATCGGCATCAGCACCGTTTAACATCTCTCTTGGTGGCATGGAACGGTGGGACTGAGTTCTGAGGGAATTGGCATCTCAGTGTCTTCTGCCACATCACAGAAACCCATTCCTTTCCTTCCTGCAAATCACTATCTACTTGCATTTCTTTTGTTTGCTTGTTTGTTTCCACCCAGAGGTTCTTCCACTACTAGAAGATTGAGTAGGTAATTTTTATATTAAACAAATTATTTTCTCTATGGAAGAAACCATCATAACCTCCTACAGCTAAAGGGATATTATCTGTGATGTGCTCATTACTACAAGAATTTTTATTTCACAAAGTTCTTATGAAAATCATCCTAAGACTTGAAGAGCATTTTGCATGACTGCATCTCAGGTGTGGTAGACATGTTCAGGCAATAGCTCATCTGAGCTCATATACAGTTTAGAAGTTCCCTGCTCCTTATCCCCACTCACTATTATGGGTACAGGACAAAAAGTTATTCCCAAAATAATGAGAAAAAGTACTTTTTTTTCCCCCATCATAGGTCACTATATAAAAGAAGGCAATGCTATAACTATGCAGATGCTTTGACATTTCTGTCCCCTGATGGCACATAGGAAAATGACAGCATTGAGACATGCTGAAAGGCAGGTCTGTGAGTTAAATAGCAGGAGCAAAATCTGGCACCCATATAACCTCCTTCAGTGTCTGTGAACTGTTATGAATATAGACTGAGATTTTTAAAAATATCAGTAAGTCTCACATCATTATACAACGTGAGATTTAGTAAGAGTATTTTATATGGTTGTAGTCTAAAGCACTGTTAGAGATGACAGCAGTACTAAAATGAAGCAGGGTGGGGTCAGGCAGAATTTTATCTCTGTCTCTTAAATAAAAATGTAAAATGTAATATCTATTCTCTATGTTTTTGTGCATTAAGTATGTATATAGAAATACTGGAGAAATACAAAGTTGAATTAATAGGAGCAGATTGAGCAACTGCCTTCAGATATGAAGTATTTTAGAAATATTAATACTGTTGTATGTTCTTTTAAAAACATCATCTATGAGAATAAAAATGCAGAATGATCTGAAGAATTGGCGGGAACTAATGCAGTCTCCTTTCTACTAAATTTCTGGTAGCACTCCTAATTAGCACAACAACTGATTAGTAGGCCCTATCTATAAGCTCATCCTTGAATAAAGTTTGCATGTTCCTAAATACTATTGCTATTACATGCCACAGAGGAGTTATTTGGCTAATGAAACATCATATGTGAGATTTCACAGAGGAGAAAGATTAATTTTCTTGCTATAAAAAACAATAAAAAAAGTAACTGAATGGCATGTATCTATTCCCCCTGAAGAAATACTTTAACTTTGTTTAATTGTGTTAACACTTTCCTTATCAAAATATAGATAAAATAACTTATATAAAACTGAGTATTCACATGAAAATTTTGTACTTCTATGAGAATCTTCTTGATGAATAAGGCTAGGTCTCAAATGCCAACTTCTACAGTTGTTTTATCAATTCCATTTTATTTAAGGTCTGAAGTAGAACACTGACCGAACCTTTATTCGTTAATTTTAGCCAAGAATCAGATACAACCTTGAACAAGGCCAGGTTTGAGGATTTTTTACAGCAAATAAAAGATTAAGAAATTCAGATTCATGTCTATAATTGTGGCTATTACTGAAACTTGAGTACCATTATTGACTCTTATATTAATTGTGGGAATTTTTTCATGCTCACTGTAAAATTTATGACATACAAAATCTAAAATGAAAGCAAGTCTACTGGAAAAATGATGACTAATTCAACACATTCAGATTTTTATCAGGTTACGGACTGGGCTAATGAGGATTTGTTGCCCTTGAAGAACATGAAGAGTGCTCTGCCTTTTCTGATAAGACACATCACTTCTTTAAAACCTCAGGAAGTGACTCTGGTCTACAGATTTTCCACATGTTGCCCAGATAGGATTATACAGTACTAATCTCCTGCTATAATAGCGAAGACAGAAATATTCTACTGGACCAAACAAACAGGTATCACTATGTTTTTAAGCAACCTTCTATCTATGTAATCAATTTACTTGGTAGAAACATCTTTGAAGGCATATGCCTTAAAAGAACCTGCGAGAGGGCTAGATGGGACTAAAAAGGAGCTGTTCAACATCAGCTAGAGGTATATCACTGCTCTAAAGTATCCAAATACGAATATTTCAATGTAAATAAGAAATTAACTTTAGTGATTCACATATGCTTCATAAGTTTTTAGCTCATTATAGACTGTCAGACTGATCTACCGCCTCTGATATTATTTCAAGTTTTACTACTTCCTTTGCATTAAGGCTGTAGCATTACTTCAAATTACTTTCCTAACCACATTTGGTATCTCATAAATTCAGAAGACAGTTAAAATAGAGGAATTTTACAAAGCATAAGCCCAAGTGTCTTTGGTAATAAAATTATTTCTTTCTAAGTTCTTGCTTATACAGCAGTCTGAGAAAAGTGAGACAAAAAGTTTTTTTCAAAAAACCAAGCAGCAACACAGCAATCCTACCAGCTCCATCTGTAGAAATGCTTTACTGAACCATACTTTTGTGTGTGATATGGGCTATTTTATTATGTGGTGCTGTTGTTTTGCCTTTTTTTTTTTTTTTTTTTTGCAACAATTTCTATTAGAAAATTTAAATTGATTCAACTATATGTATAAGGAAACTGATCTGTTAAGCTGGGGAAGTCTGGGTATGAGGAATGAAGTTTTGGGGATTCGTCCTACTTTCTCTCATGTTTTTCAAGGACCACTGGAGCTGCATTTGGGCTGTGGGCTATGAGTTGGCTTTACTTCCTGTGACCTCTCAGCCACATTCACCATCCCTGTTCTTCAGTGAATGTGACTAAAAGGAATTCTCTTCTGTTAATGTTCACTACTCCAAAATACACAAAGCATCACACACACCATTTTTAAAGCTCTGAGGCACATTGTACTTACAGCACTTGAATTTTTGCACAAAATAATCCCATAACATAAATTAAGAACTGATATAGTTGCTTTGGTGTGCAATTGTTTGATTCTGCCATATTTTTTTAACCTGCATAAGTAAAACACAATTTCCCAAGCAGAATTCCTACAGCTAATATCATATATATAACATGAAAAGCAGATCACAAAAGTTCAAAATTTTCCTGCACTGTTTAAAACACCTCTTCACAAATGTGCTGAATGAAAAAGAACAGAGTTTGTTTCTGATTGACATATGCAATATGAATATATGAAAATTCATAAGTTTGCAATCTGAATTTTGATACTACTTTCAACTCAGAATTAATTTGTCTTAGCTAGAGAATTGACAGCATTTTGATAAAATAGAATTGATGTAAAAAGAGTAAAACATAGCAAGCAAACTGACTTACATTTGGAACACAATACAGAAAGTGGAACTGCTAATTTCAACCTGACCAACAGATATTTCATACTTCACTAGCAAGTGTTATTTTCAATTAATAATGCTATGCTGCTGAATTCAGTAGTACAAAATGACTGAATTAAAATCATTCTGTTTAAAATTGTAAAAATTATAGTTTCATAAAATAATGTTACTGGAAATTTCTTTTCAGCAGATACCCAAAAACCCCACTGGAATCATAAAAGTAATATTCAAGTACTTGCACTTCAAGCAAGAATCAATCTCTGCCATGAGGCATCTCATGTAAAATTTAAAACATGATAGAATAGACTAAATAATTTTTTAATTTAAAAAATATTAAATGAATCTTGAAAATCTTAGGTCATACATAACTATGGAATAGATATTTATTTTGGACTGTGTATTGTAAACCCATGAAAGTACACCCCCTTAATTAGGACTGGATCCAGTCCATAGAGCAAGCAGACTTTAAACTCAAGCTGTAAGCAAATTTGAATGTTCCAGTGAACATTTGGAAGGGTAAAACGCATCATGCTTCCTGTAAAACTACCTAGGACAAAATAACTTACAAGTATTTGTCAAACTATCTACAGCTATGAACAATTAACTGAACAGAGGGGCAGCTACCTGATCTTTTACCCTTCTTTTCAATGAAGGGTAGAAATTGAATCTACAGTAACAGCTATTCAGCTCTGAAACCATATCAAATTATAGTACCTGATTTGAACTCTAAAAATAAAACTTGAAGATTAATTTGCTTAAAGCTTGGGCAAATGTACTGGTATAAAAAATTAATTTGGAACTATGAACCTTAAAGATACAGCTGAATATCACTGAATTGGATTGGCTTTGATCATGAATGTAATTAAATCTCAAGTGGTGGCACATGAGACTACAAAAAGGGAATTTAACTTCTACAAGAGACTTCTTGTTCAAGACAATTCAAAATGAAGAATTACAATGATATGAGTAGCAAATGATGGTCAGTTTCAAAGGATATAACATACTGATAGAAGCTTGCATTATTACCTCATATTGCGAACGAGAATTCACAATATGTGAAATTATAAGGTAAAATGTGAAATTAATGGACAAACGTGAAATTAGTCGACAAACATAAAAAGGGAACATTGGAGAGCAACCTCTAATCTCAAGCTATGCCATTTCTATTCAGAACAGAAGAAACTGGCTCAGAACCAAGGCATATGGACGATTCTGAGGACAGCAAGACTTGTAAATCCAAGGTTAAAAAAAATAAACTAAAATGCTATAGCGGAATATGCTATGGTGGATATCTACATGAATTATACTATTCCAGATAAGGATGATGGGAAACTTATGACTTTTGATTGAGCTGTAGTCAAACACAGTCTGAAACAATACCACAGTGTTCAAATGAATGAAGTAGATGTGCAACAAACTCTTAAAGAGAATATGCACCAAAATATAGAGAAATGTTACAGAGGAGATGTTTTAGCAGCCACCTCTAGAATGCCACTGATCATATTGTCTGGAGAATTAAAACAGAAGAACCAACGAAGATTTCTGAAATAAATTAAATGCTTGTTTTATAGTCAGAGGAAAGCAAATTAATAAAACATAGCCTGCAGTAGCAGTTAGCACAATTTTCTCACTGAAAATAGAGATTACCTGGAGCTCCTGAAACTCCAATTCCACATGAAATTTGAAGACAAACCAGGCTTTATTAAAGATGAACCCAAGAATAACCTGAGTTCACCACTGGTCAGCTCCAAATATGTCGAATCTCAATTGCATTCTTCCAAATTCACAGAAGAAACTCCTCAGCTGGAAAGTTTGGATGAAAATTGGAATTTCTTCAGTCCTTATAACTTATGTATTGGGAGCTGTCTTGGGGGGCTTATTGATACCATGTACATGCTACCATGTCATAATTTCCAAGTGTACTCCACAATGCAAAGGTTTAAAGGAATTATGAATGCTAGAAGAGCTTTTACATTGATGGGTTAGCAATATTTGTTACAAGAGTACCAGGAGACTGACAGGTGCAACAAAAGAACCAGTGACATTTCTTTTGAAGGCTGACCTAAAGTGAGAATATATTAAAATTTGAAAGCTGAGCATTTCAGAAGAAATGTCAGCTCCATTAAAACCAGTGGAGAAAGTTTCTGATAGCATCAGGGGGACTAGGTAATCTGTTGTTTAAACATTTCTTAGTTTATTGTAATTGACCAATAAATAGCAGAGGTACTTGTTTTCATGCTTCCATCTTCAAAACCATGCCAAAAACCACACAGCTTTGCTCTTTCAACACTCCCACTCCCTGAAATCCTTACCTCATAAATACCAACTTGGCTTTGAGAAGAATGTGACCATTATCTTCAAGGATAAAAGAAATCATCTGTAGATATTTCTATGATTCACCTATCAGCTGTTTAAAAGCAGAAGTTTTCTTTTTGCTACGTATTTCAAAATTGCTCTGCACTTGATGTACAGTTATATATGAAGAACTGTGTTGGCCAGTAGTGGACAATAAGCAATCCTATACAGCTGTCACAACACTATGCCTGGATGTGTGTTTCACGGATTAGCTATTTCAGATTTTATACGGAGTATATTAGCCAACATTTTTCTTAAGAAACAGGAAAAAATGTCCTATGTAGCTAAGGTCACTTCTATTTTCTGGGTAATATAAGCAGTGAAGATGTTGGCTGTCACTTTGGGACAAAAGTTAGGTTTCCATCACTTTGTAAGATCTGGTTCTAATTCCTTGTTTTCACACTTTAGAATAAAGTCCTTCAATAAAACAAATTTTCTATATTGCAGTATCAGTAGATTTTACCTGTTAACTGTTAGAAAAGATTTAAAAAGAAAAAACAGAATGAAAGCCCTCTACAATTTGTAGAGATGATACCTACCACAAAATTGGATAAAAAAATGAAAAGGGTAAGCAAAGAAGAGCAAGAAAACCTTTGAGAAAGTTTTTATCATCTATATCCTGTAGGACCTTACACAATGGTAGAAGCTAGGAGTCATAGTATTAGATATACCAATCATACGCATGAATATATCACCTCTCATGTGATCTTCCAGGAATACACTCATCATCTAACAAAAATTATTTCACTAGGAGAATGAGTCAGTTGTTTTGTTGTGCCTAGGAGTCAATGACAAACTAATAAACAAACAAAAACCCCAAAGCCCCATTGAAGACAAAATCTACTCCAGAAACCACTTGTAACAGCTAAAATCGTAGAATGGCTTGGGTTAGAAGGGATCTTAATGACCGTCTAGTTCCAATCCATAACATGTTTGCAAAATTTTAGAAAGGTTGCATCTAGTTTAAGCAAAATGTAGTTAAGCCAGCTGCAGTAATTTCTGAAAAGTGTCAGAAAACCTTTACTAACATTCTGTCTTGGGGGACTGATTAATATCAAGATTTTGGTATCCAGTCCTAAATAAAAGCAGTTAGCTAGCAATGGCATGCTTTCCATGGTTTGAAGTCTGAGGCATTATACTGATATCTCTATCCATATTTAAGCTTGTGATAAATAGAATTCATTTTCACAGAGAGAAGCCAGCAGTAGCAATTCTCATCCACATTAGCCAGATGTACTTAAACTCAAAAGATCAAGATATTAAATCATTCTTCTTTTCATTTAAGTGACTGACTTTAAAGAAATTACTTGATTTGAGCTATAGAATGTAAATTAAATTATTTTTCCAGGGTCACAGGGCAAATTTGTGTGAGAATTTAAAACAGTTGCCAAGTCTTCCAGATCTTAGCCCTCCCGTCTTATACACAATCAATACTAAACTGTTTACCAGGAAGCCTGAAGTTTAATGAACTTTACTATTCATGGGATATAAAATAAATTAGTTTTTCCTTTTGGATTCCCAGATCAGCCAGAGAACTGCAATTTTTAGCATAAATGTAAGGTCTGTAAGTCACCATACTATCCTTTTTCTTTTTAGTTATTTTAAACATTTAAGTTTCTCTTACTGACGACCACTAATTATGTTTACATATGTCTCAAAGGAGGAACTCAAGAAAAATAGTAAACAGTATCTTAATTTAATTGCTAAACACTGTGTTTATTACATGTACTTGAATTCTCATCTATCATACCAACGTACCTGTCAGAAGGAGGACCATGAGGATAGCAAAGAGCTTGGAGGGGAAGCTATAAAGAGCAGCTGAGGTCATCTGGTCTGTCCAGCCTGGAGAAGAGGAGACTGAGGGGAGACATCACTGCAGTCTGCAGCTTCCTTGTGAGGGGAAGACGAGGGACAGACACTGATCTCTCTGGTGATCAGTGACAGGACCTGAGGGAACAGCATGAAACTGTGTCAGGGAAGTTTAGGTTGGATATCAGGGAAAGGTTCTTCACACAGAGGGTTGCTGGGCACTGGAACAGCTCCCCAGGGAAGTGGTCACGTCACCAAGCCTGACAGAGTTGAAGAAGTGTTTGAAGAATGCTCTCAGGCACATGATGGGATTCTTGGGATGTCCTATGCATGGCCAGGAGTTGGACTTGATGATCCTCATGGGTCTCTTCCAGCTCAGAATACTCTATGATGATGCAGGCATATTAGGTGACTAACTCTTTCCCCCCACACTATATATTTTATTAGTATAGCCAAGCCCTAAACCTTACTTTTTGACCTTTTTGGTTGCAAAATTAAAAGATGGGAATGAATACAAGCCCAGGAATAAAACCAAAGGAGGTAAAAGAAAATTTATTGCCTTCTACCACAATGTCTTTTTGCTTTACCTTAATGTAGAAATTATAGATGGGAGCCAATACTGCTCAGTAGAGAGGATGAGGACTGTTTAGCTAAAAACATCTTCTGTTTATCTATTTTTTATGCTTCAACCAAGAGCTGAAATAAATTTAAGTTGAAGATCTAAAGCAAAGAAGGACAACAAGCCAAACTTGTGTTTCTCTCCCTCTTTCCCTTTTTTTTTTTTCATGTTTCATCCACTAGTTAGCCAAGGATGAGGAAAAAAAGTCAAAAATTCGACTTATTTCTTGGAAACACCAAGAAATCAGCAACAGAGACTAAGAGGAAAAACTCCTTTTACTGTTTCTTAGTGCCCAAAACTAAAAAGTAGACTTTAGATTGAAGGAAAAGATGTGTTAGTCCGACATCTTGACTTGCAATAATTTATCAAGTTTCACAGAGCTATTTTTCTATATACTACTTTTCTCACTTTCTTTAAATATAATAACACTAGAGAATTTTCATTTATTGTTTCTTCTGCACTGCGTCCTGAAAGTTATTCACAGACATAATTGTCCAAAGCTGTCCTCAGTCTATATCAAATGTCTCTGCATGAGCTGGACAAGTGTATATCCCAAAGTGTCCTATTTGTTAGGTTCAGTGCACTATCTAGATGTTCTCTTTGATGACTGAACATTAAGTATTCAGTGTTCAGTCAATAATTCAAGAAAAGATTTAAATACCTTTATCCATTTGCACTCCCATACCTGAGTCCTTCCAAGTTCAGATCATATTTAAATACTGCCCCGACCTGAGCCTTAATTCCCTTTACAAATGTATTATTTTCCATGTGTACTTCAGTGCTACCAACCAACATAACCACAACGAGGAATCATCTGAAATTTAAGTGACCTGCAAATGATGCCTTCAAAGCACAGCCCAGCAACATCACCTCAGAGGACAGTGTTCCACGCATAAGTTGTTAAGTACATAGTGGTAATTCTGAAAAGGCATATCTGACAGCTGCCAATATGAAAAGTTGCAATGCAGTCTGCAGGTTTCATAGCTCTCATTTTGGTATCAATCACAGCAATAAGAGAAAGAGGATAGAGATGCAATTGAAAGTCATTCAGTGATGCTCTCTGATTAGTAGACTGAAATGCATCTGATTTGTCTCTCTCTTACCATTTAATGAATAGAACTAAACAGGATTTTTCTGATTAAACTGAGCTTTTGTCACAAAACACTCATTTGCCAAACAGAAGCATTTTGCAAAGGCAGATTGGTTTTGATGAATTACTGAGTAAATGCAGAAAGGCTGCAAACAACAAACTGTCTGATTTTCTGTCTGCTCACCTTTGGTGTTGCCAGAATCCAAGGACATTCTGGAAATGCAAACACTTCAGGCATATGTCTTTGAAAACAAACATGGTTTTAGTACTTGTAAAGACATGGATTAAGAAAAACCAAAATCCAAAAAAACCCTCTTCCTAAATGTAAACAATAAGTGAAACATAAGACAAACCAGCTATATCACACAGGATGACTATCAGAGTTTTGTATGCAATTAGAATTACTTCCACTCAATTTAGACCAGTTAGGAATGTGCTAGAAGTACCAACTCAGTACTGTGATAAGTCCTCCGAGACCTCTCTGGTGGTTGATCAAGTTTCCTTCAATGTGACCAGACAGTAGCAAGTTCACATGCAGTGCCCATTTAAGAAATTTGCACATATAAAATATTCCAGCTCCCCTTACAAGTGCCATTGCTCCAAATAGCCCTGCAGGGTTCTAGGTACACAAAATATATGAATACAGGACCTGAATGTTTCATCCAAGGAAGATCCTTTCCAGCACAGGCCAAGACACAACTATCATAATGTAAAAATATTCATTCTGCATTGATACTATTTTTCATAGGAAACTTTGAGGAAAAAACCTTGATTCTAATTAATTATTTATTTTGACTTTGCTTAGTGTGGGAGAACTGTCAAAACTGTAGGAAATAGTGACAGCAGATAATTGGTACAGATATTTGCTTCTAGTAAAATACATGTCTCTAGGAAGTACTCAGAGTATAATAATCTTCCAATCCATCACATATTTGCTGGGAAATACACTTTAAATTTTTCATGCCTCCTGACCGTAAGTAGAAGGTTGTTTGCTGAAAAGACACCATGGTTTGCACCTAACTAGTGACAGATGAGTGCCCTAGCAATCAGACAGTGGCTTGCCTTGCACGGCTAAGCCACACACTCACACCTTGCAATGCCTTCTATCCACAGTGAGCAGTCTAAAAGGCGACACAGCAGCAGGCCCAGCTGCTCCAGGTGCTATATCGAAAAGCTGTAGAAAAACTCAACTCTAATTTGGTCATTCACGACCTAAAATTACAACTCCAAGGACAGAGTATTTCTTTGACAGTGTTGCTTCTGCTGACACAGCTTAGAGATGGTCAAAGCCAAAACGAGATGAGCAAAAATAGAAATGACAGCAGTCTGTCCAAACTAGCCAGTTCAAGAGAGAAATAGAACTAAATACTCAAAAGATGAGGAAAGCAATTAGCTTATGCAAAGAACTTCCTTTCAGTGCCAGAATTTCTATAATTCTACATTTTTATTTACCAAGTTATCATAAATGTATCAAATGGCAAATTCACCATTTCTTAGCACATATTATATAAAATACTATCGTAGTTAACATAACATTTCCTTTTTATTTTAGTTCTTCCTTTCTTACCTATGACTCCTTTTGTTGCATTGAAAATATCCTTATTCAAATAAGCATCCTAAAATGTGGTGCATCTATCAACTTAGCATCCACTACTGCTCACCTGCCTATAACATCACCTTTAATTACATTTCTTCATACCTCTTACCACTTTTATAGCTTCCTTATGGAATAGTTTAACTTTGCCACAGTAATTCTGTACTTGTATAAATAAAGACACTTTAGAGAGAAACATGAAACTCTATTTTTTTTCACAGAAGTATTCAAGAGAACTATCATTTTCCATGCATAAGTCACTTAAAGGTTTAATGCTAGTTTATACTGTTTCTGATTATTTTTCACAGAATCTCTCTCTGTGAGTGAATATTGATACGATCTCCTCAAGCTTTTTCTTTTGCCTTTATTCTATCAGATAGTAGGGAAAGACAGAAGGGCAGAGTACATTCTCTCACCTGCAGTGAATCTGCATACAGGTTGCAAAGCCCACACATTGAGCTGCTGTGCTGAGATTGGCCAGAATAACCCCAGAAGAGAAAGACTGTTGTCTGTGCCAGAATCCTGTGGAAAAGTCATTGACACATAGTCACTTTGTAGAGAAACTGTCTGTGTTGTTGTGCCAGGCACTTCATATTTAGCTTTAATGCTTTATTTCTGAAGCACAAAAAGTGATTTCACTCAGCAGGAATAGTTCTATATCATGTTAATTATTTTAGTGTTATCCACCCTACGTAGGCCAAAGAATTCCCAAACATGTGAGTTAGAAAGTCAGATTTAGTATGGTCTTTTAATGTAAAAGAGATGTGTTATGTACTTGTGATTAAATGTGTAACAGTTCACTTAAAAGTTTCAAAACGTCAAAAAATTGCCAGCTACTGCCAGAACCCAGTGAGTGATTTTCACAAACAATTGGTGGAATTTCATTGCGCCTTAACACTAACTGATTTTGTCATACCCTAAGGCCATCCATTGAGCCACCAGCAGGGTAGATGAAAAACTATCTAAAATCCGGGTAAGTAACGTGAGTATTCAGAAAGAACAAATTTTAATTCTTTCAAAGCCCTGAGGCACTTATGAGTCCATACCACAAGTAGACATTTAGTATTTAATGATCAATTTAACAATTCCTCTAAAATGATTTTCTTTATGGGTCCCAGGAGCTACTTGCATAAGGGTACCAGATCTTTAGGTGAAGTGTTTATAGACTTGGAACTGGGACAGTGGTGTGATTCTTGTGACTTAGCCATGCACAGAACCTTCATAGGTAGGTTTTCCTCAAAATTTATTCTGAGATGTATTTTTATGGATGACATTAGATAAATAAGATAGACTGGATATTAGGAAAAATTTCTTCAGTGACAGGGTGGTCAAAACTTTGGAACAGGCTGCCCAGGGAAGTGGTTGAGTCACCATTCTTGGAGGTATTTAAAAGTTGTGCAGGCATGGTATCTAGGAACAAGGTTTAGTGGTGGACTTGGCAGTGGTGTTAGGTTAATGACTCAATGATTTTAGAGGGTCTTTTTCAACCTTAGTGATTTTAAGACGCTATGACCTACAATTAACATCACTAGTAATTGTGTAACATACTGTGGAAACCCATGAAGGATTTTTTAGGCCTTTCTGTCTGACAGATTCTTGCAGCACCAGGTGAGTCAGAGCTGTTCTCAAGTAGAGAATGTAAACAATGGAAGTTTTTTTGATAATGAATTCTCCTTGGCCAATGAGATTTTCTATTTTGGATTTTGTTTTCATATTTGCAAGATTGTGCTGGAGAGAGAGGGATGCAGTCACACAGACAGACAATTCCTCCAGCTAACATGGCTGGAGGGAGAAAGAGTTTCCTCTCTGTTCTTGATAAGAATAAAGCCTTCTGAAAAATTCTATGAAGATGAAGTTATTTTGTGGACAAGCCCTAGCAATTAGGGCCTCATCTTTGCCGCAACATACTGACAAGAAAACACATCCATTGAAAAATTTTCCTGAAACTTTCTAAATGCAGTTACTCAAGTCTGCCAGAACATAAAAGTAGTCTGGAGGACAAAGCATTCAGAGCCCATTTGTGACTGTTTTAGTCAAAACACTTATGCACTGCAGGTCAAATCCTTAAAACAGAGGTATTTTTCAGATAAAGGTAGTAAGTTTCTTGTTATACCCATATTTCTGCTAAGATTTTCCATTAAAACATAAACTGAGGGGATATCATTCTGAGTTGGAAAAAATAACTGCAGCTAAAATATTTTCTTGGTATGGTTACTGTGCAAGTCAGCTGAGCCTTGAAGGCTGCTCTAAAATCATGTTCAACATTTGCTTCTGCCCATAATGCTTATTACACTGTATTCAACAACCTGTTCTAAGTGCCTCTGTGAAGTGGAAGAATTTTTATAGAGACCTTTTTAAGTTTGGGTTTTTTTAATTGCAGTGCTTTTTTTCCACTTGTTTTTTTAAAAAACTTAGTAAAACACATAAGAATTACAAACTCCACCAACAAATGACTAATGCTAGAAGAACTTCTTATGTGTGAACAGGTATAAGACTACTTCTCTTGACACTTCGTGCTCTTGAAATTTAGACTCATATGAAAGGGCAAGACATTGGCAGGTGATAACATTGCTGTTTGCAATTCCTAGCAGAATTTGATGATTATAAAGCAGTTGTGGATCCTCTCATTATTTTCTTTTTCTGCTTTTTAGATTTATCACTCATTACTTTGCAAATATTGAGTCCCTCACATCAGGTTCTCTCATGGTAAATATTCCATTTCGCTTTCCTACTACATGGAATTGCTGTGGCTGAAAATGTTTCACCAGTGAAATGCTAATTAAATAAGTTTCCTTACAAATTTGTTGTTCTCTTCTATCGCCTTGTTCAGACACTGATTTTATTTTATTTCAGTCCATTGGTCTGCAAATAATAGGAGCTACTGCTTAGTCTAACTTATTTTACTTCATAATAGCCATATACTTGCTGGTAATTCTTAGAAGGTCATGTATGCAATATCAGGCACAGACACTGATGTGTCATACAAAGGGCACCTCATTAGGGTAGCAAATGTTCTCATAAGCATAGAAAAAATAATGACTGTATTTTTGTAAGATTGATTCAGAAAATCACAATAGTAGGCTAGAATTGTAGATTTGTTTCAGTCAACTCTGATTCAAGAGGAATTTTTGTGGGCTTTTTGTGTATACTGATAAAAACGAAGCTTGTTCAAGTATAAGGAATCCATAACTGATGGTATACTGGATTAACTCTTTTCTTAATGTAACAGCTGCTATTCCAGCTTGTATTTGAATATGAAACATCCAGAGTTAAAACCAGAAATCTGGCACTCTAGATAAAAATTATAATGAGATCCTAGCCTTGTGTATTAAGCAAATGAGGGAAGGTATGATGAATTCTCAACAGAGGATACATACACATGGAAGTTCTCTAACTATGAGGCAGATTAATGCAATTTCCCAGCCCACTGAAATGGAATATTACACTTAATATCTGCATGCAGCAGCATGTGTAATAATGATACTAAACACTGTTGAGTTCATAGTTAACAATTATGAAAACTCTTCTATTTTATATTGAAGTTTATATTGGATAGTGATAGCAACACACCTTCAGGTTCCACCATGTTGGTAATCAACTGGCAAATGGTCAGGGAAATAAAAATCACTAATTTACTTCAAGTGACTGCTATGACTTATTTTATTAACAGGATTCCAAATAATAGTTTGGGGGATTTGGGGGGGGTTGGGGAGGGGCGGGTGTCCTTAAATGCTAGGGTACATACAATTCTTTTTTGCAGAACTGAAGCATAAGTGTCAAAATTCATGGAGCTAAGAAGTGATTAAAAAGGCCAAATGACAATCAACAAAAAAACATAGAAGGGAGTAACTCAGAAAACTAAGTTTGGTTATTTCTTCTTATTTCCTAAGTTGACTGGGTATGAAACATTAGTGGTTTAGTATCACTAGAAATGATTGAGAATGATTACAATGAAAAATAACAAAACATTTGAGTTGTCTTTGTGTCAAGAAAGAGCATCGCTCAGAGAGGCTCCAAATAAATCAAACACACATTAGAAGATTTTGTGTGTTTACAAAGAGCCTGTATTATCTCACATACACTTCATGACCCGCAAAATGAGTAATACTACTTCTAATCTTTCTGAATGGAAGGTTGACCTTGAAATAGGACTTGAAATGGGCATACCTTTTCTTGCAAGAGTAGAAGACAGTGGGAAGTCATGTTCAGAGAAATTGGAATGCATCCAAAAAAGTAATGCTTCTGCAAGAAGCTGTCACAGAACTACTGTTTTTACAAAGGAAATCTGGAAATCTTTAAATTTATACAAAGTAATATGGTTGTCACACACTGTTATAAAGTTGTAAATGCTTTAAACTTTTCAAGAATTTCAAGAATACATAAGGGCAGCTAAGTGTCCCCAAAAAACGTAAAAGTAGGTATCAAAAATTCATTATAAATACCAAAAGAAAGGATGAAACTGACAGCAACTGTTTTCTTCTAGACAAGGACTATCTAGACATACTCTATATGCAGTTTTTCAGGAAAGAATATAGATATGATCCCAGCAATATGTCCACTGTACTTGATCTGTGTTGCTGCAGAGATTTTGCCAAAAAGAATTTAGATACACAGTGTATCATTCATGAGTAGAATGATTTTTGTATATTCTAAGCTAAATTTATATTAGAGGAGATTAAAAATAGGGTATTTAATCTGATTTTTTAAATTTTTAATTTGCTGTATATTTTAGAGAGGTCTATTTCACATAGAATTAAAACCAAAGTAATTTTACCTTGCAGAATCGTAAATAAATTTAAAAGGTACTCATAATATTCTCGTGCACCATTATTGCAGAAAGAAGACTTCCTATAATTTAAAATAAGGGGAGGCAGACCATTAAGACCCATCTACTTAAAAGTTCTAATATTTATGCCTTGTTTTGAGCAAGAGATGGAAGCTTTGGCCATTGCTCCTGGTTTTGCCACTGAATTTTTAGAAGAGTGCTCTGTTGCTAAACTGCTAGGAATAGTAGAAATGACAGTATGTAAGCATATAGATACATAGTTCTTCTGACAATTACAAATATTTGACCTTTCTGTAATACACAGAAAATGCTGTAAACAAAATATCAGAATCTGTATCTCAGATAAACTACTGTTAGTGATAAAAAAATTCATCAAATTGCTCTTAAAAAATTGAAGTTTGTTTATGACAGTATTTTTTAAAATGTCATGAACAGGCAGAAGGTGCTTGCAAGTCTTCACACCACAAAATAACATACACTGATGTACTTATCAGTGTGTGCTAGAATGCTTTACAATTGCTCATGTGAGCAAATTTTTTCACAAGTTGACATTCATTTGTTCTTATGAAAAGAAAATAATGTTGGTATTATTTCAGTAGGGGTATGGATGGAAAGTAAAATTTTAGATATACAGAACTTCTGAAAATGTAGCAAATAAACTCTGTAGGGTAAATCATGGCTATCAGCAGCTCAATGCCCTGTGGAGCCACTGCAATCTGTAAAAAGCTTACCTAGATTTCCAAATCTTCTTAGAAAAAAGGACATATCTCCTCTGTACTTTTGCTCCACAACACTACCTCCTCTGTTTTTGCAGATATGTACAATATGTATGTCATATTTTCAGACTGACATATGCTTTTATTGGACTCTTGGCTTTGAGGCATTATTACTGTGCATTGATTTAAGTGTATCTGTCATAGATTGATACTTTAAAAGCTCTTTGTTGAGGATTTTACTCAGTCCTCAGAACAACTAAACTCCTGTGGAGGTCTCCGCGTGTACAACTGCATAAGAAATAAGTATGTTCTAAAATTTGAACCAAATCTCTGTAAGGCATTATTATTTCAAGCAATCATTTGGATCCAAACACCAAAACAATGCACCAATGATAAATGCATTAATTTATAAACACTCAGTGCTCCTATATAAGATAAATTGTTACTCCCTCCACAACTCTAATGAATTACATTTATTATGTGTTTTCAGTTTAGGAAATGTCCTTTCTTTTTGTCACACTAGGCCTTTGATGCCTATAACTAATCCAGAGCAATGCACAAATTTGTTCTTTCTAGGTTTGCTCATTATAACTCTCCTGAAACTGCTGATCCCAGAAAAAAAATCCATTGATTCATTGTACCATGGAAGGAAAGCACAAATATATAAGAATACATTTTCAAGTGAAAAAATTGATGTCTGAATGGGATGAAGTAGTTTAATACAACATTCTACAATTTTCAACAGTACTAATGAGAACCAAAAGAGGCGTACAAAATATATCCAAAATGGCAAATATCATAAGTGCCAAATTCCTCCACAGCTTTTAACAGTATGCTGCAAAAACATCACAAGCCTAGTACTGGGTAAACTGTGGAAGTGACGAAAATGACGCAAAATATCTGTTATAAGTCTGAAATTACTTACTAGATTTTTTTTTTAATAATAGAAAAAATGTTTAAATCAACTGGGAGTGCTCAGTCATGTGCTATGGAAAAGGGGAATTATTATAGGGTGGGCATGAATGCAAGTGGTTGCAGTATAAAAGGGAGGTTGAAAGAGATGTGTGACATGGTTGCAAAGATTTCAAGTGATAGTTCTCTTGTGCTACCTTTTTATATCTGGATAACCACATGGATTTGCTGGGATATTACAGTATTTCTCAGCTGAACGGTTTTTCTCTATGAATGGTGGTTCAAATAAGTTTAAAATGCTATGTGAATAGTTAGAAAGATGCAATCATTCAGATCCAGAAAAGAAGCCTAATAACTAGAGATTCTCAAAGGGATTGGCAATAGATGCACTTAGGGAGGTTTCTCTGGCTTCTCTCCAGCGATTTTCTCTCTCTGTCTCCTTTCTTACTTCTTTTAGTCTTTTGATGATTTACACACTAGCAAATTTTTCCAGCAAAAAGAAACCATTTGAAGAACCAATCTAGCAGCAACCTCTGTCCTCCACTCAGGTAGAAGAAAGGTAATCAAGTTAGAGTGACAGGTTTTGGTCATGATATTAAAAATCGAACTTCACCTTGAAAGATCTTCAGGACTTTAATAATCCTCTACACCAAGAAACTTTTCTCTATGTGTCTACTACAATAAACATGGTCTTCCATTTTAAGAAGGAAAGTGAGCGCACAGCAAGAGCACGGGGGGAGATGCTGGAGCTGCGTGAGACTCCCCGTGTGACAGCAGCACCACGGAGCAAAGGCAGCAGGGGACAGCAGCAGGCACCTCTCCCCCGAGAGCTGCACCCCTTCACTCACCTGACGCTCTCTCTAGAGAGGTGTGCTGCTTACTGGGAGCTCAAATCAAATCAGAGATGTCACTGAGGGATTACCAGGCCATGAAAACTCCACTGGCTATTGCCCACTGCGCCCGTGTCGGGGGGCCCTGGTGGTACAGGTAGTCTAAGATCCTGTGAAAGTGACTGTGCATCTCGAAGGGAGCATGTGAATAATAAAGTGGGCAGGTCTCCTACCTGAATAGAAATTCTATTTTGCATTTATGGAGACTCTAGTATCAGCCTAGATCCTTTAAATTACAATTTACTCCTGGCAATAAATTCAGGTATTGAATTTCAAGATACTTACAGCATCTTCACTACCATAATATTTTAGTACAAATTGCATTGGCATACTACAGTATACAATCTCGTTATTAATGCCCTTGGTACATGTTGCAACATAGACTAATTTTAAACAATCTTAATCTCATAACTTTATTAATATCTCCTTCTCTCTCCTTTTATCTTTTTTTTTTTAGAACTCTGATTATGGTAAGATGTATTTCTTCTAGTAACACCTAGCAAAACGCAGTGCTAATATTTAGTATATAATTTTTTTTCAAGTCCAAACTCTCCATCTTTTTGAGTCCTTATATATATACAATAAGTCTTTTTGATACATCTGGTAATAATACACTAGTGGCTGGAAAAAATAATATGTGAAATGAAAATAAAATTCACTTGTCCATAATTTATTTGTTAAATCCCCTGGACAAGGGGTAAGTTAGGCTATGTTTTAAGTACTGGTGCCTAGTTTCAATTATTTTCTTTTAAAAATAATTTCATTTTTTCCTTAAAATCTCCTAAAATAGGATATTCACATGTACTTTTTAAAAAAAAAATAATTATTCTTTCAGAAAGATAAGAAATTAAAATAAGAATCGCTTTAAAAAGAGAAACCAAAAAATGAATCAAGAACTGGGCTTTGGTTCCCCAGGCAACACATCAAATTACTCCAAGCCTCTCAAAATTTTGAAAATGCAGTTAAATAGTAATACACAGCCTACACAGAGCCCTAATATTGATTAATTCTCTCATAGGCAGATTGAAAGTTTTCCACAATTAACGAAATCCAAAAACAGATTAACAGAAAAATCATGGCTAGGCAACAGCAAATTACATAAGCAGATATAATTCTGTCTGTTCAGTAAACACAATACTCACCTAAAGCCATTAGCAGCAAGAAATATCATGGCTTTTCTCCCTAGTGCCCCTCCCAGTTTTTAAGCTAACATATTTTGCCTCTAAAAAACTCCCTGCACTTCAGTGTCTTAGTCCTCCTTGCTTGATGTGATGTACTGGTTTGTAATACAGAGATAACAGTCAGGGCATCAATGTTCAAATATTTACCTTCTGTCTAAAATCAGTAGGTATAAGGGTTCAATAATGTGCTGCACTTCAGATGAAAAATTTAACTCCGTAATGAAACTGAAGTAATTATTTAATGAGTTTGTCAGTCTGCATGGGAAGTTCCGAGTTTGACACAAGCTAGAAGCAAACAATTCCTTCTGGAAATGCTCCTGACAAGTTCTCCCACACCTGCTGCAGGAAAACGCAGCAGAAGCAAGAAGGGAAGGACTTGCTGTGCCAGTTTCACACCAAGGCAATCCCCTCCACATCTCTTCCACCCACTTTCCCACATCCTATCCTTTCCACTGGCAGTACACAACAATTTGGAATTAAATGGGGATTCAAGAAGTAGTCCAGTCTTTAAAATACCCACAGTACAAAACATTTGTTACAAAATAGACGAACCATATTCAGCTTAAGCACAACACTTGTTTGATGCAAATATCCATAAAACACTCATTTAGTTTTGTGCCTTACTATTAAAATTGAAACACAGTAAGAATATGAATGTAGATTTAAGTAGATGAAAGATTTACTAAAGTGTTTTTCTTTGAGATGTAAGACTAAAACACATTAACGTTTTTTTTCCTTCCCACTCCTCATTCATTGTAGTTGTCAATCCAGACATTTGTATCTTTAGAAAAAGGAAAATTGTCAGGTGTTATCAAGCAAGAACCAAAACGCAGTACCTACCAAATCATCAGTGAATGTCCTGACTCAATATCTTATTCAAAAGGCTTCCATGATAAGAGTTTAGCAGGAAGGTGAGAGTTGTAAAAACAGAAAGACCTTTGCAAACAGACATTGACTGTACTTTTTCAGATTGATCTTCTGCTCAGAAGACACAGGAATTTTTATCCTCCAGAACTCAGAAGATGACACAAACCCACATTAACCACCTCTGAATTAGAGTCTGCAAGACTGTAGTTACAAGTTCAGGAATGCTGTCCTCAGTTCCCCCCACTGGCAGAGAAAGTTCTGGGAATTAAATAGCTGAAGAATTCACCCAAGTTGAGTGAATCAAGAAACACACACATTGATCAGCATTACAATTTACTGCAGTGATTTATGCAGTAACGGGTCTAAATATCTAGAAATGAAATGACTAAAAGAAAATATTTTGTATTTTCACTGTAATCAGGCAATATTCCCCCGAGACAACCACATCAGAAACTCCCACTCAGGCTGCTCTTTCCAAATCTTTCTTTTTCTTTATGCAAGCACTTCAGGCAAGCACAAATTCCTTGGGAAGCACTGAGCAATACAGAAACAATCCTGTTCTCTTTATTTTATCTGTAGATTTCAACAGAATTTCCACTTTCACCAAAGATCATTCAGTTTTAGGATCATACTCGTGGATACATGCAAACAACCCGCCAGCCACCAAGTCTGAAAAATGCATTGACATCAGCATCTTTGAGATTATTCAAGGGCTTAATTTACACAAATACTCGCATGCAATATATACATATTTCAAACATATTTCATCACATTATTTATACACATATAATCGGCAGTGAGCAATTAGATGTGTCAATAAGCATCAGAAGAATTAATCTAGTATATCTTATTTTACAGTTTTGTCTCAGTTATGTTTTTCCATAATTTTAGCCATTTTCCTCCCCACAATCAGCAGAGGGCATTGTTTACTTGGTGAGGAAGAAAGTTTGTTTATACTCGTGATGGAGCCTACTTCAAGATTCCTCTGTCCCATCTTAGGCACTGATTTTTATTATTTTATGATCATATTTAATAGTAAGCACCATTATAGTGGTGGTTTTTTTAATTTGGAATATTATTTTGATATATATGTATGACTATATAGTCATAAGGCTTTCGTACCCATTTGACAGACAAGAAGCATTTATATAAGGCTAATTGTCCAAAATAGCAAGCAGTCAGCGATACAAGCTTGGTAGGATAGAAGCACATATAAGCTCACAATATAAGGAATTGACAGTTCCCCTCTATGACAGACAACCTGTCTGTGTAAAATACAACATATTAACAGTGGGTTGTATGAACACAAAGACTAGCAAAACGAGAACTATTCTTTTTCAGTGAAAACCAGAAGAGAAAAGTGGCTTTCTTCCACAATCTGAACACATTTGTTTTGTCAATAATTTTCAGTTCCCTACAACATTCATTTTCATTGCACAGGAGTGGCAAAAGATGCTGCCTGCATCACGGACAGACACAACTGTTCCAATGGATTATCCCACTGGGTCCTTTCTGCCTTTGTTCAAGGTTTGCATTGCATGGCATTGAGTGCCCTTAGTAATTCAACAAGCACCATCACCTGTTTTTCATCAGAAATTCCAACCGTAATTGACATTTTTATGTGCAGTACCCAGTTTCACAGTTTTACTGAATGGTCACTTTCAAACAGGCTACATCGTTCTGCTGAAATTTTAAACTGTCTTGTGAAATGTTGGCCAATACTGAGGGCCCAGTTTTGTAAAAATTTTATCTATGTAAAGCTTCCTCTGCTGAGATGCAAAGCAAGATTGAAATTTAAAACCCACCACTCCCTAGTAAAGTCCATTTCCAGAAGGAACAGAAAACCAGTTATTCAACTATTTAAGATGTTTAGTAAACAGCCTGTTGTTCCTCTGAGATATTCTGAGCAACGTCAAGGGAAGGAGAGATGGTATTTTCAGTAAATACTTTAGCACGTAAGTAAAGGCTCCAAAAAAAAATATATGGATTTATGTGAAAGAAGATCAGCAGAATGTTACAATATTCCATTAGACAGTTGGAGTTTTTCTCACTTTAAGTTAGTCACCTTTAAACAATGTGCTATTTCAAATTCCTTTTTGTTGTTGTATCTTTTATTAAGCAACGGAGAAAATATCCCTGTGGGTTTGGGTTTTTTTCCCCTGCAGAATATACAGCAAGCATATAAATTCTATTTCTCTGAAACACATTCTACCAGGAAAACGGTGAAGCCAATCCCACGGAAGACCAGTGCAGGCGCACTTTGGGTGACTGGGCCTCAAGCAGTTTTTCCAAGACTGATTTCCAGGTGTTGTTTTTGACGGCAGGGAGGTGTGGGAGGCTCCCGGCAGCGGCGGCTCAGTGACCCCCGGGAGCCCCGCTCGGCTCCCCGCACTCGCACGGTGGGACTGGGCTCACTCATGGGCTCTCCCCGGCTTTCCTGCAGCACAGCCACAGCTCTCTCGTTCCGCAAAGCCACTTTGTCCCGGCACAAGGCCACGGGAACAGCCCAGACTGGTGCCTTCGAGTAGAGAGCCCCAGCAAAGGACCCCTGGGTTTTATGTCCTCGCAGTCCACCTGCGCACAGGTCTCTCTCTCCCAAGCCCTCCGCTCCCGCCCTGTCCCTCAGAGTCCATCCGCCTGGATGGCACCAGGGGCTTGCTGCCTTTTGTTACCCAGAAATTTGGCAGATCAAGGCTCCTGCTGAGTGTCCCAGTGTCCATTCCCTTGGCTGGCACCACCCTGTCGTACCCTTTGGTTTGGCAAATTCACGGCTTCTGTCTTGGGCTTCCACCCAGAGCTCGATCTGCATCTCAGTCTGCAGCTTGCAAACCGAGCTACTTGCACAGCAGACTAACTCCTCAGCACTGGACTCCTCTCTGATTTAATGTTTATAATTAATGGCTGTAACAGTCCCATAAGCGCTTTAGCAGAAGTAATGACACACATACTATCATGTTTTCAGTATTTCTGCTTTGAAGCACTGCTGACTTTTGGTCTAAGCTTTTTTTTTTGACCAAGTTGATGCGTAAAATGACTTTGATTGCTGAAGGACATGTCAGTAGCCATTAAATGTTATAAACATATATATTAAATCTCTTTCATAGTAAATGTTAAAAGTGCATATTGTATTATTGGTTTTTTGCAGATATTAAAATGAATCTTTTGCAGATATTAAAAAGATCTTCTTTCATATGTGTAATGTTAGAAAACTTAGTTGCATGGATAGAGTTCCTTAGAAATACTAGTGTGATTTCTTAGGATTATAGCATGATATGTAGAATGCTCCTTTTTATTCACATAACTAACTCAGAGAATAGCAAAGATAAGCAAGGAAATTCTCTACATTCCTGAATTGCCTGGATGAAGATATCAACAACATGCCTCAGACCCTGGAAGGAAGAATTTATTGATCGGGAAGTGGAACACAGGATAACCAGAGAATTTGGTCAGCAGAACTGGACCACAATGGATTATCAAATTTTAAACAGACCTGCAAGAAGGAAATAGTGACAGGATAGGGGGGACTTCAAACCCAAAAGGTACCAAAAAAGGAGTGTTTGAATCATGCAAGACATTGCATGAATATTCAAAAGGCGGTTGATTTTAAGAACCTGGGTTTTGAGTCAAGGTGTGCCCCTGGCAGCATGCCAAGCACCCTGCTGTGCTAACCCTTTGCTTTATTTCTATCTCCTATTGTCCTTTTTATTAAACCCCTTATTAAATCTTTTAAATTTTACCAACAGAGTGAAGCTCATTTTTCACAGTAAATAAATGTTATAAAACAAAGGATAAGGCTAAATTGTATTCATCCGTATCTTTTTGTGAAATAACAAATAGAGAGACCATGAGATCTCAGGACTTGTTTCCCTCCAGTTTACACTTGTCCTTCCAAGTGTGTGGAAAATCAAGCTACGAAAAGCCAGTGTCTGTAGAGGAAACGGAGGAGTCCTGCAACTTTATTCGAATAAATAAAGGGAGAGAGTCCACCGGGGCACATGCCCACGGGCTTTTGTCTCTCAATATTTCATAGGGTGCAGCCTCCTTTTACCCTAAACTCCCGGCCACATGCTGCCCTCTTCCCTACCATTTGGCTGAGGCACTAGGAATGTACACATCACATATTCCCCTCCGAACCTACTAATTTACCCCAAAGTTCAGAAACTCAGGCTTGTGCGAACCGTTTTGTCTATTTCAGGAGTCAAGCAATCTGGGCTCCGTTACAAACCTGATGCTTGAAGTTAGCAGAAAAGTTCAGAAACTTCCACTTGTTTGTTTCAGGAGTCAGGCTGTCTGGTCACTGTAATAAACCTGCTGCTTGAAGCTGGTAGAGACATTAAGACCCATTTCAAGGACATTAACACCCGTAGCCTCACCCATGAAATTGTTTGTAAAGACATTAGCACACATGCTTCCTATCACAAGGGATATTTTCGCAAGGATATTCCAGGACACTAAGCAACATCAATAAGGAAAACTGTTCTCCAGAACTAGCTTTCAGGAGCACGGGATCACAACAGATCTGCTTTCCGGGCAACACCATGCTGACAGCTTCTCTATAAACAGACATGCTCCACTGTTCGCAGAGTCGGATGATGGATGGCTTTATTACCAAAAAAAATGTTTCCATCTAGTACTTCTTTTAGAACGTTGGGCTCTAAATCAGGTCATTTTCTCAATAGCTGCTTAGTGCATGCGTATTTGCAGGTCGCTATATATGAAGAAAAAAGGAGACCAGCGAAGAAAAAACTGAAACTACATAAAGAGCAGCAACTGGTGGTAATGGCATGTGAAAGAACACTCAGAGAACACCAAGATGGAAGAGGTCTACACAGAATATTTATCATTATGAAACAGTTTATTCAGAAACATCAAACTACACATTCTGAAAGTTATGCTGTGTGCTCATACCACCAAAGATATTATTTTCTTTCCCTAGCAGTGCTTACTATTGCTTTTGCTTAGAAAAACTCTTTGGAATATACAAAGTGTCTCCGTTTTGTATTGGTGGTAATACAATGGATTCTTGTTTCAACAGCAACCACTAAATGCTTTTGCAGGACAAATAATGTTTGGGGTTCTTTTAAAAGTAAAAATTAATCACTTTCCTGTTCCCTTCCTACTTGAGATTAAAGAGGTTATAAATAAAATTAAATTGCAATAAACTATTGGTTCTGCAAAATAAAATGGATGTTAATATGTCTCAATTGACATACTTAACTCTTGTTTTAATGTTGATCTACTTTAAACTGAGTTTGTTAAGAAAAATGTATTTTGAAATTTAACGTTAATCATTTCAGCAACCACAAATCAAGTATGCTCAGATTTAGTGGAGGGACCTTTTGCTCTCTTAGCCACTAACTCAGCTCAAAGTTTAAAACCGAGCTCTGTATTCCTGTCAAATTTCTGTCACTGATAAAAATGCTGCAATTTAGCTGGCTATTTTTCTGAAGAAATGAAGAAATCAAAGTAGAATCAAGATTGCTCTCTTACAGATTGGTTGAGCCTACAGAAAGAAAATTTCATCCCTGGCACCAATGTCACGAGATATTTTTCAAAATCAAAGATGTGACAATTAAACTGAGAAAGTTCTTGTTTTAAAAGTATGTGGTTTTTAATTTTAGCAATTTCCTAGTACCTGAGCACACAGTCTAAGCTGATAAAAAGTATTGATAAATTAACAAAACATTTTTAAAACAGAAGATACCATTTATTACAGAGTCAAAATTGTTGTTAGCTTCTGTCTGCTACAGTGCCTATCCTCAGTCAGTGTGAACAGGAATACCAAAATGTGCCCTGGCTGAACTGAAACAGATACATGCGAGGCTTAATATCCTTGTCACTTTAGATAAGTTAGATAAGTTATACATTTGAAAATATAATACCTGTCTTTTGAAGAGTGTCAATTTGTTAGAACTTGTATCAGATAATGAATTGGAAAAATCATGTTTTTGCATATCCCCACACTTACACTGGAAATGTGAGGAAGGCTACTGGATCAACACCTCTTAGAAAGAACATAAATTACCAGAGAAGAAGAAAAAGCTACCTCTACTTGGTCTCCAAGTAACTGGGGATTTGGCTCTTTCTTTCCCGGGCTTCTTAGTCAGGTTAGCTCATGTAACTTCGATGAAGAACACAGGAATATCAAATAAATTTTCTGTCATTCAGTTAGGAAAATCATTGTAAGATAATACTGTTTGGGCCTTCACTTTTGTGCTACAGCTCGTAGCTCTATGTGTCCTCCTTTTGGGTTTCTTTTTCTCATTGTTGTGCTTTGTCATGAAGAGATCAGCGCTGTTCCATACACATATTCCAGTAATCCATCCACACACACACACTTGTGGACCAAACATTTTACAGATATGTCTCAGACAACTGAAACTTTGAAAAGTAACTCTAAGTAAACTCAGTATTTTCAGACAAAGCCTAAGAGTATCTCTCCCCCATGTTTCTTCCAAGCCCCAGGTATGAAATAATTATGATCTCCAAAGCTGCTAATTGTGCTGCCCACAAACAAAGGATTATGCTTTCTGGCAGAGAATAAGCAGCAGGAGCAGACAAACAACTTCCTTTTCATGCAATTACCACTAATAATGAATTACACAGAAGGACTAGATTACTCAGAGGGTTTAAATTAAAATTATGTTACAAGGAGGACTGACTTTGTTTCTCTAATGATCAAACTCATTAATACCTCAAAACTCAAGAAGAATGTGAAAATATCTTTTTTCCAATTCTTCATAGACAAATGTTTATTTTTCAAAAAATAAACAAAACCGCCAGAAAAGAAGTATAGAAATTGCACTTTTTAGCATCTTTTAAACATTGACATGACCTATACATGATTAAAATAGTCCCTTTAGATCAAGACAGATTTTAAGTATTTTGGAGAAATTAATCTTTCTCTACTTAAGCCAGTCTTATTTTCAGAGAGAAAAGTATTTCAATATCAGCAACAGGAAAAAAAACCCAAATTTTTTCAGTATGTAAAACCAAATTTTTTTAAAAAACAAACACATAAAGATTATGATTAAAAATTGCTAATTTTCTTGTAGGAGTAAATACTGTTCTGTTTTCACAAAGCTTTTTCCAAAAACGTTCTCAACAACTTATAAAAACAAAAGAAACAAAAAATCAGAAACAAAAAATCTCATACATATACTCTAAGTATAATGTTTAAGTATTTAAAGATCCATGAAAAAGAACAGCAGCTTTCAACAATGCTGTGAAAGCAGTTATAGGACATATAATTTAGTTCATTTCAGATGTATTCTGAAAACAGAACATCTCAGTTATGTAAAATGTGGATGACAGCATCTGAAGAAACCAAATCAGTTATTCAGCTGAGTTCTAAATATACATAGGATAGACAAGGAATGGCAAAGGAAAAGAAAATTCATGAAAAGTACAACCAAAATTTGATGAAATTTTTACAGAAATAGAATCAGCTGTGAAAATTTTGAAACATTTTCCAAACATCCTTTGCAATTAGCTTTTTCTTTGTTTTTCTCTTTTTAAGGATACTGATACTCTGTTTCATATCTGATCACAGATAATTGTTGTTTTCTCACTTAAAATAAGTACTGAAGGCAACAGTATCCCTGCTTCAGCATTAGACTCAGGTTCCTGAAGACCACATCTCTTCTGATTCAAGGAAAAAAAAAAAGTCAAAATAATCCAACACATGTAGCATGAAAAGCAACCTGTAAGACAGACTCTCGGACATCTGAAACTCAGTTTGGAAATCCATTTTCTAATCCTGGTGGGCCTCTGACTTGACTTAAGATTTAACATCCTTTGCTGAATTTTGCCTAAGAACACTGTGGAGATGGCATCTACTGCAACAGAGGTGCCGTGAGACAACATTAAGTTCTTGAGATCCTGTCTGTGGATGTGTTAGAGAAATCCAGGGCATTTATATATATTGCTTATGTAATTACACCAAAATGGCTTGTGGCATCAATATTAAGAGAATGTCAGAAGAACAAGGTACTTTATCAAGTAATTCTATAATCCAGTCAGTTGTGCAGGTCATTGGCTATATAGATTCACACCAATGTTTGGGTTACATTACAGTGTTTATTACATCATATAAATCTGGAAAACATGTTTGACATCTCAAGGTTGTTCGACAAACTGAAGGTTAGCAATTTGCACACTGATGCACTCATCTTTGTTATTTTAACAAAATAACTGTTAGGAATCTTATTACAGAGGCTTTTCAGAGTGTAATGTGAGCTGCTCAGCGAGCTTGTTGCAGGCAGAACTCAGAGGCCCACGGATGGCAGGGGACCATCCAGGCAGAAATGCAGATGATCTGGGTCAAACTATATTGAGTTGCCAATTAATACAGCTTTTCTGAACAGTGCAATTTTGTTTCTCTAATTGCAGGGATTTTACAAGAATCTCTAAGGGAATGAAGCTCCCAGCTACCATTAGAAATCAATACCAGTAGTAATATTGTTAGCAAGGAAGCTTTAAAGAAAAAACCCAACAACTCAGTTAAACTTCAAGGTCTAAACTCTGCCATATGTTAGTCTCATCACGATGCACTGCTGAAGTCAGAGAGCTACCAGTGAAAGTTGCACCCTCTTACGTTGCAGAAGAATGTGGCCTGTGAGATTAACATTCAGCATCCACCCAAACTTGTCTTAATCACTCCTTAATTTAGACAGCTTTTAGCTTGGTTATCCCTTCACTGCGTCTGCACTGGATGGAAATGAGAAGTGGGGAGTGGAGAATTCCTGACAAATCCATGCACATTCAGCAAGTCAATGAATATTTAATACCGCTTGCAATAATACCTAAGTAATTCTTCCATTATGAACTCAATCCAATTCTACTATTTGATTTCAGAAATGGATTTTGAACACAGGGCCTGTTTGACTAATCGTATCCTCATTTTCCTATTCTTTCCCACCTAAATGCTGAGTGACATAGTTCTGTTTGGGAAAGCAGTGATTTCATTACACCAACAGAGGGAACTGCCATTCCAGCAAAGTGACAAGAGCCAAATTGGCCTGAAAAACAGTATTCCTTCCTAGACGGGAGAGATCCACAGGAGAAATTCAAGTAAAGTGTCACTCTCAAACAATGACGACAGGATTACAAAAATCTAATTAGCTGTTTCATTAGCTGAGTCCTATCTGTGGAGACAGCAAACAATGGGTTTTCGGAAGCTGTCTATCCATTTTTAATACACTGTCATGGAGATGCTGGGTCTAATATGTTCTCTGCATTGCCTCTGTTTGGAGAGTGACTTCTGGGAGGATTTCAACTGGTTTGCTAGAAATAGTAAAGATTGAAAGTGCAATGCATGTCTAAGATCACACATGGCCTGCATCCTGCTAAAACAGTCTTCCTTTCTGACTTCCCTACATCACTGAATTGATTGCACTTCTTTTTCACTCTGTTTGGACTGCACTAAAAAATCTTCAGAGTTAAATGCACATACTCCAATAAATAAGTCTAATTAATATTAATTGGACAGCTGGAGGCAAATGAAGATAGCATCCAAAAGAGACTATTAATTTTTGAATGACTAAGGTAGAGGAGGCACCTCTTCCTTATCAATTTCAATAATTTCATTTCCATCAAAAACTCCATTAACCCATTAATAAAATAGTTATGATGGAAGCAAGCACTGAATTTGCAGGCTGGAATAGCAGGGATATTTCACGTGAATAGATATATATTTTTATATATTTGTATATGCATGTACAGACCTCTCCCCGCTTTGGACTGTGACTATTCAGGTCTCTGATTCAAGGCTCCAGGGTACTCCAGAACTTGCTTCATCCAGTGCAATTTGTGGTTGCAGCAGCTTTTCAGATTAACAATGTAGGCTCAAGTATTTCAGGCCAACATCTCTTGGCCCTTCAGTCAAAGATATTTTCTTTTCAAAGCAGAACCAAAACCACCAGTAAAAGATAATTTTGATATTCAACTGAAGACCCTTGATCCACTCACACCACAAGCAAACCAACCTGAAAAACTCTGCTATTTGAAAAGCAGGAAACAAAAAGCAATCGCCTTTGTATCTACAAGACAGAAGAAAACCAGGGAAAGATGCCGCTAGAAATGTAGTAACATCTGCCTTAATACGAGAGTAAACCCTTCCATTTCGGAATTTAAAAGCACATTATAACATCACAAGAGGAAGTATTTCTAAGCTGAATAGCTCTGAACATTTTTTGCCTATCAGTGGAGACCATCAATATCATCAACTTGCCTGTCCTCTTCGTACTTAACCCAGAGAGAAAATGATCAATGTAACTTTTTACTTCTCCTTATATTTATGCAGCAGCATTAAGGCTACTAAGACATTTCAAATAGATCCCAGCAGAAAAAGCGGTTACAGACTTAAAAAGAGTAAATGTGAACTAAAGTTAAGTGCTTGACCTTTCAGTAATAAAAATTCACCAAGCAACAGAAAGCTGAGCAGCATTCACTTTGATGAATTCAATTTTTATTGCTTTCTTCTTTCATGAAATTCTATGAGCTACTTGAAAACAAATATTTACAATTAAGAGACATTGTAGTGAACAGTCCTGTAGTAACAGCAAGACTTTACAAGTGAGACAGAACAGAATCCAGCTCAGTAACTCCTCTGGCTCTACAGTGCAACCAGAAGATAAAACTCTGTTTTGGAAAGAAAAACAATCTGATAAGCCTTTCAGTCAGACCTGCTATTGAAAATGCATGAAATCGGAGTCTGCTTCATCCTCAAAAAACTGTATGGTGAAACTTTGCCGTGCCTAAATCTTTGGCAGAGTGGTTAACAGAAACCAATTCAAGACACATAAATATAGATTCAGTGGTGATTTATGTGCCCAGGAGTGAAATTACATACTCTATTTCTTTTTTTTTTTTTTTTGTTCTCCAAACCAAGATAAAGGTTTGTCTAAAAATTTGAGGAGATTTATATCTTATAATGATGATTAATAATAGAGAATACATTAAGCAATGGACCGACTGCCTATGGGCTAAATATACTGCAAGATTCATGGAGCCAAGCAAAAAACAAGCTAAGGGTGTCTGTTTAGGACATTCATGTGGCATTCTCAATTTTGGTTATTGGCTATGAAGTTTTTCATCTATTTTGTGCCATCATTGTCAAAAATGCAGACTGGGAAGGGAAACTGAACAGATTTGGACCCCTGAAAACAGTTTAGCAGTGCTTGTGGAGAACTTTCCCTGAGCTATGGAGAGTCATCTCTATGTAAATCTGCATGGCTTATTAACAGTAGTGCAGTGCCACGGAAACAGTCTGAGAAAGCTGGAGCTGGGTGATGCAGTCTTTTCAACAGGGATCTCTTTACAGTGTGATCCAGGACATACCCTTACTATGTTTTTTTATGAAGATTCTTCTATGTGCCATGGCCACCAATGCCAATAACCAACAAGAAACTACACCTAGACATGTGATGTAACAGATTGTTCCTTCTTCCCGTTGTATCTTGAGAAAGGAGACATTGACTGGATTTGTTAAATGTCCTTCATATTAAAAAGAAGCCACAGAGAGAAGGGACAAGCCCATCATAAAGAGGAGATAAATTACAGGTCTCTACTAAAAGTCTTATGAAAAACATCACTATCTATTCTAGTTTTCTTCAGATAAATATTCAAAACTTACTGTTTTTGTTTGGGCTGATTTACAGTAGGTCATTATGGTCCAAAGTGCTCATCTTGTTTATGACATTGCCAGTTCAGCTGTTTGGATGTTTTTTAAGTGACATAGTGTTTTTATCTTATGATTCAAAATAGCCAGAATGTAGAGTTCTGAAAGACATAGTAATGCCTGAGGTCTACATCCCCACAGAAAAGTGCAAAAACTTTTCTATGTAACCATAGAAGCTCTTCAGTAGAATACAGGAAAATATGTCCCTCTTTTACTCTAGGCAGATTCTGCTACACTGAAAGAATAAAAGCCAGCTTGCCATGTTGTGCCTTTTGTATGTCCTTCATAAAGCACCAGTACAGGCACCATGTATATCAGAGAGATGTCACAGTAAAGTATTCTAATTTTGCAGGGGTATCTTGGTTATACAAGGCTATTAGTAAACTAACAAAACTGCACTGGAAAAGTGAGCAACATCTCTCAATTGTAAGAACCTTTCAGTACTTTTATCTGTCTCTAACTCAATTTTTTCAATTATTCCCTAGGCTTTGAATAGACAGGACAAAAGCATTTTATCTCTTACTCTGTAACTTCTAAATATTTCCTTCTGAGTATTTTACCCCTTTGGCAGTCAGTTTAAAGAAAAGTAAGGGAAGAGGTTTAAAACTTAAGTGAAAAATAAAATATTGATCTACCATGGAGGGGGAAAAAAAAGGTAAAACCCCACTCCTTCAAATTCTGTCATCAAGCCAATTTGGGAAGTTACAAAGCACTTATAGAGACAATCAGAGTTAATTTAATTTCAGTTACTCAGAAGTATATACAAATGATCCTGCCAATAACACAATTTCCTTTCTGCTTGTAATAATACTTCCCTGGTCCTGTACCCATCTAAAATGAAGAAATTCACTCAGTGGAAGGAGATGAACCCACAGCTGTGATTTCAACATTCTCATCTGCTGTCATGTTAACTTCAGACTTGAGGTCAGAAACTATTCTTCACTTTGTTAAAGGGAAAAGTAACAAAAAAAAACCCCCAAAGGAATCTGGCACTTTCTGCAGAAGGTTATTAAGAAAAGTAGAGCCATCAGTCAGCATATTTGAAATGAAGATTGCAATGGAATTACTAGTCCCACAAATGTTTCAATTCATAATCAAATTAGCAGCTCAAGGTTTAGGGAGTGAATTAGAATAGATTGCCTGTGCAGTCTTCATAATTTTTCATTCCATCCTTTTATTTAGGAGATAATAATTAAATGTGATTTGAAATGGTATGTAATACAGTACTGCTTAGAGCTATTTCATGATTCTTAACAAGAATAATTAGATCCTCTGATATTATTTGAAACCACACTACTGTAACCTCCATTAAACTTTGGGGAGGAAAAAAAGGGTAAAAGAAAGAAGAAGAGAAAGGTGAATTTGTCTGTTTTATTGGAAATCAGAATGAAATTCTCTTTAAAGAGATACATTCTATTTTTATTGCCTTAGTTGTCTGGGGAAATCTCGTTCCATGCTTCCTCTACTTTTCACTAAAATAAGATTTGCTAAAGAAAATTGCTAAAGCTTCCATTGGCATTTGTTTGGTGACAAAAATGTAATGTGAAAATGAAATCTCAGGGAATAGAAGTAAATTGACAGGGCCCTGAAGTTACACGGAATGGAAATGTAAGATTAGTTAGTAGGACATCTGAATCACTTCTAACACCAGAGCACATCTGAATAATTAAAACTACTCCAAAACTCTCTTGAGAGCATTGCTACCACTGTTCTTCAGATGCTGGAGTTCGCTGACACAGAGGAGGGAAGGAGGGAGGACCTGCTGGCAGCAGAGCTCTGTGGCTGCCAGCTGTTACTCTGAAATCAATGCTTGGCCATGGGTACAAGATGCCTGATGTTTTATGAAATATAAAAAGGATGAAAGTAGAAAGGGACATAGGAAACTATACTTCTGTATAAATATATGATTTAAAATCAACCCTAAACAGACCTTTTCTCTAAGTTAATAGGGCTTGGAACAAACAATAGCCCATAGCTGCCGTTAAAATTCTGATTTTTTCATAGACAGATCTGTATGAAGAGGTCTTTTTCTTCTAGTTTGTAGGACAACATCAGGCTCTTTGATAACTTTACTGAAGCTCTCATTTCTGTTTCTTTTTCTTAAAAAAATGCTCCTTTATTGAATGATAAGAAGGATCACACTGAGAAACAGACGCTGCTATTAAGATTTTGGAATGAAAAGTAGCAGGCCTTGAAAGTGATCCTTTTAAGTCATGCTGCTAAATTGAGGATTAACCTTCATTCTTTTGCTATTTCTAATTCTTTCTTTCAGCTGCCGTATATTCTAAAGAAAATAAAACCAAAGTTAGAGCTGGTCTCTTTAATAAAAAGAAATACTCTTTTACTAAGTTTTATATCCTTAGATAAAGAGTGACTCCCAATATCTCTCTCCATAAGAGAACAGGGCAGATGGACAGGAAGGTGTGCAACGCATATGTTTTTGTTGTAAAAATAGGGAAGGCTTAAAATATAAATGCTTAAAAGCAACATGAGACTAAGATATCTACAGGATAGATTGCTTTGTTTCACCCTAGAAAGGAGCAAAACAAAGAACATTGATGCACGCTACTCTTACACTTCTCCACCAGAAGCATTTCCTCTTACACAAGCATGTCAATGTCCTACTTTAACTTTGTCAGACAGACTTACTTGCTGTTACAATTGCATTCCAATAGAAATTACGAGTCTGTATCATTAATTATGTTTTCCTCTTTGAATATTTCCTCTTACAGACTCAGAGAATGCATAGTTTACAATTTTTGCCTTGTATTTTTTGAGATCTTCTTCCAGTATTTACAAAAGAAGCTGGCTAATTAAGCTTGTGGTTATTAGTTCTCCTTTCCTCTTTCTCAAAATTGATTAATAAAAATACAGTGAAGAAGCCTTTTAATCTGATAGATAAAATCATAAGACCAAAGGATTGACAGATGGATTGTCTGTGCAGTTTTCACAATCTTTCATTCCTTTCTTTTTTTAGGAGACAATAATTACATGTGATTTGAAATGTCATGCACAGCAATGACAACAAGTTAGACATGTTTAAATTAGAAATAGATATTCCAATTGACAATAATATCTCCTCAACATTGTGATGAATAACAAATCATTAGAGCTTAATAAGTGAAGGGTATTTCTTAATGGTTTAAGTAATTTATCAGAGACATGATACATTTCTAAGAGATAGCCTGTGGTTTGGCCTCCAGTCGTTGACTTCTGTCCTTTCCACATATTAAATATTTAGTAGCAAAGACAAATGTCCTTTCTTCAAGAATTATCACATAAAATACTAGGGCTTTTATAATCATAATACTATCAAATATGCCCTTTTTGAATAGCTAGGCTGTGGATTAGCAGTGTTAGAGATTCAGAAACAAATGAATTGACTGCATGGTACAGTCGAATTGGATCTGACAAGGTTTAATAGCTCAGCAGAATAGCTATGGTTTTCCTAAGGAGTGAAGAACAGTGAGACAGTTAATCCCAATATACCTGTGCTGATTTCCTGCTTGACCAGCTTCGGAATCTCTGTATCATGTTCCTAAGACTTCTGCAAAATCGAGGCAGTGACATGCCTGAACAAGGTCTTCTGTCACTGGGGATCCAAGCACTGGGATACAGCACAGCTGCAAGTTCTTGACTCAGACTTCTAGTAAAATCGCTAAATTGTAGCAAAGAACTGTGAGAAAGTACATGTTAGATCCACACAAGATAAAGAAATGTGCTGGGTTTTGGCTGGACTAGAGTTAGTTTTCTTCACAGTGGCTGGTATGGGGCAGTGTTTTGGATTTATGCTGAAAACCATTGATTACAGAGATATTTTGGTTATTGTTGAGCAGTACTTGCATAGAGCCAAGGCCTTTTCTGATTTCTGCGCTGCCATGCTGGTGAGGGGTCTGGGTGTGCATGGGAAGGTGAGAGGAGACACAGCCAGGCCAGGTGATCCTGACTGACCAAAGGGATATTCCAGACCATATGACATCATGCTCAGTATACAAAGGGTAGGGAAGAAGGAGGAAGGGGGAAATGTTTGGAGTGATGGCATTTGTCTTCCCAAATAACTGGTGAGTGTGATGGAGTCCTGCTCCTGGGGAAGATTGAACTCCTGCTCATGAAGCAGTGATTTAATTCTTTGTTTTGTGTGCTTAAACGTACAGATTTTCCTTTACTTATTAAACTGTCTTTATCTCAACCCATGAGTTTTCCCACTTACTATTCTCATTGTCTCCCCTCTCTCGCTGGTGGGGGAGTGAGCAAACAGCTGTGATTTGATTTCTGGCTGGGGTTAAACCATGACAGGAAGGTAAAACCAAAGACAGGTAAACTTGACAAGCAGAGGATTGTGAGCAGCTCAAGCATTCAGAAGGAAATATGCTATCAGAAAAAGTTACCAAACTGTTAAAGGAAAAATAGGGATTAGGCAGAGAGCAGCCCAACAATATCAAGGCTCAACATGATCCAAGGAGCAAAGAAGGCTTTCTGTTCTCCACCTGATCAATGAAAACTTGGTGGAAGATTCATTACATTTACTACAGGGGTGGTGAATATTTAGTGACTAGTAGTTTGTTCCTGTAGCTACATGATGTGTTGTATTAACCAGTAGCTGTTTAGTACTTTTAAATTATGTACATCTTACACGCAGCTTTGCATATGCCCAAAACGACCCTGAATAGGGATGGTTGCAATCAGTCTGGTGTTTTTGCACATGAAATTTGGTACTGCAAGTTCATTGACAAGCTTTGTAGAAGTTGTCTTCCTTCCTTGTCTCTTTGTGACAGGTTAGTCCCATTTCTAATGAAACAACCAGCATTCATGAATAGTCTTTGATTTCATCAAGGAATGGTTTCAAGTGGAGATTTGATTAACCTGTTTTTCAAAAGTTAATGTGCATTATGGCTGATTTTTGTTCAATAGAATATTCGCATCTGACTCTAGTTAAGTAATGAATATTTACTTTTTTCAAAGCTGAACATGGTATTGTGACCAAAGAGATTCCTATTGAAATTCATCAACAATTTAAGACTAGTCCTACTTTCAAAACTTGCCCTTATGGGTCTTAAAAATAAGGCAATATGCTCTAAAGTCAAAGCCTCAGTCTTTCCTCTGACTTCAGTCAGAGATTTGACATTATTTAGGAGAGTTCTTTGATAAAAATTCATTTTGTAATATCCAATGGAAGGATAAATGCAGACAGATCAGTAAATATATTTTTAGGTTGTATTTAAATTACATATTTATTATGTTCCTCAGATATTGAAAAGGCTTGCTTGGAGCTCTTCCAGTATGTTAAGCAAATTTATTTTTAATGCATTTTATGTAATAGCAGAACAATTGGAGTAAGATATGGAAAAGACCTCTTGGGTCATTGTATCTATTTTTCTGCCCAGACAGGATTGTTTCTATAAATGTTTGAATAATTCCTTTTCTGAGTGTACCTACTTCTGACCATGATCCCTCTGTTTAAGGTCAGAAAATAGTTAACTTTCAATCAAGCGAATAATTCACCACCTTTCCTATTGTTTTTGCTTTTTAATAGTCTGTTGTTTATCTGAGTCTATATTTGGATCACATTGATCAAGAAAGCATAAGTTTAGAGCTGACTGTAAATCTGTAAAAAACTTCATGTGTAAAAGAAGTAGGAGTATAGCGAGGAACAAAATCTGTTTGTTTCCCAGTTGCTGCATGCAATTGAGTTTTAGTTGATTTCAAGCTTAGTTCTTTAGTTAAATAAAGTGCTGTTTAGCCTGCTGCACACTTGCCAGCACTTACTGCATATTGCTATCCTCAAACCTCTTCAGTGCAAGTAAGCTGTAAGTAAAGGTGTGCTGAGTAAGGGTTTTCGGCTTTGCCATCAGCAGCGTTACTTTTTAAAAACCCAAGTGGAAGGAAAAGGAACATTGTAATGACTCAGTATGCTCAAATGCAGCATTTTGTCTTAATAGAAAGTTTTCCAGTTGTACTAAGAACCACAAAAACACACAAAACAGTCTGTTAACAATAGGCTGTTTAGCACCTTTGACTTAACTCTGAATGATGTGTGGATCAGGGAAATTCCCTATCTGCAAGTCTGTATATGAAAACTGAGTCATAGGGGCTGTATCCACACTGCTAAATTAAAACCAGAATTGTCCCCTGCCCAACAGCCACAGAACAGACCATTCCTATGCCAGTAAACTCTTAGTCTTGGGTGGATACACACACTTTGCTTACTGCAGTAGTCCCCAAAATGTTCTGCCTTGTCCTACCAAAAGTCTTTAAACCCACCTTATTCTCATTGAAATTAATGCCAGAACTATCCTCATCTTCCTGCAGCCTTTTTCATATCAACGTTGAAGCAATCTCCTTCCATAGTTAGACAGTACAACTAACGAACTGTAGTGTTCAATACTCTATTTACTTCTTATCCATCAAGCTACTTTCACTCATCCACCAAATACATAAAAAAGCCCTGCACAAACATCTTCAACATCAAAATATATTTAAAGTACCATAATAATTACTGTAACACAAGTAGTACAAAAGCCTACTAAAAATGCAGGCAGCAGAACCATTGAGAGCACCAGGTGTCAGCACAAGGGCTTTATGGGTCAAATTATGCATGTCTTAAAAGTAAATGAGGGATTTTATTGCATAATTAACTGTTGTGTTGTTTAAGTGGTATTTAAAATGGAAGTTCATTTGAAAAAAGAACTTGAAGATCTTATTAGAAAGTGAATATTTAGTCTGGGTGAGATGGCACTGGTCGTGACAAGGGCCACAACGGTTCTTATCCACTTTGCACAATAATCTATAACTTCTTATGAGTTGTACAAAAAAATTAACTATGTTCATATGACTAGTTCTAAAATTTATTAACCTGATGAAATATTCTGATGTCTTCTCTATATACCCTTAAAACCTGTCCATGGTACATTGCTCTTGCTTTTGCAAATTTTCACGTCTAAGTTTTACTTTATTTTGGTTTATCATATGAAAGTAATGCCACTTCTTATTGATTTATTAATTATTTCTCTAGAGTATTTTTCACATTTTGTGAATTTGTAATTGAGTTCAAAGAGTTCTGCTTCAAGTACTGGTATCTGTAACCTTTTGGATTTCAGTTTGTTTCCCATTTACTAATATTCTTTTAACAGCAAACGAAATAAAATTAAGGTAACAGGGGAGCTGCACTGTGGATTATTTTTAGGTTGTGGTCCCCAGAGATGGAACTGTATCTTGATATCCATAGTTTGAAATACTAGTTATGTGCAATGTCTTTATTATTATCCACTGCTATTTAGGATCCTTATCCATTTATTCTTGTAAGAATTGGAAGCAATTATACAGCTGTTGACAACAGAAAAGAGCAGTATTTGTATCAATTTCCATTTTGTATATTACTATTGTCACAAAAGTTTACATACCTGGCTTTATTACACAGCAAATAATTATTTGTATTCACAGTGAAAGCATCCATGCCAACGAATGACACTTTGTTCTCTTGCTGCATGGAATTTAAAAGAAGAAGCCCTATCACACAAGGCAGTAAACTGGGTTGTAAAGACCTGCTTATTTCCAGAGATAAGCTGATTCCTGGCCACTGCAATGAATGTCTGAGGACAGGTTATATTTTTTTCTAGGATGTCTTCAACAAACATTTAAACTGCAAGAGTTGTAATAGCAACAATAGGTATCCTCGATATCTTATAAATAATATTACAGCTTACTTACTGCCTGATTACAAATCACAGAATCATAGAATATACTGACTTGGAAGGCATATACAAGGATCATCAAAATCCAGCTCCTGGTTCTGGACAAAACAATCCCAAGAATCCCACCATGCACCTGAGAGCATTGTGCAAACACTTCCTGAACTCTGTCAGGCTTGGTGCTGTGACCACTTCCCTGGGGAGCTGCTCCAGTGCCCAAACACTCTCTGGGAGAAGAACCTTTTCCAAATATCTGACCTGAACCTCTCCTGACACAGCTTCATGCTATTCCATCAGATTCTGTCGCTGGCCACCAGAGAGAGGAGAGAGGTGCCTGCCTTTCTCCTTCCCCTTGTGAGAAAGCTGCAAAGTGCAATGAGACGCGTGTCTTTGCTAAAACTTCACACAGCTGGTGATTGCCCAGCTCTCTGATTTGTCTGGGTCTCACTGCAGGGCCTCTCTGGCTTCAAGGGAGTCAGCACCTCCTCCCAATTCAGTACCATCAAAGCTTAAAATTGTGTGGAAAGTTGCAAAAAGACAAAAATTCTACTACCATACGGAAAAGGAATCTCATAAACTCCCCTTCCTCACGCCCCGCCTCCCCACCCCTTTTATTGTGACAGAATGGATTTCCCACATCATAATTTGTACTTTCTGTGAATACTTTGCATTCTTAGCCCTGCTACCCATAAATGAGAAGCATATAACACACAGCAGTTCCACTTAGAGCTTGAGTAATAATCTTGGCAACTATAGAGTTTACCTATCATTCCCAATAGTATTTTAGACCTCTTAAAATATTTACTGTTATCATCACTTAGGAGAGACAAAAGTCTGTTAATACCTGGTTTTAATGCACATTTTTAACATATATTTGTATTATGAATTAAAGTCATTTAAACATTTAAGCAACTGACTCAGAATAATTTTTTTCCCTCAGTTGATGTATCCAAGTGTTTTTTGCAATCCATAGAAAATGGCAAGTACTATACAAAAACTGCTGAGAAAATGTAAAACATTTAGGAGAAATAGGAAGCAACATGGGAAGCACAGATGGGACCAAATGTTAAGCACAAGAGGTCTATCCCAGTTTCTATTCCTGTCTAGATATTAGGTTTTCTTTTAAATTCATGACTCAAATCATAATCCCCTCTTCACAAACTGTTTTCTCTTTAAGAGAAAATAAAAAAAAAAAATCGTGGCACATCAATTTAATCTCAGTTTCCATCAGAAACAAATTGGAGATCTTGACTTCATTTTTTTCCCCAGAGTACGTCAAAGCACCATGCACCATTTCCAAAAAATTCTAAGTTGCAGAGGAGTTTAGACGGCAATATCATAGGTGTTTCCCAGTGAAGCTGGGCCGTGGAGTAAGAGAACCCAAAGCACAGGGATTGGAGAAACAGGCAAAATACATTCTACTTCTATAGCTGACGTACTGCTATGGGAAGGGGCATTTTCTCTGTAGAGCTTAAAAATGTAGAGGTAATTAAAGGCTAGGCTGGAAACCCAAGTATAAAAATTTAAATTTCCTTGGAACTTGGGTTGTCTTTGCTGCATATCTGAATGCAGGACTAGAAGCACCCTGCGTTTTAAAGAACTTCTAAAATAAAACATTTCATCAAGAAGGGAATATATTCTCTGAGAAATCAGTACCTCCAGTTTAGCTGATTGCTAATCTCTTTGAGAATTAGGTGTTTACGTCTGTGTCACAAAGTTTCTACATTGCACTGTCACTGACCTTGGACGTTTCCTTCTCTAGCTTGGCAAGCTTCTGCTGTTGTGTAGGCACATCTGAAAGTGAGTCATTGCTGTTCTTGTATCACCGCTTCAAGGGAAGTACTCAAACTTGAGAATTAGGGGTAGCTTGGGCTAGGATTATATAAGAGGTGGGAATGGGGATTTCATAATGACTAAGGAAAAGCATTTGGCTGTAGTCACTCAAGCATGTAAGTACTGGTGAGATGGGCTAGAATTACCCATTTGCAGAGACATTATTCACAATTTATTGCCATTCTGACTCAGCAATGTCCTCACTGAAAAATGACAGCAGTACATTTCTTAGAGGTATGCAGAGTGAAAGAAAACTGGTGAATAAATCTCAAACCACCAGTGGTCAAATCTGCCACAGACAGGCAAAACTCAACGAACGCATTGATATAAAAGGATGTTAGAGAATATAGAACTAGAATATTGGATGAAAAAAGTCTCAAACATCTAAAAAGTCAACACTGAAATACTCCTAATGTTGCTCTATACGTCTATCATACAGCATTTTTCACACAATTTCCTTTTGTTTTCCTTGCATTAAGACAGGATACACCTGGATTTTACACACTAAAAAGTACATTAAAATTTACCTGCTGTGTTGGCTTCTTCAAAGAACAGTTTTGGACTAAGAACTTTGAAAACAATATGTCTGTCTGGAAGTGAAAATTTTAACTTTTAAGTACATCCAAAGTGAAGACAACACCGTGATATTTAGGGGAAAATTTCTCTTGTGCTCCATCAGAACAGATGCCAAGCAGAACATATCGACTAGATTTGGGGTTTTTTTATTTGCTTAAGAAACACTGTTGTGATTGTACATCATTACACAATACAGTCTATGGTAATTAGGTTGCTCAAAAGAAAGCTTGAGTATATTCAAGAACTGAGGAGTGATTGAACACATAATGCATAAAAATACATAATGCATAAATAGATATTAGATTTAGCTCATTTAAGTATCTGAAGTAGAAGCATGACTGTATTAAAATGTGCATATTTTTCTTCCTGTTTTATTCTCAAATTAACTGTTGTTGCTTTAATATTTGAATAACTTTGAATAGTGCATTCAACAGCATGACTAGCATTTATAGTGCCTTCCTCCTCTGATTCTTTTTCCCAAGGGCAGAATTGTGTATGGTGGTGTTTTATTTCACAGTTTTGTTTTTTCAGTTACCAGTAAATACAGAATCATCTCTTATCTCCATCTTGCCTACAAAGATGCTGCCATGCTTTTCTTCTTAGAAAAGATAATTCTGCTCAGGCTTCCAGAAAACTCCTTTGCAAATTGTACACACGGAATGGCTAAATAAGAATGAAACTCATAGTCTCAGTTCACATCAATGACAAAATGACATCACACTGGACAGCACCTCACTTAATGCAGTACAGCCAAAACCAGAGAAAGATATATCAAGGTATTGTTGTCTTAATACATGTAATAACAACCTAAAATTATGGTAATCTGCTGCTTACCACATAACCTCTGTGATTTTTCCTGTTTATCAGAGAGAAAAATATGGTCATGGCAGCCCTATTTAAGTTGAGGTGGAAGTGTGTGTGTGTATGTGTGTGTATGTGTGTATGTATTTCTGTGCTTGATATACAATAGATAACTCAGAAAACCAAAATTTATTAGGGTTTCCTCTTCTGTGCTTATCAGAGTCCAAGAATTAATTGAACAAAGGCACTACTTTAATTTGAAATGTATCAAAAATATTTTCTCAAAAAGATGTGAAATTTGCATCCGTAAATACTGATTATGGCATGTTATGCAAAATCTCATTTGTGTATGTGTCCCATCAATATGAATCCTTTTTCAAGATAGGAGGCAAGATGACAAAGCAAACATATATTCATAAGAAGAATGGAGGAAAAAACACCTAGGGTACAGTGCTGTAGCAGAGAAAAGATGTGAGAAATTGGAAGGGGTACATCAACAATTCCTATCTGATGTATATATTAAAACTTGAATATAAAGGTGTGAATTCATTGATTTTATATCTCACAGAGAAACTACAATAAATTCCTTCAGATATCACCATGCTCTAGGCCAATAAAATCTCATATCTATATAAATATCAGTCAAGAGACACAGAACTGTAAGCTCCACAGCTTAGCAAACAAACATTTAATATTTGGCAGCTAAAGACAGAGTGCAAAGTGGAACTCCAGCCCTGCTCTCTACCTGGAGGATGACATTGCGTCACAGACATATGGTCACATGAGCAATGCATTGCTATCATCTATTCTTCTGTATAATGTCTAAACTGATAAAGAAAATCATACACCATTTCAGTATATCCTCTCACAATGATTTCCATAGATTGCATGAATACTGTTCTGTTTACATTTTTTTCTGAGAGGAATATCAGTAGTGCCTTAGTACTTGAAATGAACTGGGGATCCTGTAGATAGTCAGATCTGTATTTGTGATTTCAATATAATACAAGAGGGCAATCCTTTCCTCATGTATACTGGGAAATCAGCAGGAAAGGAACAATTTAATGGCCAAACACATGGATAATTAGAATCTCTTTCCAGGAAGTTGCATCTACTCTATGCTTTCCTCAAAACAGAGAACTATCATTAATGGCTTGGCTGTTCAGTGCTGCCATTATACAGTATTGCATATGATTATTGAGCACTATTGATTTACCAGCAATTCCTTTATTTTCAGCTCAGCTGAGGCAGAGAAACTGCTGACAGGTTGTGGTTTTACCAGAGTATTTGTTGATGGCTGAGTTCCTTAATCCACTTTGCAGTGTGGCCCAAAATTCTAAAAGATAAGTTGACTTTGACACACAAGCTTGCAGCTTCCATCACTTTACGCTCTCCTCTTGGAATATGCTTCATTTGATCACTGCTGTTGATCAGATTCTCTTTAATATTAAAGGCAGAGCTAATTTTAATAATGCAACTGCAGAAAGTCATCAATTTTGTGAACTTCACTTTTCTTTCCAGCACTTATACCTTCCCATAGTTAGCTGAAATCTTCTGGACAGAATGGAGGCTGAAAGATGAGTGCACAGGGTATCTGGGGAAGAAGGAACAGCACAGAAAGCTGAAGTAGAGCAAAAGGGGAGAGAAGAGATGAATAAAAGCAGAGGTTATTGCTGCTGAAGATCATAGGGAAGGACACTTTCTTGCTTCTAGCACAACTAGCACATCTGGATCGGGTGGTAATCAAAACCAAATAGAAAACATTAACTTAACACAAATGAGATATTTTATAATCAGAATTATCTGAAAAAGTTCATAATCAGGATTTGACAGATGTTACTTTCACTTAAATGTGGTCAATCTGAAATTTCTTTTAGATTTATACTCATTTTTAAAGGCACTGAGCGACATTTTGCTTTCACAAAGTCATAGAGAGTTACTACACCAAATTTCAGTATACAAACAACATAATTCATGATCCACATTTGCTTTTTCCCCTTCAGGGGAAACTTTTATTATCTATTCTAGAAATTACTTTTTATCTCCTACATGAACTAAAAGAAAACACAAATCTAGCAAATCGGTTTTCCTTCTGAAAGCGATAAAGACAGTTAATGAGTGGCATTACCCATTTCTAAAATGTGAATTATTTATAGATGTTATATTTAAATATGAGCAAGCTATGTCTTCTGTATTGAAACACAGAATCTGTTTTACCTGTTTTTCACCTTTCCATTTTGTAAGTAAACTCTGAGAATAGAATTTTGTGTAACTGCAGTTTTATAGGCAATTTAAAAACTTGCAGCTGAATAAAGAAAATTTGCTAATTCACCTCTAGTCTCAGAATTATCCTGTGAATTTACAAACCGATGTGAGAAAACAAGCTTTACAGTAACTAAAATCTAGCAACCCCAAGATCAATCCATAAAGTAATGTAAGGCACCAGGAATAAGTTTGGTTCTAGTCCTCCCTAGGTTTACTCACATAATTCTCTTTATACCTTGAAAGTAATACTGCTGACTTCAAGGAGAAAACTCAGCCCTAGTTAAGACATTGGCAAAGCTCCCTTTGATTGTAGTGCAGATAGAATTCACCTACTATGTGAAAACTAAATACATGAGTAAGCCTTTGTTGGATGAGCACCTCAAACTCACTGCTGCCACGGGGTACTGGCATAAGAGCAGGGCACACCCTGTCCCTTACAGCAGAGTGCTCCCACAGACTGATTGTCTATTCAAACAAGAATAGAAAGTTTCTCCAGAAACTTTGATTCATTCTCTGGGCTACATACTCAAATTTTCCACTCCATTGTTCCCCAGTATTTGTCCACAGAGTTCGCAACTGAACTCTGCCTTGTAGTCACACAACATGGATGTGCCACAGGCACTGTTGAGTATTAATTTAGTGTCTAAGCAAAAGAGAGAACAGATAAAGGAACACTTAGAGAAACACCTCTTGTCCTTCCTTCCCGCTTTCAGCTTCTCTTGTTTTTGCTGTACATTACACTCAGGCCTGTTCAGTGCCATTGGTGAGGAAACAGATGAAGCTGGAGATTGGGCTCAGGGCATAATGACTGACATAATTTCATTATCACCAGCATGTGACTCTCCCAATGGCCCTCACACGGCCATGACTGCCTTATTTTAAAACGAGCTCATGCGAGGCGCCATACACTCCTTCAAATGACTGAGCTATCTGGCCAGCAATGGTTACTCCAAGCCCTCAGGAGCAGCTGAAACTGGCACCAGTGCAGGACCGCCAGCTGTCCCATTACCCAAAGCCCACCACGTATGACTGGTGAAGGACACAAGTGGGGCCACATCTGCAGGGGAGCAAGGGCCAGGGCTGCAGTAAAAGATCCCTCTTCTTGGGTCCCACTCCCTGTGCCTCCACTGGTTAGCTCAGGACAAAATCCACCCAGTCCCAGAGCCTGTTGCTGCTCCCACCGTGTGGCTCGACCTACACTGTGCCAGGGCTTCTCTGTACAGTGTGAGGCTTGCATGCAACAGTGAAGTATAGTCATTTATTTTTAACATAAACTTAATTTAAATAATAAATAGCAACTTTTTAACTGTATTTCTAGCTCCATAGCCATTCCTAGGTTTTTTGAAGTGCATTTGCTAGGTGTTACAAGTTATTAAATTTTTTACAGTCACTCTGAAATCAAAAGCAGATGGTTTGCTGAACAGTGACTTACCCAAAAACGTATATTCACATCTCCTGCTGATAATCTAGGAGGAAAGATATCAGCTAAATGTTTGATCTGAAGTTATTTTTGTCCCATTTTAATCCCCTCAACTGGCTGTCACTCAAGTTTATCTCAATGCAGGGGAGAAAAAAGAGAAATAGAGAAACCTCTTTCTGCCTCTTTAGGAAGCTGAAAGAAAAATCTTTGGAGCGTTACACAGGGCTAGAGAAGAAAAGGGGAAAAAATTAAATCACAATAGTTTTTGAAGAAGAATCTCAGTGAAGATGCAGTGTCTTTGGGAACAGAGTTCATAGCTTAGAGAGTTGAAAAGAGTTTTGTTATCAGTAGAGTGCTGAGAGACCAATCCACATAAGCATTCAATTAAAAAGAATGGAGGTGGATGGCTGGAGAATTTGTGTATCTGAATGTCTCTGTTTTGCTTTTAAACTGAAGATGAGATTGCATTTCACAGATAAGGAAGGCAATGCATCTGTTGATCCTCTACACAATTCACAGGGGCAGCTTGGTGGCAACCTGTGTGAGAAGGTGATTATGGAACACTTCACCTACTTTTCCTCTATTACCGTGAGATATCAAGTATGCCATAATCTGACAACTACTGTTTGTAAAAATAAAATCTTGTTTTTCACAAGTATTTCACTTGATGTGGTTTGCCAATGTCATATACAAAACTGGTTTTGGTTTTTTTTTTTTCTGTAATGAGATTCTAGTGACTTATAAAATCATAAGACATATAGGCACGGAAAGCAAACCTTTTCAGTGAAGTTCTTTTCCCCTTTTTTTAATTGATGTTTACCTCTTCAAAAACTTACCCCAAGCTTAAAGAAAAGAAAGTAGTATCTCTTTTAAAAGTACCTTCAGTGCCATGCACTGAAGAACTGAAAAAAATGGACTGACAAGAAATTATACCTTAGTTCTTGGGCATCCTTGTCCTACTATTTTGTAAAGGTGAGGAACAAAGAGGAGCAGTGGGGTATGGATTGGGAATTTGCTTATTGCCAAAGTAGAGAGGATCTTTCCTTTTTCAAATTTGTTTATAAACAAGTCAGTGATTTAAGGCTGTTGATTAAGGGATTACGTTTGTACTGCTGTGATTTACTAGACAGTACTTTCCTGTGCATTACAAAGAATATTTGGATGAAGATATGCCTCCTGATAAGCTAAAGCTGAAAATTCCCTAAGAGGAATATTTTTACGAATGAGTTGAAATTGCTTATTTTTGACACAGCAAGAATATAAAAATACTTCTCTTTTCTAATCCTTGCAACTACAAGTTATTAGGGAAAGAAGAGTCCAAAAATAGGCTGATACTGTCTTTTTAACAGTTGTGCCATATTTGAAGTGTATGATATAATTCCTAGCAGTTGTGTGATAAATTATGTTAATAAATTTGCTGTCTAATTCAGCCATACTCTTGGCATTTCCTTTTTCATCCAGCTGTCCTGGACAGTGAAATTTATTCATGTTTCAGAGAAAGTTCTCATCTTTCTATTACCATAGATACACGCATATTTAGGCAGGAGCATTCCGTTTTGATCATAGCATGAAAGATGAGGATATATTTCCTACCTGAAGGAACTATTTCACTTGCATATTACCAAAGATTATTTAATTTCTGATTTCTTTTGTCCCATTCAAAAATTGAATTTCAGTATAGAATTTTAGCTAAGAAATTTCATTCACTTGTTTGCTTTCGTGGTCTGAATGCCCTTATTTCATTTTGTACTAATCCACTCGTAAAAGTGATAATTTTGATTAGGAAAATCATTGTGCTCCAGTTCTATCCAACATAAGTTTTCTGGGTATTTGAAGTTATCCTTTATCAACTTACATAAATCATTCCCAATCCACTTAAACTTTGGCAAAGCTGGTCAGTATTGTATTACGCATCACTTGTTTTTCTTTTATTCTCCAGTATTAGTAATTGTATTATTATTACTGTTAGTATTACTATTAGAAATGTTCTTAACTCTTGTGGTTTTTTTCCAGTTCTCTTCCCCATCCACATGGTGGAGACTGAGCAAGTGGGTGCCTGGTACTTAGCTGTCAGTTGGGGTTAAACCACAGCATTTTGTTTGGTTTTGGAAAAATTACATGTAGAGAAAAGACAGAAGGGAGAAGATCACCTCCATTCTTATGCATGTATGTACATATATATATACTGTACTCTTTTGGTGGCTCTGTCACATGTTCCTGCAATTACCAGGAGAAACTGCCAAGTGAAATTTCCCTGAGACCTTTTCTTATTTTTGGAATTGTTTTGTTTTCTTTTTCTTGATATAGTTTTCTGACAGCAGCTTCTCCCATAAAACTCTATGAATCACTTTCATCCTACTCCTTCAATACATTTTAAGCAGTGCACAACACAGGTAATAGCTCTGAACTCATCTGGAGATTTTTGAGACAGTCTCACCTCACTGAATGCTGAATGAAAATATGTCTCTCCTCTCACCACTTTTTTTTCATTTGTTTGTTTGAAACAAATGTATCATATTAGTGTTCTGCATGGAGAAGCCTAATGTACCTTGAAATAAGTTTTATTATGATGAAGTAATGAATTGAAGTTGGACTGCTTCTGCAGGCCAAGGAAGTTTATAGAGGTTAGTACAGCATGAAGAATAAAATGTAAAATAAACGCATAAATCTCAGAGAAATATAGATATTGGTCCCGCTGAAACTGCAAGGATTTTTATAATAAAAAGGCCCCCCAAAATTAAAATAAGTCCTATGTCTCTGCTTCTAACAGCTAGCAAGTACTCCCTCAGTTTCTATGGCAATATTTCTTGTTAAGGATACGGCTAATCTGCTTTTGACTCCCTAGCACAGATTCCAAACTTGATATTGAATTATAAACTAATTTCCCACTGCTTATTTTTTAAATACATTGCCCTCCTTTCTAAGAATGGGGACACTGTTCTTCCTATGACTCAACAGGGGATGAAAAAAGGGGAATTGTGATGCATGCTAGCATTCTAAAAATCGAATAATCCTTCCTGAGGCAATGCACCTAAATTCCTGGTCTCTGAGGCATAGAAAAATATTAAGAGGAGCTATTACCAAACTCACCATTAAATCACCTTGATTCTGACATAATGGGTTTAATATTTGCTTTCCCTGCAATAATCTGTGGAATGGTTCAAGTAAATGATCTTGGGATCATCCTGTAAAGTTGTGGTCATGGACATAAACACTTGTCAGAATCTTAAATAGTGATGGTCATGTTTGACCTATTCGTGTTTTAACAGATATGCTTCTATATCTTAAAAAATATAATGCAATTCCAAAAACATCAGCTGGATTTTTTTACAGATAACTCCTTGCAAATCAAAACAATCATAACTTTTACATAACCCTAAAGTAAAAACTAACTGCATATGCACAACAAAGAGAGAAATACTAGAAAGAAAACAAGAAATCATTAAAACATCAAGGGACATCAAATGATCAAGGCTTGTGCTTCCCTACATATGGAGAAAATATGTTAAGTCACAGAACAGAAGTGCATTGCACTTCTCATTTTAACAGTTCTTAAGAGAATTATGGCTCATTAAACCCTTCTGTATGTATTTGCTCTCTAATTTAAGAAAACACACCTACATTGGGTAGCTTCCTAGTGTATTCATCCATGTGATGCATAATACTTTTTTACTCTTTTCCTCCTTTCTTGTTTTTAATTTTTTGTTATTTATTACTTGCATTAATCCAGGTCGTCTCTGCTCAGTCCACATATGGATGCTGCAGGTTTATGTTTACCAACCCAAAGTTTCTCTGTTGCTGCTGCTTTCCATGTTTACGTGTGTGACTGTTTGGCAAAATATAACCCTTTGTACAAATTGTGAATAATACTACTTCACAATTTGTCCTATTCGAAAAATTGAATTGGTTGCCTCTTGAGAAGTCAACAGCGGACACAGATTCTTAAGTAAGTGACACTGAAGACTGAAATATTTATGTGCTTACTAATATGGATGGCACCAGGACATAGTTTTCATTTTGCTTTGTTTTCTTTGATTAGCTTAGAAACCAGCATCCATTTTTCATCACTTGTAATGCAGACAAATGCACGGAATTAAGATCCCAATAACTCCGCTTGCTGCCACAGAAGCCTCGTGGTTACCAGCACGTTAAACCCCGGGTGAGGTTCCCTGCCAGGGTCGATAGAGCCCAACAAGGAGGTGAGCTGTGCACCTGCCAGCTGCACACAGCCACGCTCACACTGATGCACACCCTGCTGCCCGAGGCATTCCCTAGTGCCATTTTAGCAAGGCTCACTGCATCCCTTTTCTGACACTGCTTGTGTTATGGGTCGGATGGAGCAAATCACAGCCCACAGGGGAGCTGGCTGTTGGGGTATTAATTAAGAATCAACAGGATTCAAGGTTTTATTCTGCCAGATGATATCATGTATTCACTCCCTCCTTCGGTCTTCTCTAGCTTGTTAGGTCTGCCTATCCCAGCAGGGAGTTGCCTACTGGCACAGATGGTCAGGCAGAGTCCTGCCAGCTCCTGCCGTGCTGCTGCCTGCTGTCACCTGCCTTGGGCATCATCAGCCGAGGCCCCTGGGGGGCCCCCAACATTTTTCTCCATGTCTAGTATTTGTCTCCATGAAATTGATGATCTTAAGGATCTTCCTCCCCTTCCAGGATCTTTCCTCCAGCTAAGATCTTCACTGCCTTCTTCTCAGGTTCCTTCTTCTTATGAAGACTACTTCATTTAGGGAACTCCTATTTTCCACCACATGTTTTTCTTTCTAGAACCCCAAGCTGTATGTTTTCCCAACCTAAGTAATGCAATGTGTGAGCAGCCTGGTGTGTTTCATGTGTGTTAACTGGAGGATTTGGGGCATGTCGGTTTTCCTTAGACCAGATATACTCAAAATTTACAAGCAGTCCATAACAGTTGCAGCTAGCAAGAAGCAGGCTCTGCTTGAAGGTTCAGCCATTCAGTTTCAGACATTTACCCCTACACACAGTTGCTAACGTTTACAGTTTGAGGTTCTTTTTTTTTTTGTTTTTTCCTGTGGTAAATAAAAGCTAGAAACTGGTCTCAGGAAAAACTCACATGATTCAAAGGCCAAGGTCAAATAAGCATTTTATTTTAGAGGATCTCCATCCAGACTTCTTACACTAAATACCAAATTGTGTAGCCCAACAGTGCTTTAAGCTGAAGTAATTGACCTCAAATGAAGGCCTTGTTCCTCCAGAGCGTTTAAAACCGTAAATCTTGCTTAAATGTGTTTTTGCATGGTTCCTAGCATTGTTATAGGTGGGTCAAAATCTTGTCTCTGAATAATGTTATGCAATATAAACATATGACAACCAGAATATTTCTATTGATTCCAAAGCACAAACTTTGGAGAAAAAATCATTGTTGCGTTAAAATTCTTGTAAACATATTATTAGAGGATACTTCTCAACAACGGGGGCTATTGAGGGGCACTTTTCTGTCTTTTCAGTTCTGACCCTACTCATAAAATTGAAAATATTACTCAAATGAACTGATTCAGCTCTTTTCTATTGGCAGCTGTCTGCAGCTCAGTCAATGCACTAAAGGGAAGTGAAGTTTTTTTCTGATTTTGCCTGAACTAGGTGAACTGAACAAATTGATAGGTCCTGTTAACTGACTAAAGGTTTGGTTTATATCAAAGCAGCTAATAGAGTCTTCTGCTTGTGTCTGAACAGAAAAGTATGAAAGAACGAATCCTTCTCTGGTTGGGTGAAGTGCCAATTAAGTCACTGGAAAAGTAGACATTTATGGCAGATTGGCCACAAGCACAGTTTCAAGGCAGCTGCTGGTTCTTGAGAGCTGTAGCTCTGCAGTATTGTACTCCACCCTTAAAAGGCCTTGGTTTAGCAGTCTTTTTTTCAGCGAGAAAATGTTTCTCTGTGCTCTGTTTCTGAAGGTAACAAGCTTTTATTTTTGCAGATGAGGGGTGAATGAAGTGTACAAAGGGAAGACAAACTATGTAACAGAGGAACAGGGTGAAATTCTTAAAGAATTCCCAAAATCACATGAAACAAGATCTAGTAGCCAGTCATGATATGCAGCACTTCAGCATCTTCTACTTTAGCAGTGTGCTGAAAATGAAGTATGCTTTAGACTGGAAAGGTGTCTATATCTAAAATAACTGCTTATACCTTGTCTGGCCATCACATAAAGGCATCTCTTGAATTTTTTATATGAATTGCCCACACTTTCTTCAGAGTGAGTTAAAGCTAGGTGGCAAAGTGCTTTTGACAGCAGCACAGGGAGAGCAGAAGCTGTGTCATGACTTTGCAGACAGTGCTTGCAGTGCTCATAAGCAAAGAGGAGGTATGATTATCAGGGCAGGCCTTTTACTTTCTGCTATAATTGGACAGAACGACCTGCTAGAAAAACCAAGACCTTTTCATCCAGAACTCAACCAAAATAGATCTTATAAAAGTATTCCTAAAATGTATATATCTTCCTCAGAAAGGGAAGGTAAACCCTGACTCCCCTATCAAAAGAGAAAGTAGCCCAGAATAAAACTGCATGCAGTTATTTCAGGAACTGCTATGAATTACATTTATTAATTCTGTCCAGAAAATTGATGGGTGTCTGAAAGAAATAGCCACAAATCCTACATATTTATGTCAGAAAAATATAAGAAGTCTGATTTTTACACTAATCTTATGTAAGTACTTCTGTGCTGATTTTATTGGATTAATTTCTGGTTTGCTTCAACAGTAAGAGAAATCAGAATCGGGCATAAAAATTTCTACCTGTTCTCAGTAAGCTACAAAGCGGATGGCCCTGACTGCAAGTCAAATGGTGAAGCATGAATGAATTAACATCAAAACATTTTTCTTTCTTCCTTTCTAACTGAAATTGCTTTCAGCCTGCTGAATTTCTAATGCATCCTCTGGTGATCACTTCCTCAGTCTCCCATTCCCTCTTTGCTCTCTCATCTGCTCAGCTCTGATGGTAATGCACCATGCAGAGGTATAAGCCATATTTTTAGATGCAAAGACATTATAATTGATTTTTCCCCTTCAGTTCCTGTGAGGAGTAACTAGATACTTTGTCACTTTTAAGTCTAGAAACTTGCTATTTCTTTACCCATTTCATCATTCCTCAGTGAGGATTATGTGAAAGGGATGTATGAGTCCCTCCTGCTGAGCCAACAGGCTAGCTTTTAATTGGCTTTTATGAATCACTTTCAAGATGTCTGAAATTGTAGAAAAAGTCTAAAATAATTTAAAGAGAATACTGGTTGTTTTTTTGCCTTGTTATTTTTTTTGAAAAAGCATTTTAAAAATCTGCTTAGCTGCATCTTAGAGAGTTCTATTTTCTTGAATAAAATCTTTCAATCCTTGAACAAATGTTTCAGGTTAATGAACACAGAAGAATTATTGTCTATTAAAACATTAAAACAATGTAGATGGAGTAAACCCTTAATATTTTGTTAAAGGCAATATTAAAATGAAACATAATTGTTGTTACATGGTACCAAAATTGATTTTGTAGTACTTTGAATTAACAGTCAAGTCACAAGTCTATTGGCAGTGCTCCTGCACTTAGTAGGAGAAAGTTTTTGTGCCATAAAATATGACTTCTCTGGGAGTACATGCCACGTGTCCTATATTCTGTCCAGGAGATAATCAGACTTTTTTTCTACAAGGTGGTAAAACTGCTAATGGAAGCCCTGTGAATAGAATGGCAAAGAGCACTGCTCTACGGATGCAACTCTTTAATTCTTCCTTTTGTTTTTTTCTGTCATAATAAAAAAATTTTATTTACCACTTAATGCTCTGTAATACATAATCTATGTTGCAGTTCCTTTAATGCAACAATGCATTACATTTTTTAAAAATTTGTTTGGTTTTATTTTTAACTTGAAAAGTTATCTGATGTCAGCTAGAAAAATCACGTATGATACATTTAAAAAAAAAAATAATCCTAGGAATTTCTTGTTGCTTTTTGCAGGGATAAAATAATATTCTTTTAAATCATTAATTTGAATTTTCTAATCAGTCATGTAACAGTCCAAGCTCAAGTGACTGTGTAAGTTGAAACAGGTCTTCTAAAAGTAACAGGATTACAACTCTTGCTCCCAAATGCGACAAAGAAATCAGAAAGAAATGTAGTCATGCAGCATGAAAGCTACAGCTTACAAACTCTGATTTCTCCTGGAGTGAGTCTTCTGTTATTTGTTTTCCATAAGAATATTACATGTAAAACAACTGACATGGGAGAATCTTAAATGCTTCTATTTAAGCCATACCAGCTTCAAGTTTAAGCAATGGAAAGAAGCAATGGAATGAAACTGCCTGTATATAATGCAGAACAGCTTTAAAATAGAAATGTAATTTCTGTTCACTTAATAAGCTCAGTTTCTTCAAATGACTCTTCATGTCTTTGTAGCACCAGGATGTTTTCTACTTGCTTTCCCAGTCTCAGGCAGAATATGACTCCTTCTGTTTGGAAAAAGGAAATACTCATAAAAATTTACAGTGCATTAATAGAAAAATATGGAGAAGCATGGGAATTACTGATGTGGGCTTTGGGCTCCAAGAATCTCAGCTTAAGAAATTACATTCACCTAAGAGAACCATAAAATGGACTACAACTGTATTTTTTTCTGTGGTGGCCAATTAGCTTTCTAAACCATTATTGATATTTGTACCACCAGCCGTGATATCACTTTTTACTAACTAAAAAAATAATGTGGTTATCAAAGGGGAAAGGAAAGGGAAGAGAGCAAGAGGACTTCTATCAGTAAAAGTGTTTTTTCATTTTACTTGAAACAAAAGGGAACTACTGAGCTTACTGAAACAATGGCATCTCAGGTTGAAAAAAAATGCATTTCTTATTTCCCAAAAGATTTCGTATTCAAAAAAACCTATTGATACACTAAAGGTGCTAAGGACAAAAAAACCTTTCAACTTTTTGAAGTTGAAAAGGGATATGTTTATTTTGCAGCGCCAGACACATGTGAGGTCACCCTCCAGAGGGCATGTGCGAATTTCTAAAGCATTGGCTTTCCTTATATTCACAAAGGTCTCACAAAGGTCTGACATCTAAGTCACCTGAGACGCCTATACATATGCATCACCTATCCGTGCTCTGTATTAAAATGAGCTGAATGTTCATTACGGTTGCGCAGTTCTTCCTTTAATTTGGGTTGGTGGTCTCTTGAAGATGAAGTCAGACGTCTTCCTCTTTACTTTGTCCCACTGCCAGGTCTTCTTGACCCTTTGGTCATGATCCAGGCTTCGTCTCCTGGCTCCAGCTATCTTGGAGGCCAGGTGTGTTCTTCGGTTCCTGCCTTTTTACAATGCTAAATGTCCTCCCTGTTGCTTCTAAGAACATAACTGAGTCAAATACATGATATATTGTCTTTGCTCCAACTGCTTCAACTATTCCTATACGCTAATAATTAAACCCTAGTTTCTTGCTTCTACCTTGCTAGCTACAATATAAACTTTTGATTCTTTTTAACTCTTGATTCAATAATAATATAGTTTAATATATCAATAAGATTTTCATCTGAAAAAAAATACTTACATGTAATTGTGGGGTATTTTCTCTTTGATTAGTGCCATTAACCAGATTTATTTTGAAATTGTTTTCTTGACATGAAGTTCTTTGTCAAGCTATTAACTATAAAACCCAACCAATCAAAAAAACCCAACCAAAACCTAATAAACTTAAATAAGAAGAGGTAGAAGTAGTGCTAGAAGGCTAGCAAAGATAATGATTTAGTTGACTAAAGAAAATTCTGAACTTGTGAAGTAAGGCAAGTCTGAAAACCAATATACTTAGTCTCCAAATGTGAACAAAATATCAGGAATAAATGTAAAGCCAACTTTATCCCACACAGCATTCTTACTTTTTTCCTTCCTCTACTTCAAACAGGACGAAAATTTCACCATTACTATTTTTACTGTTTGAACTCAGCTGTACCCAGACAGTTTGTTTAGGAGACTACAGCATTCAATGAGCAAAATCTGAGCCAACGCTTTCAGGGCTGTTGCCAATTATGTTAAAAATGCAAGTCTTTCTACAGGTTGCTGAATGATGTCACCACCACAGTATAATAAAAAGACTTCATTTGTACGTTTTTCAAAGGGTGCTGTTAGTCATGGGTCTTGCTGAGTACAGAATCCCTGGGCTGAGCAGCTTGACAGAAGGAATGGAAAAAAAAACCTAATTGTGCTTATAAATACCTTTAATTATATTTTTTTAGTCACCATGTTCATAGTCTGTGATGCATTCTTGGCCATAGAATAAGTTATAGAGAAGTCAGTCGTGATACCTCTAACTATAGATCTTAGCTTACATGGTTTTTTTCCTATTGTATGTGGTGTTTAACAACATGTTCCTTTACCACAGCATAAAACCAAAGATCACCTTGGTAAAAATATCAATTTCTAAAGAGAAGTCAAGATTCTTGTGATTTCAAAACTACCACCCAGCTAACAGCATCCCTAACGATCACTATTGCTGTAAGACACCTAAGTTTCACTCTGAAATGTGCTCTAATCCCTGGGAGACCTAATTCATCTTCAGGAGAAAATTAGACACCTTGACTTGTGTCAGCAGTAAGAACACATCTAAAGGAGTTCCTCCTTCTGGGGTCTGGAGATTTTTTTTTTTTT